>OX465271.1:5525138-5909254 GCA_949987775.1 Aproaerema taeniolella
CTACATATTATTAAAAGTCCCCCGCCGAGTCTCTCTTTGCGTTGTGCCAATAACACCACCCCATCTCTTTCCGTAGGTGTCGTAAAAGGCGACTGAGAAAACACTAATCAGACCTGCCTCCTATTAATCAATCCTAAGCAACGACACCTCAATTGGTTTTGAATCTGAGGTCCTGTAGTCTCATGCGGTGTATCGGGCCGTCTGGTTCGCGACCACTCCTACCGAAGTCCGACGATAAATAGCTTGCTGTGATCCGTCGGTGCATAGGAGTATCAGTGCCTTGATGTTAATTCACTGCATCGTCGAACTCATTTATGACCTTGGTCAAGATTGAGGTCAAGAGTTGTATTAAAAATCTCACATTATTAAAAAATATAAATAAATAAATCCATTTATTTGCAAGAATACAGTCGGAATGATCAGAATGCTAAATAGGTGATTTGTGCAAACGGCAAGGTTGCATTTTTTTTTTTAAAGGAAGGAAATTATTTATTCACTTTGGCAAAAATTTTAGGTGGGGTTTTTGGCTCATATCATATCGACTTAATGCTCCAAAATCGTCTACATCACCTGCTATCGGTGCTGCTGATCAACGGACGAGGCTCTGATGTACTGCAACCCGTAAAGGGTTTCTTTACTTTCTTGATGTTGGTTTCTCATTACATATTTTAATTTTGATACTCAGACATGAGCAAAATCACGACATTGTGGATGTCACTTTTCAAAGGACTTGAATGAATAAATTTATTCAATTTCACTGTTAGTAAACCATTTAAATGTTTTTTTTTCTTGTTTCATCTGCAATTAGTCTCCTGACTATAAGCAGGTATGATGGATGCTAACAGGGCATTCAGGTTTGTTCCCTCAATTGAGGAAACACCTCTATTGGCTTCGTAACACAGGCTTTCTGCTTAAAAAGTTATCCCAGCTTGTTACATATCTAAATATATAAAAGAAGAAACTGACTGGTGACTGACTGACATATTTCATTTATTCAGACTAAATTGTATGTACAGAGGCCAGCGCATCAGGTTACTACATTTTAATTGCAAAACCGCTCTTATCACAACAGTACAGAGTGCACGCGTGTGGTAACCTGAGTTGCCGCCGTCCGTACATAGGATCTTAATATCTTCTTATATATAAAATTGGAGATCCTGATTCATTGACTCATCAACGCCCAGCCCAAACCCTTAGACCTAGAAAGCTGAAATTTGGCAAAAAGATGACTTTTATGTCGTAGTTGCAGGCAAGCACTAAGAAAGGATTTTTCGAAATTCAACACCTAAGGGGGTGAAATGGGGGTTCAAAGTTAGTATGGAGAAAACAATTTTTTTGACATTATGACTCGAAACTCCGTGAAGTTATATCTTGAAGCAAATTAACACGTGTTTCGCGATTTTTTGGAAATCATCCTCTAAAGCTAAGGGGTCAAGAATGAAAATGTGTGCGAGGATTGAGGGCCGGTTTGATAAAAACCTTCGAAAATGTGTTAAGGATTTAGTGAATACTTTAAAAGAAATGTGGAAGTTGGAATCAGATTTTGTGAAAGTCAAATAAACCAGTTACGGACTGTTTTGTTGGGCCCTCAATCCTCTATGTGAGAACTGAGGGCCTACCTATACCGGATAAACTATGTGCACTCCTGAATAAGTCTTTACGCCAAAATCTAAGCCACTACCAAAAAAAATTGTGAAAATAAGATATTACCGCAAAACGCTGTCCCACTTTTTATATCTTCTTTCAAAATGGGCCCTCAATCCTCACGCACAAAAAAGTTTATCACAAAATAAAATAAAAACATTCACTTGCTGTGTTCTGTCGGAGTAGTGACCTAAGAGAAGTAGTGACCTGTTCTTGCTTTCACTCACAAATTATTAAGAAGCATTATAGGATTTCAAACAATAGCCGTAAGTTAATGTTTTTATTTTATTTTGTGATAAACTTTTTGTGTGTGAGGATTGAGGGCCCATTTTGAAAGAAGATATAAAAAGTGGGACAGCGTTTTGCGGTAATATCTTATTTTCACAAATTTTGTTTGGTAGTGGCTTAGATTTTGGCGTAAAGACTTATTCAGGAGTGCACATAGTTTATCCGGTATAGGTGGGCCCTGTTCTCACATAGAGGATTGAGGGTGCAACAAAACAGTCCGTAACTGGCTTATTTGTCTTTCACAAAATCTGATTCCAACTTCCACATTTCTTTTAGAGTATTCACTAAATCCTTAACACATTTTCAAAGGTTTTTATTAAACGGACCCTCAATCTTCACACACATGAATGAAATTGGTGACTAAAAGAGTTCTTTGCGCGAGCGAAGTCGCGGGAAAAAGATTCACAGGTTCAAATACAATTTTACCCATCTTTGAGTGTAGTCAGCAAATAAAATAGATTTAAGGCGACTACAGCACCCGATAAAGGCAGCACACATAGGAATAGTGCCATCTCCGTCTCTCAACAGGCCTGGGCCGGCAGTGCGAACAGTGTCGATACACGAAGTTTACGGACTATGAAAGCGTGCGTGCGTAAAAACATGTTCGAAAGTTAGAAAAATGAGATTTATGGAAAGGTAACAGTTTAAATCGAAAAATGCGTTAACTACTTATCGAGTGTTCAATCACGAACATTTTGATAGCAAATTCAAGTTCCCGTGTGCATTTAACTATCGTTTTTACAGCTTAAAAGATACACTATATTGGTATTTAGAGGTAACTTTGTGAGCTTTTTCTATCGAACCAAAAGTGCTGAATCATGTTTTCAGCAAACTACTTATCTAGTTTATGTCCTGAATATTACCGTAGTATTTTTTTCTTCGATTTAATGCAGTGCGTCATGCTTATCTACGCATCATAAAATCGTAATTTAGGTGCTGTAGTCGCCTTAAACAAATATCAATGCACAGCCCAAACCGCTGATTTCAAAGGCACGTAGGTTTCTAATGAAGTTTAGGGGAGCACTAAGAAATGATTTTTCGAAACTCACCCTCTAGGGGGGTGAAACGGGGGTTCGAAGTTTGTATGGAGAAAACAATTATTTTGGACATTTTGACTCAAAACTTCGTGAGGACCTTGAAGCAAATAAACGGACGATTGAAGCAAATCGCGATTTTTCGAAAATCAAAGATTTAGAGAATGAAATGGGTGACGAAAAAAGTTCATTGCGCGAGCGAAGCCGCGGGAAAAAGCTAGTAAAATATAAAAGAAGTAAAGAAAACATACCCAGGTGCGTGATATCCAGATGAGGGTTTCGTTGCTGAGTCTGGGCCCGATGAGCGGGTTCATTTGCGCCATGTACGCACACAGCCAGCTGGAATCATCAAAACAATATGATTAATTATTACTATTATTTATTTTTTATATATTTTGTATTTTTTGTTTTAAGTTGACTTATTATCGCTTATTATTATTATGTTTGTCTTATGTTATGACCCATAATCTCGGGCAATTAAGTCCCGGACTTTTGGAAGGCATGCGTGGGGCCGAAGCCAATACATAGAGGCCCGTTCAATAGACAATTTAATTAAGCAATGTGACACCAACTGGCAGTTATCTCTGGCCAAAAGTGACCAAGAAAAAGCTGGGGTCTTCGCTGAACACCTGTCGAAAGTGTTTATACCGAACCCGATCGGTGACTCATCCAAAATGGAAACTGTCGCAGATCTGCTTGCCCAAGTGCATCAACTGGAACTCCCAATAAAGAAGTTTACCAAAAGTGAAGTAAAAGCAGCCATTAAAAGACTAGACTTAAATAAAGCTCCTGGTTATGATCTAATCACAGCTAAAACTATGAGAGAACTACCAGATTCCGGTGTGACCTTTCTTACTCAGCTATACAACGCAATTATCTCCAAAGGGTTAGTCCCACTACAATGGAAAATAGCTGAGATAATAATGATACACAAACCCGGTAAACCTGCCGAGGATGCAAAGTCCTACCGCCCAATCAGCCTTCTACCGATTCCCTCAAAGGTGCTCGAACATTTGTTTCTCAAAAGACTTATGCCTATTATTAACAACGCTTCATTAATACCGGACCATCAGTTTGGATTTCGGGAAGGGCATGGCACAGTAGAACAAGTCCATCGCCTCGTCGAAAAAATTAATAAAACATTCGAAAGCAAAAACTACTGCTCGGCAGCGTTTTTGGACATCTCACAGGCTTTCGATAGAGTATGGCATGAAGGTCTGCTCTATAAGATTAAAAATAGTCTTCCAATAAACTACTATTTATTTATTAGATCCTATCTGGACAACCGCCACTTCTACGTCAAACATGGGGACTCTAGAAGCGATATAAAGCCTATTAAAGCGGGTGTGCCTCAGGGCAGCGTGCTGGGACCCATTTTGTACCTGTTGTTCACCTCAGACTTACCCACGACGGAAGATGTACTGGTAGGTACATACGCCGATGACACTGCTATCCTGGCTGACCACAAACATGCATTAGAAGCATCTTCCAAACTACAGAAGAGCCTGGACAAGATATCAACTTGGCTAAAGGACTGGAGAATTAAAGCAAACGAGACAAAATCAGTCCAGGTGACTTTTACTACGAAAAGGGAGACATGTCCCCCAGTGACACTAAATGGAATTCAAATCCCACAAGATGACAATGTCCGCTATCTTGGCATATACCTAGATCGCCGTCTTACTTGGCAAAAGCACGTCTTTACCAAACGAAAAGCTCTTAGCCAACAATTAAGAACAATGTACTGGTTACTAAATCGGCAGTCAAAAGTCTCCTTACAGAGTAAATTGCTTCTTTACAAGTGCATACTGAAGCCAATATGGACATACGGTGTGCAGCTGTGGGGCACCGCGGCCAATTCTAACCTGGAAATCCTTCAAAGATTTCAGTCCAAAATGTTGCGTATAATCACCGATGCTCCTTGGTATATAACAAACGATCGGCTACACCATGACCTGAACATTCAAACAGTAAAACAGGAGATCAAAACTTGTCTAGAGGCCTATAGCAAGAGAGTTTTTAAGCACAAGAACCAGCTAGCTGCGAAGCTTATGAGTGAAAGAAACACATTCAAAAGACTTAAAAGAAAAGCACCACAGGATCTCCTATGAAGCTGGAGATATTAATTGGAGGTGTTACTGGACACTTACCTTGCAAGCCTACTGTCACATTCGTAACATCTAGCTAAATGTCCCCGGACAGATTGCAAGATTAAAAAAAAAAAATCTCTGTATGCACTATAGAAATGCACCCAAAGACAACCCCCGGTTAGTGCAGGACTAATGAAAAGAATGGAAAGAAAGGAAACTGGCTATTGGGTTGAGAGGCTAGTGGACTGTATCATTATTATCATAAAATATATTATTATTATTTATTTATTCACAAACAACAGTAAAATTTTATTTGAATTTACTTAACTTACACTTAAGCTAAAATAAAATAAAATATAAATTTCGAATCTACAAAAAAAATACAACTTTAAAAATCTTCAACTGAGTAGGAGCACTTTTCTAACAACCATTTTTTTAACTTTTTCTTAAACAGTTTTAAGTTGGTAACGTCCTTTAACTCTCTCATGAATACATAGATAGATAGATAAACACTTTATTCATTAAACAGTGCAACACAAACATTAAAAAGAAAAAACAAAACAGTACATACTTTAATTTATTCTCAAATACTCATACGTTTCCTACACACGCAATAATGTTTTATTTTAAAGTTTTGTTGTCAAATGTATACTAACTAGGAACCAAACCAGTTGCAGCTGAAAACCAGCATCACGGATCAGGCTGTGGCATCATGCTCTGCTTTGTTTTACTTTAGTTTTTTAAGAATAATTTTTCTTTTAGAGGCCTATGCCCCTTAGTGGCTACGAATATGCGCTGCTGACAAAAATGACAATCTCATGGAATTCTATTATTTTTATTGTATTTAAAAAAACTCTAATAAAAAATCAGGTTGATCCACCGATCACAATTTTACATATTTGCCATGTCGGGTCTGCTGGAAGAAATTTCTTAAAGAAATAAGCTGTGCCTTTTGTGTTCGTTTTTCTATTTGTCTGTATTAATATTTAAAAAAATTTTTTGATCTCCCATACAAAATACGCTATATGTTGATGAAGTTTGTACGGAAACTCAACATTTTTTTTCATATTTTGACCTATGTTCCTTGAGGAAGTTGTTCAGTTTTATGGACTGATTAACCCCCCGAGAGGTTGAAAGAGATTTACCTAAAGCCCTGTATATTTCCGATTTTTAAGGAAATATTATTTTTCGCCTGACTCTGAATATTTAATCTTGTCAACCATAGTCAAACAGCAGGGAATATGCCAAATGTTAATAAATAAGATGAAATTAGTTCAAATAACAAAGGCAGCCTGGATTAGTGCCATCCAACCTACAAAGTAGAGAGTTTAAAGATACGAAAAGCTGCCTCATGGCTATAGAGCAGTTCCTGCTTGCACTATTTTGGGTTGGTGTGCATTTTGAGGAAGCTTGCCTTGCAACAGTTAAGGAAAACTATAGCAATTTTATAGACTAGTTTACATGCTACACAATAAGAAATACTTACAATAACCAACACGTCGCTGCAGTTAACATCAACACCACCTGGATAACACTGAAATTAACAAAGAAAATCAATTTAAATATAAAGATTTTACAAGAAATGCGAGTGGTATAACACTAGGAGAACTTACCCTCTGTTAGGTCCTTTGGGAGCAAAGAAGGGGCAAACGATACCAACCACGCCCCACAGGATGGTGAAAACAAGGATCGGAACGATGGAAGCACCCATTTTGAGAAGGAATTTACGATATTTTCGCAATTTAGTCTATCTCAATCAAAACATCAGCTGCCTCAAGATGGAGGACCAACTGCGCCAGGTTGGTAGCATTGGAGATGTCATATGACAAATTTGCGTTTTGTTCACGGTATATGAAAAATACAGCTGCGTCCACAAACGGAGCCGCGGCTTTGCGAGAGTGAGACTTCCGTCTTTTAGATTTCCATTTTTTTATCCATTGCGCTCTATCTTGTATGGACGAGCCGAATCCTTCCTTACACTTGCGCCATCTGTTATCCAATAGCAAGAAGTTGCCGCCTGTTGCTTGCCAAGAAGATCCTCCATTTCTTCAAAAATTCTTTTGTAATTTAATAATTTTCAAATAATACGGGACTAAGAGATAGGACTAGGAAGAATAACAGAGCTTCGAACGGGTGTAGAATCAGTTGTAAAAAAAACCCTTCCGAAGTATTTCACTATACTATAGCCTGCGAACTCATCTGTTTCCAAAGTCTATAAAGTCTAAATGAAATCTTTTTTTGATGTTGTAGGATATGTTTTCTCTGGTTTTAACAATAGAAGAAAAATCAAGATGTTGTCAAATCCATTGGTTTGACAACAATCCTTGATAGCAAAACATAAAAATTCCCCGTGTTTTATGGAAAATAAAGAAAAAAATACAACAATGCAAAGTGATAATATGCATTTCATATGCCAGGAAAAATTAACAATGTAGATTATGCTCTGTTCCTATGGTTTATTTTATGTATTGTGTACGCTTTAATTCTAGCGCCACATATATTAAACAAAATATACCGTTTTGCAGTTAAATTAGTGTAAGTAAAGTTTCAAACGTATTATTCAGGTAAGTATCTAAGTTTTAAGGTCATGCACCTTAGTGCACACTACAGCACTGAGGTGCATGACGTCGTCGAGTACATACGGCAGAAGACAAAAGTTCCCTTCCAGAGAGTGAAACCGTTGGAATCGCATCACCATGCTAGTTTCAAAGCATTTGTGGTGCGGTTCCCGACGTTCATGCTGGAGACCGTCATGAAGGAGAGCTTTTGGCCGGAGGGCGTGGTGTTCCGCTGTTTCCGAGGGAGATTCCCGGTTGCAGACACCCCCGGAAAAACACCCGGGAAATAGTGTCAGTTAGTTTTATTTTATTTTGTTTAATTATAATTCATATGTATGTTAGTCTGTAAGGTATTTATCTATGGGCCTTAGTTGCCTGATAATTAAATGATTTTATTATTATTATTATTAATAAATATGTGTTCCTTTCAGCGAAGATATATTTACACAATGCTAAATATACATAAACTATTTTATCATTCCGAAATTAAATTATATGTGGGTGATTGATGTGACCTTCCACCGTGTTTTCACTTTAAAAGGGTCGAATAGCGTGATCATTAGTTCGAATGCATGCATACAGCTCAACCACTTTAATGGCTGAAATCATCTAAGCTAAAAATCTTATCTGGCAACACTTGCAATAATTTTTTTAAAAATAAATGTCAAACGAATTTCAAACGGAAAGTGGCCGTTTGTGTCAAGTTTGTGTTTTGTATTTACGTTTCGTATGGAATTTAATTGATAATTTGTATGTTATGTGTGTAAAACTGAGTAGAAAATGTTTATTACTTTAAAGCTAGACTTTTGAAAACTTAAAGTTAGTTTTATCAGTGTTGTTACTGTGTTTGTTAAATATGGATGAGACACAACAAAGTCGTGTTTCTGATGCGGCAGCCGCGGTGTAAGTTTTTATAATTAACTAGCTTGTCGCCCGAACTTCCTTAACGTGGGAATTTTGGGAATGAATTACACACATAAACCTTCCTCTTTAATCGCTCCATCCATTGGAGGACCTTGGGTCGGCCTGTCGGAAAAGGGGCAGCCCACGGGACTTGGAAATTTTCTTTGTTTTATAATTTATTATGATATGATATGGCGCTGTGTTAATTTGTTGAAGAATGTTATTATTATTTATAGACATGATTTGGTAAAAATAAATAAATAAAAACTTTATTACCACACCACAAATAACAATAAGGTTCACAAAGAAACATTTTACATAGGTACAAGGACAATGGCACATCATGCTATCCAAAACTGTCTTTCTTCAATCGATTTTCAATTTTATCTCCATTGCGACATGCCGCTTCATCCTGAGGGTTATTGGATGGAATACGAGTTCTTCTTATCGTGTAGGTATAGTCGAGTATGTGGCGAACTTGGCTAACTCTAGTGTCAGAGTTTTCAAACCGCACAATGGCCTCTGACTTGGTTTTAACGACTGTAGTTAATCAATAACAGCCGGGACCGACGGCCCTCCGAAGCACGGAAACGCTCGTGATAAATTGCCACTTTGGTCACCCATCAGGTTTCATGTCTCTGTGTACGTTCACTAATTGGTTGAGATCAGCGAGAGCCACTGGGCTACGAACTCTTCAAATACGAGTGATGATTGGTTGTCTGCCTTTTGCCCACCATGACACAGAATAAGACCAAAAAACCCTCGCATCCCACTTACAGGCTCCTACTGTATGCCTAGGAAGAGTTGCTAGCTGGTACATTCAAGTTTTTCTTTCACTCCCAATCCAGCATGGAATGAAATACTTATTCATGAATGGCAATCAGTCACATTAATGATTTTTGAAAATGATAGCCCAGTTGGTAAAGAGCCAGACTTGTAATCGGAAGGTTGCGGGTTCAAATCCTGATGCGGGCCTATACCACTAAATTCGTCTTTTCAGATTTATGTACGGTTTTCCAATTATCACTTGCTTAACGGTGAAGGAAAACATCATGATGAAACCCGTCGTCCAAGAAAATTCATTTTCGAAAGACGAGCTGTCCACCAACCTGCGTTGGGCCAGTGTGGTGAACTATGGCCTAAATACCATTCGGGTTTCGAAGGGAGGTCCATACTCCTCGGTATGGGCCGGCAAAAAAAAAAAAGTTAATAATATTATTAATTATTTTGTAAGAATGTTTGTTTGTTGGGCATTTTCCGCACTTATCCTCTCCTCTCAATTGGGCCATTGTGGAGTGAGTTACCCCAGCAGTTTCATCCTAAAGTGTCATCTAGTTTATTCATGAAAAACATATGATCCAAAATGTTGTGTGGCTAGTGCGAATCTCTGGGAAATAAAACAAAATAGTGCGTGACTGACGTCTGAATTTTTTTAATTTGTAGAAAGAAGCGCAGATCATCAATACTAAAGAGCCAGCGGCCGGCTCGGGCGCCGTTATCCGAGCTTGAGTTCCACGTGGCCACACCAACAGACTCGGCCAAGAGTCGCCGGGTTAGCTTTTCAAGGAAGTTTGGTGTTGCGTGAGTATTTTCAATTCAATTCATTTATTTACAAAGCATACAGGAGTACCCATGTCAATAAATATACTTGTCAGTTATAGATTCACATAAAAACAAAACACACTTATACATAATTAAATTAACAATTGTCAATAATATATTACCTAAAATTACTTAGGTACCACAACATTAAAAATGTAACAATAAAATCTTAGAATGTATGTATATGTATGTATGTACTTAAATCCTATAATGTAACATCCTGGACGAACGAATAATAGTCACATAATAACATATTATGTTTGTATGTATTTAATGTAACTTTGACTTATTTGGATGACTGGTTTGGTCGAGTGGTAGCGGCGCTGCCTCTTGATTAACGGGTCCTGGGTTCGATTCCCAGTCGGGGCAAATATTTGTGTAAAAAGCAGATGTTTGTTCTCGGGTCATGGGTGTTTGTGTTTGTCTTTATGTGTGTTCCAAGGGACCCACGACACAAGGGAAAACCTTAATGTGGGCCTTTGAGTCTAAACATTTATTTATTTATTATTCATTTAAGTAAATCCTGAATATTCTATGAAATAAAGCTAATTTGAATTTATAATTAGTCCTGTAAAAAAATTCTTATAAATAATATTCACATGTTTTATACAGGGTGTAAGGGACAGCTTAGCAAATACTTAAATAGTGGAAGCTATCCATTACTATGATCAGCTACAAAATTTATTTTCCCGGATACGTCTAGTTAAGGAGTTTTCGTAATTTACCTACTTTAGCGCTACGCAATGCACCGCGAAACCGCGATCTGCGGCGGTCCCCCGTGCCGGGCCACTGTCAGAATGCGATATACATTACTGGTTTTCGTGTTTTACTCTGTTATGGTTGTTTTGGAGTGTATTCGAATAAATAAATCATTTAATTTTAAAGCAGAAAATATAAATAACCATAAAAAACAAAAAATAAAATTTTTCGGTACAAAAGTCCACTGAAAAATCATTCATACTGGTTGTTTGAATTCAGGGTTTAGTTTTTTCTAAGCTGTCCCTTACATAGGTAATGTATATTGTGCATTATTTTTTTAAAAACTGATAATGTGCTCGCATTATTTATAACAGAAATGCGCAACATATGCATAAATATGCAGATATAGATCACAACAAGATATGAAAATGGGTGGGAACAGAGTGGCGATGTTTTCAATTATTATTTCACATAAAAATATTAAAAAATCAGAGCTATTCTTCATCTTTATATAGTGCATTGCCACTGCCTTACCTGCATCTGTATTTCCGAGCTCGAATATCTTAAAAGTTCGAGTAAATAGAGTTTTTCTGGGTGAACTTGCCACATTCTTTGCCCTGATTTAGATTGTGGTCAAGAGTATTCAACCTATTCTTAATTAACAAAAAAAATTTCCCAATAAGTCATTTGTTTTATTTGTGAACCTCTAAAAATCCGCATCTGCTGTTGTCAAAAAGTCTGCTTAAATACAACAACTTTCATTAATTTCTCTGTTGTGTTAAAAATGCCATGAAAAAAAATTATTTTAACTTGCAGGGAGTTCGTAACGAACGAAGCGACCACAACTTGGAAAAATTTCTATGAGGAGCACAATAAAACTCTCGAATCTTCTGGGAACGAGTCCGAAGTGAACCCACCCGTGGGCCAACTTGGCAAGTGCATGTTTGACCAGCTGTACCAAGAGGTTGAACTTGTAGACTTCTCCTTCAACATGCCCAATGCCCGCAATGGCGAAACTTCCCTTAACACCATTAACTATGAAGATTTCACGGACGCCAACCCGCCCAACTCTCAGAAATTCGAAATCAGCGCTTTCACCGAACAGAGTAAAATCTTCGCCGATGATCTGGCTGTATCGGGAGTCGGGGAAGTTTCTGGAAAGATCAATGTAAATTTTTCCATGATGCAACCCATCGGGGATGACCTCGATGAAATGCAGAAAGATCTTGAGAGAAATAAAGCTCACAACGTCGTCTGTCTAGGCCCAAGGGATGGTAGAAACGTTTCCGAGTATATAGAAATTGATTTGAATACGACCCACATGCCGTTAAAGTGTGATCAGTCTGACATGTCCATAACAGATAAAGCTCATAACGTCGTCTGTCTAGGCCCAAGGGATGGTAGGGACGTTTCCGAGTATATAGAAATTGATTTGAATACGACCCACATGGCGGTAAAGTGTGATCAGTCTGACATGTCCATAACAGACATGATACACAGCCCTAAAGTTAACGTTTCCAAAACAAATTCGCTACTCAATAAATCTGATAAGTCTCTAAATAAAGATTGGGTGGCTGATAAAGAAAATATTGCGGTAAATCCTTACGTAGCGCCTAAAGAATCTGAAAACTTTGCCATCAATGAAGATACGGACAAGGTTCTAGTTTTTGATGGTAAAAGACTTACAGTTGAATCACAGAACGAACCCATTTCTGACTATCGTAAGATGTTGCTGCCGAATTTGGAAGCAGACAAAACTCCACAGAGGAAAAGTATTGTCTTGAATATAGACGATGATTTGCCTAATTTCGTTGACGATCCTCTTGCTTCAGTTTCACAGCTTTCCAGAAACTTAAGTTTACACAACAAGACCTCATTCGCTGCTAACTTATCTTTAACCAAACCCTTGCCGACAAAAATAGAAACAAAATCTTCAAAAAGACACACGATACTTTATGGGGAAAAAGCTGGTGATGTATCGATAACACAAGCTCTTCCTACCAATATATTGCCTCGCAAAACTGATAAAAGAAACACAATAATCTTCGATGACGACGCTATAGAAGTGACACAAGCTATTAATTCTTCAAACATAATTTTAGCCGCGAAAGATACCGAAAAAAGGAAGACTATAGTTTTTGACAACGACGAAGCAGATATTTCTGTAACGCAAGCTGTCCCGTCCAATTTACTATTACCAGAGAATGCAGTCAATATTTCTCAGAAACGAATAACAACATTGTTAGACTATAGTACAGCTGACATGTCTCATATAGTTTCAAAATCTGATATTAACGCGGTTTCTTCTAAGACACAAAATGTCCAAAAAAGAAATACCATAGTATTCGACCATGAAGAAGCTGACATATCAATGACGGTAGCAGTCCCATCAAACTTATTGTTTACTGATAAAGATTCAGAAAAACGTAAAACGATTTGTTTCGATGATAATTCTGGTGACATTTCGATGACGCAAGCTATCCCAGCTAATATAATTGAAACTAAAGTTGGTGGAAATCAAAATAAAAAAGACAAAACTATTTTTGAGGCAGATACGGACATATCTTTCACACAAGTCGTGTCAACTGCTTTATTATCAGGAAATTCAGAAAACAGAAATATTGTAGTAGTAGATAGAGATGATATCAATCTATCTATGACCCAGGCTGTGCCTGCAAATCTAATATTATCAAACAATTCCACCAAATTCGGTGATCTTGATAAAAAATGTGATGAACAACTTTTAGAAGTAAGTGCTACTAACAATTTGACTATGAACGTCTCCACTAAAAATGTAACAAAATACGTTGAAAAAGAGTTTCAGGATTCTGAATTAAAAGCTCCTAATGTCAGTTTGCAAAACAATCAAATTAGCGAAAGTTATAGTAATAGAAGTTTTGAACAAATCAAATCCCCCACATTGCAAGCTGAATCTATTTCTAAGATGCATGATTCCAGCAGTCCCGGGGAAGACAAAATCAGTAGCAGAAATGACAACGTCATAAATTCTCTAAAAAAATCAGTGGTAGATGAATCTCGCGAATACAAAGAAAAAGTATCTGAAATCAACAATTCCTTGCGTAAAACGTTAATGGAAATTAACAAGACTTTGCCTACATTTAGTATAGATAAGAAAATCATTCTACCTGAACGAAAATCTTTGGATTTTTCTCGTATAAAACGTGTGAGTCGAACTAATTCGGAAAATTCAAAGAGTTTTTCGTCTGTAAACAAAGATAGCATACATCACCCAATACAGTCTAATGAAGGGAGTGAATTAAAAATGAAATCGTCTATGGAACACAGCGAACAAGATTTATATCTGTTGTCAGCAAGATCTAGTGCCGTAACTCGAAACGAGTCCACGCTCCGCGTCACGGATCTGGAAGTCAAATCGTCATCAGACGACTCTTTCACTGCTGAAAAACCTAACAACACCTTATTGCGAGCCAAGAATATATTGAACTCGATACCAGAAGAACTAGTAAGCATACGGAATGAACAAATGACTGCAGCTTTGAATAATTCTAGAATAAGGAGGTCCATCGGTGACTGCAAGTTTGAGAATGTTTTGGTTTATCAAGTCGACACGGCATTGAGAAGACCGAGCCAGCAAGGAGATCTTATGTCAGATAATTCATCTTCTGGAGGAGTCCTTCACAAATCTAATCTCTCAAGTAATGCATTTTCGGTTAATCGCAGTCACGAGACCTGTTATGATTATGTTCCAGACGCCAATACCTCGAAAATCGGCACAAAAGCAGAAGTCAAGCCTAGTGCGAACTACAGCATCATAGACTCTGAATCTGCTGTTATAGAGATCCAGAAAACTATCCAAAAATCTCTTCTCGATGATCTCCTTGACATGAGTAACGAAAACGAAGTAATGGATGAAAAGGTTAAAGCAAAACTATCCGCGCATTTGACAGTAACACCTAAGAAAGTACCATCTGAATCTAAAATGAAAAATAAAAGTTCAAAAGAACCTTCTGACGAAAGTATGTTTTACATAGTTAACGATACGGAAACTGAAAAGACAGATTCGGGTTGTAACAGTGCGAAGAAAATTATGTCACGGCGGCATTCGCCCGTGCCAATAGGATACGAGACTTGTTTGGAAGACCTTACACATAAGCTGTTAGAAAAAAAATCACCGGTGAGAATGAGTTCCGATACCAGTACCTTATCTAATAGAAAGTTTGAGATAATTGTAAGTCCTGCAGGTAATGGTAAATCTATAGACCACGAAATTAAAGATTCAGAATCAGAAACAACCAGAAATTTGCTGGTGTTACTGTCCGAATTCACTAACCAAGAAGAAGAGAAACACCCGATTGAGCCATCAGATGCGCAGAGTCTAATTAAAATTGAGAATCCAGAAATAGATCGGGTGCCATCAGATGCGCGGAGTCTAATTAAAATTGAGAACCCAGAAGTAGATAATCAAGATGTGGATGTTGGGACTCAAAAGTCTCTAATGCCTTCGGTTGTGATCGGTACAGATGAAATTTACAGTGACATATCTGTACCAAAACCAATGCTCGATCGGTCTTGTGGCTCAGATGTTGCTTTTGGACCAGAAGAATTGGAGCATACTCCAGAAAAACAAAAGAAAACCGTCCGATTAAGTTCTGAAGTAGTAAAAACGCTTCGTTTCGAAGACGACGACTCTTTCGAAACCCAAAACAAATTCGAAATGGAAATGTCAACGCCGTTGAAGAAGACTGTCGTTAGCAAACCTCTGGAAATGTTTAAGAAGCATGAAAATAAAAGTCACGTGATCCCGTCGTACTGGAAAGACGTTTCCGAAAGCCTTAAAGCGGTGATGAGTGATTTGGTGAAGCCACTAGCAGATACATTGCCTTTCGACGCTAGCGGTGGTCGTCGCGTGCCAGACGGTAACTCAATGTCCAGCATACACGTACAAACGAATACAATCGCTTCTAGCCAAATAGATTTGACACACGATGATAACGAAGAATTTACGTCTCCACCGCCGGAGAGGAAGATCAAGAGCATTATGAAAGGCTCGTCCTTAGCTCATTCTACTTCCGAGCCTTTATGTGATGAGTGGTCCGTTGCTGATTACTGGAAAAATAATCAGGAGAAATCCAGAAACACACCAGAACAGGTCATACCTTTTGATCCAGGGAATCCTTTAAATAATGTGCTGATCGGTCCGATTGACTTTAACAACGTTCATCCATACCAGCCCGAACAGGATGTGTCATTGTCAAAACCAGAGCCTTCACAACCCGTGCCTCCACCGCCTCAAGTGTGCTTCAGAGATGTAGATGAAGAAGCTGAAAAGCGGGTCTCTACAAATTATAACGTACCCCGCATAGTCCCTGAGTTTTTGAGAAGCACAGAGGGGCGGTATGTTAAAGCTGCAGTTTCTACAGATCTCGGAGGTGCCAAGGTGGAACACGCTGTGGAAACGCTTCCCAATACGAAAGACGCGGATATTAATACCGATATTGCAATGAAAGACAATAGTAAACTTCTAGAAGAGGACTCGTCCCTGACTTTGGTAGACAATTCTACAGAGCAAGTCTCACCGAAAAAACTCTCCCCTACACAGAGTAAAATCAAACAAACTCAATCAGCAATGCAAATAGTTGAGAACAAGTCTTCAATGGACGCTGCTATCTTTGACCGACCCTCAGCATTCGCGATGCATTACGACGGTTTCAGCGCGCTCGAGCCTATAGAAGAAGATGTAACACAAAACTCTGCAAAGAAAAACAAATTAAAAAATACGAAACGCAAGAGTCAAAACAATAAATCAGATACCCCAACGAAACCCTCATCAAAAATCTACAGAGGATCAAACCAAGTCGAATCTGAGCTGAATTCTTCAAGCTTTTCAAGTAGTGATTCGAAAAATTTAAAGAACATTCCGCCGTACACTCCAAGAAACCCTAAAAATCCTAAAAGTCCGAAAACACCTAAGTCCAAAACGTCGTCTGACAAATCAAGCAAAAGAATTGTCATGGTGCAGCAAGTTTCAGAATTAGATACATCGTCTCATAATAAAGAAAAGTTTGAGGATTCAGTGATACTAGCAAAGCGATATGACTGTGACTCTGTGTCTAGTATTAGAACGGAAGTAGAAGGTTTGATCACAAGCCAGGATTCTTCCAGAAGTAACTTGCCGATGGACTGGGAACCTGAGTTGCTAAATGATCTGAGCTCGAAGAATCTGATCTCGGAATGTGACTCCAATGTTGATGTTGTTGCCATAATTGATAATATGCCGTTTATGGGGTAAGTTTGATTTTTATGCTGACAATTTTCATCCCTTTAATTTAGAGTTTGAACAGGCCCGATTTTTATATTTCGTTCTTTAACCTTTTTAGCGCCAAGAGTTTGTTCGTGGCGTTCACCACACGCCACGACATTAATCATTAGAAAAAATACAGTTAAATTGGTAATTTTATTTGTCTGATGTATCAGACTTTGGCGGCGAGGGCATGAAACTTAAACCTCTGATATATCAGACTTTGGCGGTGAAAAGGTTGAAATGTTTAAGACATTCATTTACATCTTTTAGGACCAACTTTGCCAGTAGCCTATGTGGTAGCGGCGGCGCTGTCTCACGATCGACGGGGCCAGGGTTCGAGTCCCAGTCGTTATAAATTTTTCCTCTTTATAATATTAATGTAGATGAGTGCCGGTTTTCTTATGTTTTCCTTTCGCCTTGGGTTGCCTGGAAGAAATCGCTGTTTAGCGATAAGGCCGCCCCTGCACACTTTTGTTTGTAAGTTTGTATTGCATGTCTTACCTTTTTGAGTACGCATCTTCTTATCGTGTAGGTATAGTCCATTAATTACGTGAGGCGTTTTGGGGGAGAGGGGGTCGGGCCGGATTTCACTCAATCTCACGTGGGGGAGAGGGGGGGTCTCTACAAATATCACGTAATATTTCCCCCCAAAAGAAATAGTGTTAAATTGCAGGAAAGCTAAGTTAAACCAACTAAATCGTGTTGTTCCAGTAGCCACTCTTGAGACTACTCATGAGTTCCCATGGACTGAATTAGAACAATCTTTTTTTTCTTTAAGTTGGTGAATCATAGCTGTTTTTTATTGTTCGATTATTAAAAGTTTAAAAATAATTAGACAAATTATGTAAGTTTTCTAAATAAATTACCAATTAACGTATTTACACTAAAACTAAGCATTTTCATAAAACTCACGTGAGATAAAGGGGGGGGGGGCAAATCTCACGACATCTTACCAGAGGTGGTGGGGGGGTCGAAAAATCCACCTCACGTAATTAATGGACGCCCCCGTGTGTGGCGAACTTGGCTAACCCTGGTGTCAGAGTTTTCAAACCGTCAAATGGCCTCTGACTTGGTTTTAACGACTGTAGTCAATCGACAACAGTGGCTCTCGTTGATCTCAACCAATCAGTGAGGTTAAGCAACGTACACAGAGGCGGGGAACCTGATGGGTGACCAAAGTGGCAATTTATCACGAGCGTTTCCGTGCTTCGGAGGGCACGTTAAGTTGTCGTGATAAATTGCCACATTGGTCACTCATCAGGTTCCCTGGCTCTGTGTACGTTGCTTAACCTCACTGATTGGTTGAGATCAGCGAGTGCCACTGGGCCACGAGCGATATCTATCTATTATCGATATTTATCTATCTATTTATCTTGATAAAAACTCTTTAACTGTCGAGTTTTCTATACAGGAGTCGGGAATGTCAATGGGAGTCCTGTAGCGATACGCTCTGGACGTTCCTCTTGCTGTACGCTCGCGTGCGGCTGTGTGTGACGCTCGCGCCCCCGCTGTACGGCTCGGGGGGTGGTGCGCGCGCGCATCTACCCGTCACTAGCGTCACTGTGCAACCCACTGATGTAGGTCAGTAAATCATTTTTATTTTGTCGTATGAAGGTATATTTAGTTAAGTTCCCACTTCGTTAGTATTTCGTTATTGAATATGCATGAGGAGTTTACCTATAAGTGATTGTTGCACTTTGTCAATGTTTTTTGTTAAAGTAACTATTAGTGTAAATAAATTGTTGGTAAACCAATTAAGAATAGACTGGACAAGCACATTTTAACAAACAAAAAGAAAACTCAACAATGATCAGTGGGATACAGGCAATTACCAGTTGTAGTCAACTGCCTGCCTGATAAACAGCATAATAATAATAATAAATAAAATAAAAATTACCTCAGTAGTATACAGAGCGTCCCACGGCTATGCCACAAGGAGGGAAAGTACCTTTATTATTGTAGATAGATTGGATATTTTACTGAAATAAGACTTTATTTTAATTTTTTAAACAATTTAAACTGCATTCATACATTTTAAATAATGGCCTAGTTGAACCGGGAATCGAACTAGGTACATGAGAAAAAACTGACAGCTTTTCATCTCTGGGCAAATGTTTCAATTAATGACCCTCACTGTATTTGTCAAACGTGGCATCTGGTGGTTCTATGTCCACTGGATGTTCTGCCTACCCCGATAATATAGGCGTAAGTTTATGTATGTGTGTGTATGTACCTTTTTTGGAGTGCCTTATAGACATTTTCTGGGTTAACTCGCTCCATCGTCGACCTCAACTATGACCTTGGTCAAGATTGAAGTTGTAGTGTCCTGATGTTGCCCAGTAAATAAAACAAACATATATTTCACCGTGATGTGTAACGTAGCTCCGCACTTGCGCACCGAACGACAAACAATTTCTATTCTATTCATTCGTTCGCCCCGCGCGTCGCAACGCTCCCCACTCGCTCTTTATTCCATACGTGACAGAACAGAACTGCGGGGTACCACCCCTTACCTTGTCGAAATTCCACGAATCCGTACCGAGCGCTTCTGTTCATCTTTTATACTGCGCACCGCTAAGGAATGGAATTCTCTGCCTGCGTCTGTATTTCCGGGTTCATATAACCCGAGTCTCTTTAAAGTTCAAGTTCGAGTGAATAGTCATCTTCTGGGTGAGCTCGCTTCATCCTCGACCACATCTTCACCCCTGGGTTAGGTCGCGGTCGAGAGCAAACCCATTCGTTATAAAAAAAAAAGAAGTCAAGAGTTAACCTAATCGTAAGGTACCCAATATATAAGGTAATAATTTATTAGTCACTTTCCTTTTAACACGTTATTGTGTAGGTCAAAATATATCATTTGAGTCAAAAAACAAAAGCATAATATTAAATTTAAAAGGTCTTGAAAAATTTTGTTATGATATTTTTTCATTACTATGTTGAATAAACCCATCCATTCAAACGTAAATAATAATGGCAGTAGTAGAGCGGGCGAGCGGGGAGTGGACGGCTATAATCGAAAGAGAACCATTCCTTTATCTTTAAATTGATTTTTTTTTTACAAAATTTAATTTTCAGATAATTAATTTTTATGTTGTTTTTTGGAATACTATCAACCTATACAATAACGCCTTAGAAGGTGAGCGACTAATAAATTAGGACCTTATATATCCTGCAGAAAACCGCAACATGATAGCGGTCCTCTGCAGCCGCTACTGCCTCGTGGGCGTGCGGCAGCGCGCGCGGGGCTGCGGGCGCGCGGCCGACGTGCCGGCGCTGCTGCGGCGGGCGGCCGGCACGGCGCGCGTGGCGCTGCGCTGGGGGCAGGCCATGCACGAGGCCTACCTGCATCTCGCCTTCAGCATCAACAAGGACTCGCTCCTCACGCTCAAGGTATCTACTAACTTTATTCACTGCTATTACAAAAACTTACAGTATGGATACTTACATTGTACAAAAAGAATTTTAAAAATCGGCCGACGGTTGGCGGAGATTTCGAGTAACATACATATAAAAAAAATAACAGTCGAATTGAGAACCTCCTCCTTTTAAAAGTTTGTTGAAAAATAGCGAAAATGTAGAATACAGGCACACGGTACGTACAGAGACATTATAAATCGTTTGAAGCTATATTTATTTAAATGTAGGTTCGATATAAATCTATAGCTGCATAATGTGCCTAGATTAATCTTGTGAGAAAATTATTAAAAAAAAAAGGATTGTAATGATGCACAGCACCCCGATTGCGGTAATTTTGAACGTGTTTATCAAAGCTAAACTGCTTAAAGTTCCATTTATTTTGGGCTGAATGCAAATGAAATCGGTGGGCAGATCTCACAAAGTATGTTGAAATTCACTGTCATTTTCCGTAAAATACATCTGTTCTTTTTTCATGCAAACAAGTAAACAATTCTAAAAAGATCTGTTAAACTAAACAACCAGTTCAAAAATTAGCTGAGATCATCAATTCAACAAATTAAACCTATATTATTTTCCGTTACCCCAGGTGGCAAACATCCCCCTCCGCTCCGTGTGGGAGGTGACGATGCAGCTCGAGATGGCGGAGTCGTCCCCGTGCGGCCCCACGTGCCCGCGCGCCGCACACGTGCGCGTGCGCACCGTGCTCAGCGACTACCCAGTACCACCCGACGACATACGCGCACTCGTAGAGAACGTCCGGGGCGACTGGGGGAACATACCCGCTACTATTTGGTGAGTAGATACTGTTTAGACACGAGCTGTACAATATACAATATAGACAGTGCTCGGCGACTACCCAGTACCACCCGACGACATACTCGCACTCGTAGAGAACGTCCGGGGCGACTGGGGGAACATACCCGCTACTATTTGGTGAGTAGATACTGTTTAGACACGAGCTGTACAATATACAATATAGACAGTGCTCGGCGACTACCCAGTACCACCCGACGACATACTCGCACTCGTAGAGAACGTCCGGGGCGACTGGGGGAACATACCCGCTACTATTTGGTGAGTAGATACTGTTTAGACACGAGCTGTACAATATACAATATAGACAGTGCTCGGCGACTACCCAGTACCACCCGACGACATACTCGCACTCGTAGAGAACGTCCGGGGCGACTGGGGGAACATACCCGCTACTATTTGGTGAGTAGATACTGTTTAGACACGAGCTGTACAATATACAATATAGACAGTGCTCGGCGACTACCCAGTACCACCCGACGACATACTCGCACTCGTAGAGAACGTCCGGGGCGACTGGGGGAACATACCCGCTACTATTTGGTGAGTAGATACTGTTTAGACACGAGCTGTACAATATACAATATAGACAGTGCTCGGCGACTACCCAGTACCACCCGACGACATACTCGCACTCGTAGAGAACGTCCGGGGCGACTGGGGGAACATACCCGCTACTATTTGGTGAGTAGATACTGTTTAGACACGAGCTGTACAATATACAATATAGACAGTGCTCGGCGACTACCCAGTACCACCCGACGACATACTCGCACTCGTAGAGAACGTCCGGGGCGACTGGGGGAACATACCCGCTACTATTTGGTGAGTAGATACTGTTTAGACACGAGCTGTACAATATACAATATAGACAGTGCTCGGCGACTACCCAGTACCACCCGACGACATACTCGCACTCGTAGAGAACGTCCGGGGCGACTGGGGGAACATACCCGCTACTATTTGGTGAGTAGATACTGTTTAGACACGAGCTGTACAATATACAATATAGACAGTGCTCGGCGACTACCCAGTACCACCCGACGACATACTCGCACTCGTAGAGAACGTCCGGGGCGACTGGGGGAACATACCCGCTACTATTTGGTGAGTAGATACTGTTTAGACACGAGCTGTACAATATACAATATAGACAGTGCTCGGCGACTACCCAGTACCACCCGACGACATACGCGCACTCGTAGAGAACGTCCGGGGCGACTGGGGGAACATACCCGCTACTATTTGGTGAGTAGATACTGTTTAGACACGAGCTGTACAATATACAATATAGACAGTGCTCGGCGACTACCCAGTACCACCCGACGACATACTCGCACTCGTAGAGAACGTCCGGGGCGACTGGGGGAACATACCCGCTACTATTTGGTGAGTAGATACTGTTTAGACACGAGCTGTACAATATACAATATAGACAGTGCTCGGCGACTACCCAGTACCACCCGACGACATACTCGCACTCGTAGAGAACGTCCGGGGCGACTGGGGGAACATACCCGCTACTATTTGGTGAGTAGATACTGTTTAGACACGAGCTGTACAATATACAATATAGACAGTGCTCGGCGACTACCCAGTACCACCCGACGACATACTCGCACTCGTAGAGAACGTCCGGGGCGACTGGGGGAACATACCCGCTACTATTTGGTGAGTAGATACTGTTTAGACACGAGCTGTACAATATACAATATAGACAGTGCTCGGCGACTACCCAGTACCACCCGACGACATACTCGCACTCGTAGAGAACGTCCGGGGCGACTGGGGGAACATACCCGCTACTATTTGGTGAGTAGATACTGTTTAGACACGAGCTGTACAATATACAATATAGACAGTGCTCGGCGACTACCCAGTACCACCCGACGACATACTCGCACTCGTAGAGAACGTCCGGGGCGACTGGGGGAACATACCCGCTACTATTTGGTGAGTAGATACTGTTTAGACACGAGCTGTACAATATACAATATAGACAGTGCTCGGCGACTACCCAGTACCACCCGACGACATACTCGCACTCGTAGAGAACGTCCGGGGCGACTGGGGGAACATACCCGCTACTATTTGGTGAGTAGATACTGTTTAGACACGAGCTGTACAATATACAATATAGACAGTGCTCGGCGACTACCCAGTACCACCCGACGACATACTCGCACTCGTAGAGAACGTCCGGGGCGACTGGGGGAACACACCCGCTACTATTTGGTGAGTAGATACTGTTTAGACACGAGCTGTACAATATACAATATAGACAGTGCTCGGCGACTACCCAGTACTACCCGACGACATACTCGCACTCGTAGAGAACGTCCGGGGCGACTGGGGGAACATACCCGCTACTATTTGGTGAGTAGATACTGTTTAGACACGAGCTGTACAATATACAATATAGACAGTGCTCGGCGACTACCCAGTACCACCCGACGACATACTCGCACTCGTAGAGAACGTCCGGGGCGACTGGGGGAACATACCCGCTACTATTTGGTGAGTAGATACTGTTTAGACACGAGCTGTACAATATACAATATAGACAGTGCTCGGCGACTACCCAGTACCACCCGACGACATACTCGCACTCGTAGAGAACGTCCGGGGCGACTCCCCAGTCGCCCCGGACGTTCTCCCGAACATACCCGGGTATGTTCGCCCGAACATACCCGCTACTATTTGGTGAGTAGATACTGTTTAGACACGAGCTGTACAATATACAATATAGACAGTGCTCGGCGACTACCCAGTACCACCCGACGACATACTCGCACTCGTAGAGAACGTCCGGGGCGACTGGGGGAACATACCCGCTACTATTTGGTGAGTAGATACTGTTTAGACACGAGCTGTACAATATACAATATAGACAGTGCTCGGCGACTACCCAGTACCACCCGACGACATACTCGCACTCATAGAGAACGTCCGGGGCGACTGGGGGAACATACCCGCTACTATTTGGTGAGTAGATACTGTTTAGACACGAGCTGTACAATATACAATATAGACAGTGCTCGGCGACTACCCAGTACCACCCGACGACATACTCGCACTCGTAGAGAACGTCCGGGGCGACTGGGGGAACATACCCGCTACTATTTGGTGAGTAGATACTGTTTAGACACGAGCTGTACAATATACAATATAGACAGTGCTCGGCGACTACCCAGTACCACCCGACGACATACTCGCACTCGTAGAGAACGTCCGGGGCGACTGGGGGAACATACCCGCTACTATTTGGTGAGTAGATACTGTTTAGACACGAGCTGTACAATATACAATATAGACAGTGCTCGGCGACTACCCAGTACCACCCGACGACATACTCGCACTCGTAGAGAACGTCCGGGGCGACTGGGGGAACATACCCGCTACTATTTGGTGAGTAGATACTGTTTAGACACGAGCTGTACAATATACAATATAGACAGTGCTCGGCGACTACCCAGTACCACCCGACGACATACTCGCACTCGTAGAGAACGTCCGGGGCGACTGGGGGAACATACCCGCTACTATTTGGTGAGTAGATACTGTTTAGACACGAGCTGTACAATATACAATATAGACAGTGCTCGGCGACTACCCAGTACCACCCGACGACATACTCGCACTCGTAGAGAACGTCCGGGGCGACTGGGGGAACATACCCGCTACTATTTGGTGAGTAGATACTGTTTAGACACGAGCTGTACAATATACAATATAGACAGTGCTCGGCGACTACCCAGTACCACCCGACGACATACTTGCACTCGTAGAGAACGTCCGGGGCGACTGGGGGAACATACCCGCTACTATTTGGTGAGTAGATACTGTTTAGACACGAGCTGTACAATATACAATATAGACAGTGCTCGGCGACTACCCAGTACCACCCGACGACATACTCGCACTCGTAGAGAACGTCCGGGGCGACTGGGGGAACATACCCGCTACTATTTGGTGAGTAGATACTGTTTAGACACGAGCTGTACAATATACAATATAGACAGTGCTCGGCGACTACCCAGTACCACCCGACGACATACTCGCACTCGTAGAGAACGTCCGGGGCGACTGGGGGAACATACCCGCTACTATTTGGTGAGTAGATACTGTTTAGACACGAGCTGTACAATATACAATATAGACAGTGCTCGGCGACTACCCAGTACCACCCGACGACATACTCGCACTCGTAGAGAACGTCCGGGGCGACTGGGGGAACATACCCGCTACTATTTGGTGAGTAGATACTGTTTAGACACGAGCTGTACAATATACAATATAGACAGTGCTCGGCGACTACCCAGTACCACCCGACGACATACTCGCACTCGTAGAGAACGTCCGGGGCGACTGGGGGAACATACCCGCTACTATTTGGTGAGTAGATACTGTTTAGACACGAGCTGTACAATATACAATATAGACAGTGCTCGGCGACTACCCAGTACCACCCGACGACATACTCGCACTCGTAGAGAACGTCCGGGGCGACTGGGGGAACATACCCGCTACTATTTGGTGAGTAGATACTGTTTAGACACGAGCTGTACAATATACAATATAGACAGTGCTCGGCGACTACCCAGTACCACCCGACGACATACTCGCACTCGTAGAGAACGTCCGGGGCGACTGGGGGAACATACCCGCTACTATTTGGTGAGTAGATACTGTTTAGACACGAGCTGTACAATATACAATATAGACAGTGCTCGGCGACTACCCAGTACCACCCGACGACATACTCGCACTCGTAGAGAACGTCCGGGGCGACTGGGGGAACATACCCGCTACTATTTGGTGAGTAGATACTGTTTAGACACGAGCTGTACAATATACAATATAGACAGTGCTCGGCGACTACCCAGTACCACCCGACGACATACTCGCACTCGTAGAGAACGTCCGGGGCGACTGGGGGAACATACCCGCTACTATTTGGTGAGTAGATACTGTTTAGACACGAGCTGTACAATATACAATATAGACAGTGCTCGGCGACTATACCCTGTTTTTTATTCTCAGAGACTAAATTGACATATGCAAATGTCAAATTTACAAATAATGATACCAGTTTTTTTTAATAGTGCTGTACCTAAATTGTCGATTTTTGAATCGAAACTTTAAAAAAACGCAATAATAATAATTTTGTCTTTATTAGATGATTAGCTTCTTAGTTTTCTATGATATTAACATTTAAAAAACTATTATCAAAATGAATTTATAATAAAACCTCTTTTGATGCTTATAAACAAAAAAGACAGTTGCCATCAGTGTTGTTCCCAACAGTAAAATACGACAATTCACGCTCTTATTTATGACAAAATCACTAAACTTTTAAGAAATACGGCACTTATTTAAATATGACAACAGCAAACAACTTTAAAAAAAGAAAAATTTATCGGTAACTATTCTATTAGTTATTCGTGTATGTTAGCGAAAAACACGGTAATTTCTATTTTTGATACGGCAACCCTAAAAACGCGGGACGACCTCAAAACTTTGCAAAAAGGGCTATTACAAAATGTCTGATTATCTATCAGACAGGCAGCCATGGGAATGAACTGCACTATTTAAAATTTGCAAAAAACTTTGCAAAAAGGGCTATTACAAAATTTCTGATTATCTATCAGACAGACAGCCATGGGAATGAACTGCTCAGCTCTAGAGTTATTTCAGATTTAGTTAAAATTAGTAAATAAGAAAATTTGTAATGTGATTTAAAAGAGCAACCTCAGAGTTTCTTGCCAGTTCTTCTCTGAGGAAGACTGCACCTTTGCGAATAGGCGTAGAGTCAGTAGGGTCAAAAGAACTAATGAGTATGTATGTACCTATTTAAATCGTTTAATGTATGTTTGTATGTATTTCATTGTAATCTTGACTTGTTTTAAGTGACATCCTGAATGTCCTATAAAATAAAGATTTTTCTATTCTATTCTATTCTACTTTTTTAGATATGAATAAATTAAATTAAAAATGTACTGCATTTTATTATGTTTTCCTATACTTCTAAGGGATAAAAAAACTGGCGAAATGCCCGGCCGGCATTTATTTTATCGATATAGCGGTGCATGAGCATAATAAATACTACTTATATCGATTAGGGACATTACGTTACGTTTAAAGTAAGTATTTCCTCCCTTCTCTTTAAGTAATATAAAACCGGCACTTAATTTTGATAACATCGGTTACCGTTAGTGGCACAGCACTATTTAAGATTTGCAAAAAACTGGCAACCCAGGTATTGTCAATTTAGTCTCTGAGAATAAAAAACAGGGTATACCCAGTACCACCCGACGACATACTCGCACTCGTAGAGAACATCCGGGGCGACTGGGGGAACATACCCGCTACTATTTGGTGAGTAGATACTGTTTAGACACGAGCTGTACAATATACAATATAGACAGTGCTCGGCGACTACCCAGTACCACCCGACGACATACTCGCACTCGTAGAGAACGTCCGGGGCGACTGGGGGAACATATGTCAATGGCATTTTGCTGTGGGGTAATGCTGCCGACATTAATAAGATATTTGTCCTGCAGAAAAGGGCTGTTCGCGCGATTTATCAAATGAGACCTAGAATGTCTCTTAGAAATCGATTTAAGGAAATAGATATTTTGACATTTGCGTCCCAGTATATATTTAATAATCTTTTGTATGTAAAGAAAAATGAACATTTGTTTAAGAAAAATTGTGATAGGCACAATGTAAACACTAGAAGCAAACATAACTTGGATATACTAGACAGCCGTCTCTACAAAGTAACAAACTCTTTTATGGGTCAATGTGTACGCTTCTACAATAAGATTCCCATGTGTATTCAAAACCTACCTTTAGAAAAATTTAAGACGATAATTAAACAAAAACTTTGTAAAAAGGGCTATTATAGAATTTCGGATTATCTGTTAGACAAGCAACCATGGGAATAAATTGCTCAGCTCCAGAGTTATTCAGATATTAAGTCAATTAAAATTAAAAGTAAGAAAATTTATATGATTGACTTAAAAAGAGCGACCCTCGGAGTTTCTTGCCTATTCTTCTCCTGAGGAAGACTGCACCTTTGCGAATAGGCGCAAAGTCAAAAGTGCTAATGTAATTCATAATATTGACGTGTTCAAGTATCATTTTATATGTTCAATGAAATAAACACTTTTGACTTTTGACATACCCGCTACTATTTGGTGAGTAGGTACTGTTTAGACACGAGCTGTACAATATACAATATAGACAGTGCTCGGCGACTACCCAGTACCACCCGACGACATACTCGCACTCGTAAAGAACGTCCGGGGCGACTGGGGGAACATACCCGCTACTATTTGGTGAGTAGATACTGTTTAGACACGAGCTGTACAATATACAATATAGACAGTGCTCGGCGACTACCCAGTACCACCCGACGACATACTCGCACTCGTAGAGAACGTCCGGGGCGACTGGGGGAACATACCCGCTACTATTTGGTGAGTAGATACTGTTTAGACACGATACTGTTTTAACTTATAGTATAAGTACTGAGAGCCTTTAAACAACATGCTGTATAAGTCTTATGCAGCATGTTGTTTAAAGGCTCTCAGTACTTTTCCTAACATCCTGAAGGGCGACGTTATTGCTAAAAAGAATTCTCTTCCAGGCAACCTTGGGGTAAAGGAGAAATAATTAGTTGGTAAATCAGAAGCGGTTGGTGCAAATATTGATTTAAAATAAAATAAAAACTTAGATATTAAAATTTAATTCCTAATATTAAAATCTGATATCTTTGCCCACAGGAAACTGTTCAAATACTTGAAGCATTACGAAGAAACAGTCAACAAAATACCAGAAGTATTATGTTCAAAAAAAATTGTATAATTAATTACTGTAATAGTTGTTTAATTCATGTCGCTAAGACTCAATCCACTTATTATTATATTCTGTATAAATAAAATAAGATCATTCCTATACGATTTAAAACAAATTATAATTAGTAATTGTTAACACTCTGAGGCGTTCTCTCCACCGAAATTCCCTATATCGTTAGTATTTACAACCTGTTCCTATTGAAATCCGATTACTTTAAGGCAGGGCTTGAAAACGGTTAAGGTATAACGATATGGTACAGGTATAAAATTTCAATACCGTATCAATTTAAAGGTAGAGTCAAAACGGTTAGGAATTACGGTTACGCTACCGGTTATACCGATACTTTAACCGATATCTTTATCATTTTACAATAATAATATACCTTTATTTTTATCGCTACCGTAACGGAAATTATTTCGGTATACCGAAAAAACGCCAGCGTGACGTTGCCGGCACCGGTGGAGTGTAAAGAAAACCTTTATTTAGTAATTTATGTACCACAAAAAATAAGGATACCGGTACTTAGCGCTACCAAATAATTTCGCTTCCGAAATTTTTAGCTACCGGAAAATAACGATACCGTTATTTACGGGTACCTAAAATTTAAAGGTATGACGTCATACCGCTAACCGTTTTAACCGATATTTTTTCGGTTATTCAAGCCCTGCTTTAAGGTCATCTACTATATAAAAATAAGTCGGGTTTTCCTTCCTGACACTATAACTCCAGAACGCACGAACAGATTTCCACGGTTTTGCATTCGTTGGAAAGGTCTCGGGCTCCGTGAGGTTTATAGGATACTTTTTATTTTAAAAAAATTAGGACGCGGGCGGAGCCGCGGGCGGAAAGCTAGTATTCTATGAATAAAAGTGATATAAAAAGTCCAAAGAACGTTCTTAAATGGGTATTTTCGGAGTCATCAATCAAAATTAAAATATTTCAAAATCTTTCTCCCATAAAACGAGTCCTAAGTTGGTACACTTTCATTGATAATTAGTTTAAATCATTCAATAATTTAGAATACGATAATTCGACGTAGTCATTTCTTACGTAAGGGTGTTTTATAAGAAACTAGCTTTCCGCCCGCGTGGACTACAGGTTATATCGTGCCCAACTTTGGGATAAAATGTAGCCTGTCCTTTCCCAGGCTCTAATCTATCTCTGTACCTTTCATCAAAATCGGTTCAGTAGTTTAGGCGTGAAAGACGTACAGACAGACTGACAGAGTTACTTTCGCATTTATAATATTAGTATGGATTCACATTTTTACCGAATTATTTTGTATGACAAATAAAAATTTGAAATTATTAATATGGTTGTTATATGTGATGTGACCGTAACATTGTAAAACCTGTTAAATTTTTATTTGACTTAGTAAGATAAAAACTGCCCCATTTTTTTCACATTGACGAACTTTTTTATAATTTTAACTTTTTCGTGAATTTGTAATTTTACTAGGCAAATTGTAATACCGCGGGAGATTTCAATTCACTAATGATATTGTAATGTTACGGTTTTTACAAGTTTTCCGGTGACATATAATCTCGTGATTATATGTCACCGCCCATTCACAATTTAACGCATTATTTTCCGATAGTTTATAATCTAATTTTCTGGTAGAGGTAACAGACTGTTCCTGACGTAAAACCAACTTTTACGTGGTTCAGAAACTTACGATGTTCATAATTCAACGCTGACACATGCCGCAGAAAATAATGTTCATGACGTGACGTAAAAATAAAGCGTCAGAAATGAAGGCGGAAAGTGGGTATTACTTACGCTACGAAATTGCGCACGACTCTTGTTTACTATTTTAATATAGCCTATCTAATTTAGTAGAATTATACTGTTCTTACCCTGCCAAATGAAATGAAAACCTATGGCATAGCTTGTGTAGTATTTCATTATAGCCAACTGGGTGGCCAACTTGATTATACCCAAGATCTCCTGTTTACTAACGAAACCCTGTGCGATCTACCAATTACATACTTCTTGAAATCTTAATTGAAACAGCATAGTTCAGTACACAATCATGTAGTATTTTTTTAAATTATATTAAGAGAAAAAACTTAAATGTGCAATGTTTTTTTATTTTTTTGCCTTGCCACGATCGACTGGACTAACAGTAGCGATCGACCGGTTGGCCACCCCTGGTATAGGTCCTATGCCATAGTGAAATACTACACAAGCGTAGAACAGACTCATTTCGAAGCGTAATACCCACTTTCCGCCTTACTATCACCACCTAACACCTAAATGCCGAAAAGGAACCAGGAGCGTGCCCCTTTTAGATAGCAATAGTTTACCCCTTCCCTGCACCCAACCATACTTCACTGTACAAAAGCTGTACCACAACTTAACTAATGGAGTCTCTTTTCTCACAAATTCACCACAAAAACGAATAAACTTTATGCGCAAAACCTTAAAAACCGTAATGACTGACAGAAGCTGCAGATCAAACGCTTTGTTTGTCACACTTTGAAAAGTGTGACATAAAAAAATAGGTTACGCAGAAAGAGATGGCGTTAAAGTAACCTATCTCTTACTATCTTGTAGGACCTCATATATTTGCATCTCTTTCAAAAGTGCTGTGACGACATAAGTACTCCGTCTATAGTGTGTATGGTCTAATGGTGAAAGTCATACCGAACAAGACATGAAAAAAAAAGTAATAATACTTACAGTCTATTCTAAACCAACTGCCGTATAATTACAAACCAATAATGCTGAAAAAAAAATTGATCATTCATACTGTGATGTTAGGTAAAATAAAAAAGTGAATGGAAAACATTTATCCATTAAAAAATCTAACCCGACATTTTTGGCGTGTAATATTTGAATATATTCCTGAAATTGAAAATTAAGAAATTAATTTAATGTGTTGGCTGTCCTATAATATTTTTTGGTTTTGCATTACTTAAATACCATTTTTTAAACTGTTCAAACAACAATTTGAAAAAATATTTTTTCTATGTTTTTCAAAATATGTTACTGTGTTTAATAAAAGGTACAACTTCTGGGGTATTTAATAAGATCCCACCCTCCCAATATGGCAAAGTTTAGCCAGGCGCCGTCGCTTTAAAAGATAGTAGCTGAGCAATAACCCCAGGGTTAAAAAAAACCCTAGTTGATGTACGTGGGACTTAGTGGTAAATCTTATGAGGTACAATTTATAATATTAAATAATTATAATTTCTCAACGTAGTATAATTCCTATTTTTTTATAATAATGTAAGAAATGCATAGATATAATATCTCATTTAATCATAGACTGTGTTGCCATTTTGACTCTATTATTTTCAAATTTTTCAAAATATGTGAGTGGTATTCTTATTTTCGTGCATTGTAAGTGGAAAAAAAATTTGTATGAAATTAAAAGATAATAGCAGAAATAAAATTTGGTTCTGAACATTTAAATATTGTTGTAAAATTCAACTATCATGTAAGTACCATGTTTTTACGTCTTTTATGAATATACAATACAAATTATGTCTAAATATGTTGTTTTTTTTATCTGTCACTGTGGAAATTCCGGGATAATTTTGCCCAAGATCGAACCCTTATTTTTTTGTGATGATCATATCATGATCTGAACTGACAAATTTATTTGATTTGACTTTATATGCTATGTTGTGAAATAAATATATCTAATCTATGATGATCCTATGATATTAGTTTTATAGTGACTTTAAATCTTATAAAAGGTATTCATTTTGTAAGTTTGTTTTGAGGATGGGGGCCTGGTGGTCTGTACTACAGGCTAAGTGCCTATCACAGCCAATGTTAAAATATATTTTAATCTTATAATAATTGCTATTAATCTTATAACGAAAAAAATGATTAGTTAATTTTAAAAAAAAGTAAAAACCTCCCAGAAATTTGTATACAGGGTGTAACAGAAAGGTGTAGTCATATTTCAGGATGGTTATCGGCCAATAAAACTAAACAGGAACCTATTTAAAATCTCAAAAAAAAATTCGCCTCTCTATACAACTTGTGCGATCAGCTGATAGGTTTAGTATGAAAGGCCGATTTAAAAAAAAAATTCAATTAGGTTCTTTCGGGAATGTTGTTCAGTTTTATTGGCTGGTCACCATCCTGAAATATGACTACACCTTTCTGTTACACCCTGTATAAGAAAATGCTCTAAATCTTGCAATGTTATGTTATGTTTGTCGGGCGTTTTCCGCACTTAGCCTCTCAATCGGGCCATTGTGCGTGATATTGTTTGGACTAGCTATTCCAGCCAGCCAATGTCCTCCCAGAAGCACGCAAGACTTCTCACGTTCCTGCATGCCTCTGATAGGGATCCCGGGTTATGCAGGATCCGTACCCGCTGTGCCTCCACGCTGTGGCATTCCATCACGACATGCGCTGGAGTCTCTTCTGCCTCCATGCAACCGCGGCATAGGGGACTGTCTGTGATGCCCATGTTAAACATGTGCCTGTTTAGCGGACAGTGGCCTGTCATTATTCCTACCACTCTTCTTAGGTGTTTCCTGGGCAGGTGCAACAAACTTCGTGTTAGGCGTTTGTTTAGTGTTGGCACGGCTTCCTTGGATTGCCGGCATCCTTTTACCACTGTCCATTCCTCATTATGTCGTCTCCTGGTTCTATCTCTCAGCCAGGATGTAAATTGTTTGTAAGGTAGAGGCATGATTGGGTCTGGTCCAGCTAGTAAGGTGCTGGAACCTCTCCTTGCAAGTTCGTCAGCAGCATCATTACCTAGGGAACCACTGTGACCCTTTATCCATTGCAGGGTAATTTTGTTTTCCGCTGCGATGTCCTCCAGCAGATTGTGGCATTCTAGGATTAGACCCGAGCTGATGCTGTTGCTCTTTAGTGCCTGAAGTACTGAGGCACTGTCGGATATGACACGTATTTTTTGGCCATGTATAAAAAAAAAAATATATATGTTCCTTAACTTTATCGCATCAGCAGCTCTGGTTATGCCCACACATTCCGCTTGGAATATTGTATTGTGTGCACCCAGGGTGGTTGCAATGTTAATGTGTAGTTCTTGTGAGAAGGCTCCTGCTCCTGTACCGGTTTCCGTCTTTGAGCCATCTGTGTATATTCTGACCTCGTTTATGTCCGTCTTTTTCTTCTGCTAGAAGTTCTATGCTGTAATGTCGTTCAAAGACATACGTTTTCGGTATCTTGCATCTTGCAATAAAACACCACAAAATTCAAAGTTACTAATTTATTTATTACAACACTTACGAGGTACTTGCTTACACAAAAAAAATTACAAAGACAACGAAATATTTTTGTTACAAAACATATATGCGTTTTTTATTGTGAGTACTTATGTACTTTTTATAATAATAACTTCATACAAAACAAAATTTGAGGCCCTAAGCAGTGCGGTTTTGCATGTATTTTGCCTTTTAAAAGTATACGAATAACAGCACGAAATCAAGTCCTATGTGTTGAGTTAAGTTAAAGTAAAACAAATTAAAATAATGTAATCCCCATAAAAAAGAAAGACTTAACCAACTTCGTATAGGTACTACTTAGAACGCCTTTAGCGAAAGGTTTTACAATCGAAATTAATTCGCTTGCTTTGCCGCGCTATTTTTATGTTTTGACTCAGATCTCTCATGGCTTCAGTTCAGTGTAGTTGTTTTCTCTAAATAAAATACTTAAAAGTGAATCCCTCTTTTGCCCTCTTTCTATCCTCCCGACTAACCATCTCGTTATGGTACAGTCTGACAAAGAATGCGGTTTGCAGACGCACAATATGGTGTTGTTAGACTGTAGTTATGTTAAAGATGTCACCGCCTCAGCCTCTGCTGTTGGATCCTCTTTTTGAAAGCTCTTGGGGATAGCTCCGGCAACATCTCTGTGTTTTGAACGCCGCGCAGCCATTGACCTGAAGATTACCACAGAAACTTGGAGCACGCGGAGTAAATTAAATTACCTAGTAAGTTCAGTAGTAACGAGCATTAATATACAATACTAGCTTTCCGCCCAGGACTTAATTCCCGTGGGAATTTGGGAAAATGATGTAGTCTTAATCCGGGGTGTCAGCTACCTCCATATTAAATTTTATCAAAATCGGTCCAGCCGTTTGAGCGTGAAAGAGTAACAAACATCCATAAATGCTAACTATTTTGTCCACAGCCGACAGTACTTTATGTTGATACCTTTCCGCTTCATCCGGGTCCCGCTTATGATGACCTCCGGTTGTGGACTGAGAGCTCCTCCGAGACAATTGATACAGTCGAATAGATGCGATGGGCGGATGACCTGTTACACAAATAAATTTTATTTTACAACCTTCATAAATATAATAATTTTCCACGTTAAAAAAACGTATGAGTCACCGACTTCAGTCCCAATAACAGTTCGCACAAAGTAGATAGCTAGTATTTTTTGCAGAATACAATGCCTATTGGCATATACACTATGGCATTTGGCATATACTATTGGCATTTGACGGCCGGTTTGGTCAAGTGGTAGTGACGCTGCCTCTTGATCGGCGGGTCCTGGGTTCGATTCCCAATCGGGGCAAATATTTGTGTAAAAAGCAGATGTTTGTTCTCGGGTCATGGGTGTTTGTGTCTGTCTTTGTGTGTTCCAAGAGACCCACGACACAAGGGAAAACCTTAATGTGGGCCTTTGAGTGTGAAGCGTTTATTTATTTATTTTATTTATTTATATAACCACAAACGAACTGTCACTCATTTATTTAGATGATGTTCTGGTTTGTAGTATTTTATTGTTGATTTTTTTAAGCGCTGAATCATTTTCGATAAAATATATGGGACCACCTCTGGATACTCTTTTGAACAAAAAAAGCATTTTGAAAATCGGTCCATAATTTGCGGAGAAATCGGTGAACATACATTAAAAAAAATACATACAGTCGAACATAGAACCTCCTCTTTTTTTGAAGTCGGTAAAAATATTCGGCGCGAATGAATCTTGAACCCACGACGCACCGGGATTGGATCTCCTGGTGCTCTAACAACTGAGCTACTGTGCCTTCAAGTCAAATAACCTTCAAGTTTACAATATTTTTATTCACTTGTAGGTTTGTAACTGTTTGTTCAGGTCAAATCTTGCAACCGATGGACCGATTCAGATGCGGTTTTCTTTGTTTGAAAGCTGAAGTAATCGAGATGGTTCTTGGCTATATTTCATCAAAATTAGTTCAGCCGTTAAGGATGTTATACATTTTTTTTACGTCACCATTGATAGGGCACATACCTCGGAAGAGCATTTAGGCCATAGTCTTTTGAAAACCAATTTTCTTAGACGTACGGGTTTCATCACGATGTTTTCCCTTAACGCTCAGCAAGTGATAATTAATTAGAAATCCGTACATAAATACGAAAAGACGATTTGAGTGGTACCTACAGGCCCGCACCTTCCAATTAAAAGTCTGGCTCGTTACCAACTGGGCTAGGTATCACATTTTCTTTAATTTAAGATACCTATTATCAAAGAATTGGATTGGAGAGTGACAGAGGCTAATTTTCCACGCGAAGTCACGTGCGGAAAGCTAGTAGTTACAAATAGAATAGAATAGAAATAATTTATTGTCTCCACACCATAGGTACACATAGTTACAAATAACATGCAAACAAAAAAAATAAATAAAATAAAATAAAATAATAACAAAATCAAAATGTAGGTACTAAACTTATTTAACATAATGTGTCTTAATCTAAGTTGCGGATCACTATGTGCATGCCGCAGTGAGTCAAAAGGTTATAACTCAGTGCGGTCAAACACTGATTTTCAGTTATAACCTGAGGGGCGAGTACGAGATTTAATGAAAATAAAAATATGAAGAAGTGATGGATGTAGAAATTTGTGTAAGTCCGTGAGTGATGCGTGTTGTGCAGTTCCTGTGAAATGCAAAAAATCTATAGCTCACCCTTCCAAACACGATATTTTTGAGATCAAATTGCTGCAGAGGTTTAAAAGTGATGTTAAACCTGCCGCACACTTCATTATTGCAAGTCACACTCATTGAGAGCAATCCTGAAAGAATAGAATAGATTTTTTTTTATTAAATTGACACAGAAAATAAACGAAATAAAACAGGAGACTTGCAGCTAAACGACAACATCAATAAGTAAATTAATAATAAATACAGGGTGTAAGGAACAGGTTACCAAAAACTGAAATCTAGAACTCAAACCAGCATTCTGAATATTTTTCCAGTCCTCAGGAAAATTTTCATTTTTTATGTTTTTTTAAACTCTATTTCCTAATAAAAAAAACAATGATAACAGCGTAAAACACAAAAAGCAATGTACATCGCAATCTGACAGCGCAGCGGTGCGGCACGGGCGGTCGTGCGCGGGGCGCGGTATCGCTGTACAATGTGTAGCCGTTATTCTGTGGCGTGGCGCCAAAATACCTAGGTTTTTTTTTAAATTATAAGATGGGTTAACTCTTGACCTCAATCTTGACCATAATGGTCAAAGATGAGCTCGACGATGGAACGAGTTAACCCAGAAAATGCCTATAAAGGCACTGGCACTCCCACGCACTGACGGAACACAGCAAGCTGTTTGGCGTCAGACTTCGGTAGGAGGGTGGTCGCGAACCAGACGGCCCTTTACAGAGCCTACCACACCGCATGAGACCATAGGACGACACCACAGATTCAGAAAAAAATGAAGTGTCGTTGCCTGGGATGGATTACTAGGAGGCAGGTCTCATTTGTGTTTCCTTAGTCGCCTTTTACGACACCCACGGAAAGAGATAGGGTGGTGTTATTCTCAACCGATCACCACACGGCAAAAAAACTCTTTAATTAACAAAAACTCTTTAAATTGACGTTTCCGGGAAAAAAAAATTAATCATTGTTATATGTAGATTCCTCATTTTAGTATTTACTAAGTGTCCCTTGCTAAGTCTTATCTTACCGGGCATGCTATGAGAGAAATGAAAGTTCTCCGCTCCAATGGGAACGGCTCTGTGTTTCTGCATGTAACATCCAAATCCATTGTCGTAGATTACATCGCCCCCCGCCCAGTACAAGGTCGGCACTTTCCTAGGAGAAACAAGACAAACAGATACACAAACACAGGGTGAAAATACATACAGATACACAGGGTGTAAAGGACAGCTTAGTAAGAAACGTTTTTTAAATATTTTTTGCTTCAAAATAAAATTATTTTTTATTCGAATACGCTCAATTTTTCAATAAAAATTAATTGTACAAGCATAAAACACGAAAAACAGCAATAATTGCATAGTGGCAGCGACGCGGCGCTGAGCGCGGTTTTGCGGAACATCGCGTACCGCCAAAGTAGGTAGGTACATAATGAGAGGTTTTCTTTTTGGGTATTAAAAAAAAATGTAGTTTTCCAGAGCTCTCTAGATGGCGCTGAACTGACTCCGTTACTAGGTGCCAAAGCCAAAAGGCTTGGAGAAAAACATTGCATCAAATATTCTGAGTTTGTTTTGGCTTTCCAATCATCCTAGTTTTCTCGCGCTTTGTTATAATTCAGTTTTGTTTTTTCGTTGTTTTCGTAAAATCGCCTAACTACGTATGGTAGACTTAATTTATTGATGTTATATGACAATAACGTTTCGTTTTATGATCTCAAAATTACGTTCAAGTGAATTAATCAAAAATAATGTAACGCTCCGTTCCTTGCAGTAACGTACATAGTTTAGCGCCATCTATCCGGCGACTAGGGAAAAATAAAAAAAAATAAAAAGAGAATCCCTCATTAAACTTGACGCGCGTTTCCAAGGAAAAAAAATTAAATTACTTGTGAACGATCGTAGTTATGGGTAGATTCCACCATTTAAGTATTAGCTAAGCTGTCCTTTACACCCTGTATATTGTAATTATCTTTATAAATCCACTGCCGTCCTTATTTACGTCAACTAGACGAAAAGTGACAGTATGATATTTAAAGTAGTATTAACTTTAATGGACGTTACTGCAACTGAATATTTAATGACTAAGACCCGTATTACAGAAGGAGAGAAGTCTTGATCTATACTCAAGTATTGATCGTCTCTTTCTCTCACTATCGAAATGATAAAGACGACTGCTACTTTATAGATCAGCAGGCCGAGTACCTACGATAGTGACAGCGCCGCGACAACACCGCGGTCCTATGTCAAAATGTCAACATTGACAACGCCATAGGGCGAGCAAGCCTTTGCGCGGGACCCTCGCGCAATCAAACTGAAGTTTCAGCGTGAGCCGAGCGCGAGTTTGTCGTTATCGTGCTAGAGATGCAGAGTCAGAATCGCGTTCTATGATACGGACCTTAGATAAGTAATCCGTTGTTCAGTATCTACTTATATCTCGTACGAGTTAACTTGCGACCTAGGCCGACGACGTCACCTTCAATGTGCGTTTTGTAAAATGATAAAATATCGAACAAGATATACAAAGATATACAGGGTTATTTTTTAATCATTACTTTTACAAATTTTTTGTACGTAAACTTTATGAAAATTTAACAGACCCGTATTTTTTTGTTTTATATCGTTTCATATAAACATTTCAAGCTAGATCGTCTGAAGCATGAAAATAAATTAGTTTTTTTGTATGAAAAAAAACATAACTTCGTCCAATTGACTTGAAACTTGGTAATAGTACTCTTCAACACAATTTGTGACATCCGTGTTTCTGCGTTTTACAAAATTTTATCCTCTAAGACGTTAAAAAGGGGTGTCAAAATCTGAAAATTTTTCTTTCTTATTTACGTTCTATCAACGTTACTGACACCGTAAGAAAAATTTGTGTACTGATTAAAAAGTAACCCTGTATAGCATCCACATAGCATCTTTCTTACATATTTGTGTCTCGACTCTTTTGATATTGTATTATTCCGCACACCGTACACCGAAGATGACGGTGTCGTCGCGTCGGCCCAAGTTAACTCGCATGGGGAATACAGCAAAAGAAACAGCAAGCATCAAACAAAAAACTTTTATTATCAAAAACTCATTGAAGCAGAAGAAAGAACTGCGTTAAAACTATCGTTGTCGAGATGTTGAGGGTCCGCTAGGCCTGGTCTGCTCGTGTTGCTGCTCAGAAAACTGATTCACAGCTAAGCAGTACTTTTCCGAGTGATAGGTCCTCGATATCTGCGAGAGAAGAGGACTACCATGCGGCGAATTTAACCATAAAGACGCACTCCCTGTTTGCCCAACCATGGCTATGAAAGCTATGATCATTCTCGTGTTCAACAATCCCCTCTGAATCTGAGGTTGCTTCAGCAAAGTCTGCAGGATCAAGCCGTCTGGTAAACCGTTGATAAGCTCGAAGATACTCGACCCTCTTTCCCCGATTAACCACGCAGCAGCAGCTGGGACGTTACAACCCGTATTCCGCAAAGCTTTATCAGCATCATCAGCATTAAAACCAAGGTCTGTTAACGCTGTAACTGCTTCCTGGTGCGGAGGTTCAGTTATTTTGGCTCTCCATGCTTTAAACTTTTCGAGGAACCTTTGCAAATGTTCAGCGCGGCGGTATAATTCGTCGCCGTCGTTTTTGGTGTCAGCTGTTGTTGGCTGAGGTTCGGCAACGTCGTAATTGAATCTTGCTGCGATATCTTCTGGTGTTATCACTTGGATTACGGGCGGTTGGGCTCTTTGCGGAGGTTCGTCTAACGCAGCTGATAGCTGAGCTAAAGTATTCTCGTAATTTCGTCCAGATGCAGCTAACCTTGCTCCAGCTTCGATGAGAGATATCAAGATCTTTCTCAACTCGTACGATAGTTCGTTTGTGGATAGTAAAGACTGAAGATTCGGCTGGCGGATGGCATTAGTAGGGGCAGGCAAGGAAGCTGTAGCAGCCGCGATAGTGCCTTGTAAAGGAGCTCTAACAGATCCCAAATCCCATAGCGTCCCAGCTTCTGGTAACCTTCGTTCTATTAAAAGAAGTTCTTCGTTTACTAAGACCTGTTCTTGGCCGAGTGTTAGGAAGTCGTGCAGCGTCGACATATCTAAGACCCTTACGATCTTGTAGCGACTAGCCCCCGTCTCTCCGTTTGGGTAGAAGAAGTCTATAGCTCTGTTCTTGACTTCTTCAATTAATGTGTCATCTGGAAAGTTGGATGTGAACGTTTGGCCTTCAGGGCTGACGATTTTGACTTGTATTTCATTTGTGCTACCAATTCCTGTGTCTGAAACCAACATTTCTAGAAGACTCACGGCACTACTTACACTACGGGCCGTTTTGTTTTGTTTATTAATTATGATAGGTTTTTCTATTAATAGAAGAAGGTCAGAAGCCTTTTTGTGTCGATTAAACTTAGAACCGGTTACAGGATTTAAAAGCAAAATATTAAAATTAGATTAAGAAAACGGAAAGTATTAAAATAAAAATAAATTCTCACTAAAATTGAATTGACGATATTTTTTGGCAGTAGGTTGGCATTTTTTGACGTGGTTTTTGAAGTTTCTCAAAGTAATGTCAAAATAAAATAAGGACTATAAGTACTTAAGTTTCTAACCTACAAAGGTAGGTACTACACGCTATAAATCTTTTTGTTTAAAGGTAAAATTAAAAATGTTGTATCACCCACGAAATTCATCGCTTGCCTACACCATCTTGATTACCTACGTCAGCTTTCAACCAAAAAAACTGCATTGAAATCAGGCCTAGAGAGCTACGATGCCACAGACAGATACACAGAATCACACGTCAAACTTATATCAGCCATTTTTCTGTCGGGGGTTAAAAACATGTGTGAGGGGTTCCCCACTCTGCACACTCCTTGAGCTGCCACCGAGCAGCGAGTCTGGATTGGTAAATTAAATTGGTGTAGGTTTTTCAGTTTCATTATTCAAGTTTGATGTCGAGACGCTAATTTTTGAAAATATATCCTTACTATTATTTAATATTATAAACGCTAAAGTTTGTATGAATGGATGGATGTATGGATGGATGTTTGATGTATGGATGGCTGGACTATTTTTGATTAAATTTGGTGTTGAGGTAGCTGACACCTTGGATTAACACATACCTAGGCTACGAAGTCCCGGGCGGAAAGCTAATGTATAAATAAAAAATATCAAGACTGACCTGAAAAACTTGGTCCCCACATAAGAGTGGCCCACTCCGTCGCCCAGCAGCAGGTCCACAAACAGGCTGCAGGTCTCGGGGCACCAGTCCGTGAAGAGTTCTACCTCTAGCTCTCCCATCACGGCGCATTCTCTTATTTGAAGAGACAAGAACGCTCTGGAAGTTTATGCTTAGGATTTTAAACTAGTTGTCTCTCGGATTTTCATACAATACGATTTCCATACATTCACGCTTCCATCAATCTTTAGGCAGAGTATCGTGCGTCGTTTTAGTGCCGTAAAACGACACTTTGAAGAGTTCTTAGATAAAACATGAGTATAGCTAGTGGTGAAAAGTAATACTTAAGCCTTTCGCCCAAAATACAGCAAACCCCTCGTGTCTCTGGCTGTCTTTTACAGTACGCCTTCGAAGAGTCGGCTGCTGGCACAATTAAATTTTTTCTAGCACTTTGAATCAACCTCGGCAATAATCGTTTACAATTCTTAATCGGCTGAACCAATTTTGATCAAATGTAGCTAAAAACCACCTCTTACGTCAGGCTTCAAACAAAAAAACTGCATCGAAATCGGTCCATTCATTTAGGAGCTACGATGCCACAGACATTACACGTCAAACTTTTAACAATTCTCCTTTTTTGTCAGGGATTAAAAACTGTAAACCCAGAACAAAAGTTGATTCAAATTGTGGTTTAGTAATCTCAAAAATCATACCTAGGTCTTCGCACCCCCTTCGGTTTGAGAAACGCTGGATCTTCAACCAGTTCTGTGGGTATTGGCGGGAACAAGACGAACTCTCCCTGTGCCTGCTCGACTATGATTCGACGGTTCCTCGCCCAGTCTCGTCTGAACGTTTCTGTCGTTGTTACTTTTGGGCCCTAGAAAAGCGAACGATGATAGCGCATTTTATAATGCGAGCAGCGCCATCTAGCGGATTTTTAGGAAGCTTCTTTTTTAATAGTGCATGTGTTTTGTGCCTTGTGTTTGGCCGCCTTTGCGCACTTCTGTATTTAGTTATGTAAAACTTTTTTGTGATTGTGTGCAATAAAGAGTTTCTATCTATCTATATATGTATGTATTATTTATTGTGCAATGATAATACGGAGGATAACAAGTTTATAGTAATAGGAAGTTTACAAAGGCTTATCTTAAGAGGGTATTTCTTTCAGTCAACGTAGTGAGAGTACTAAAGAGAACAAAGAACTACTCAGCGTATAGATAAAATTAATTTATAGTGCAAATAAATATTTTTAAATAATTGAAATTTGGCATAGTAGGAGTACTATTTGGGTACTATTTTTTGGGACCAACTGCGTGTTGATAGTTCTATCCGTATTCGTGTACGAGAGGATTGCATTTCTGACGGCCGGTTTGGTCGAGTGGTAGTGGCCCTGCCTCTCGATCGACGGGTCCTGGGTTCGAATCCCAGTCGGGGCAAATATTTGTGTAAAAAGCAGATGTTTGTTCTCGGGTCATGGGTGTTTGTGTTTGTCTTTATGTGTGTTCCGAGGGACCCACGACACAAGGGAAAACCTTAATGTGGGCCTTTGAGTGTATGGCGTTAAAAAAAAAAAAGATTGTTTTATGATTGATGGCAGCGTGGCGCGAGGTGCGGTTTGCTACGCAATGTTAGCAAGAAAGTAGGGTTTCCGGGAAAAAATAATTACGTGAAGCTGATCATACTTACTTATGGGTAGATTCCAGCATTTAAATATTTTCTAAGCTGTATGTGTTTTCTTTGTTTTTTTTAAATTATTTATCTAACTTTGAAGCGCTCGTGGTGCTCGCTGATCTCAACCGATCAGTAAAATTAGATTAGATTAGATTTTATTTCATAACAAAGCATACAATGTCAAATTAAATTAATTAGTCAGTTCAGCTTTATTAAGTTATGATCGTCACAAAAAACAATAATAATAATAAAACGTATTTAAAATAAAATAAATTAAATTAAATGTCAACAGTAAATGATAAAGCAATGTCAAAAGAAATAAATTAAAATATAAATTGTATACATAAGTACACTACCTCAATTACTAATTAAAATTAAACAATTTTATAAGCGATATAAACATACATTTTGAGATATTTCAAAAAATTATCAATGTCATTTAATGTCTATATATTCTTTTAATGTATAAAATTAATTTTCCAATAAAAAGTGTTTCAGTCGGCATGTAAACGGTTCTTCGTTACTTTCCTTTCTTATGTCAGTAGGCAGGTGCTCATAGTAAGCGGATCCAATCACACGCGGGTTTTCGTAGCCATTTTTGTACGGTTTAGCAACGTACACAGAGGCAGGGAACCTGATGGGTGACCAAAGTGGCAATTTATCACGAGCGTTTCCGTGCTTCGGAGGGCACGTTAAGCTGTCGGTCCCGACTGTGTTCGATTGACTACAATCGTTAAACCAAGTCAGAGGTCATTGTGCGGTTTGAAAACTCTGACACCAGGGGTTAGCCAAGTTCGCCACAAACTTAACAATACCTACACGATAAGAAGAAGTATCTAACCTGAGTGACAATCCTGTGGTATATGAGTTGGTTGTCTCTGTGTATTCTCCTGTAGTTATCCACTCGGCGCTGGTGGTATACGCGGGACAACTTAGGGGGGTACTGCCAGTGGCACTCTACGCGACCCTGGAAGTCACTTTTGGGGGTTAGGCGATTTTTTATTGGTAGTTAACGAAAACTCCTTAACCTGAAATTTCCTGTACTAAATATTTATTTTACCCTGCTGTAATAAATAAGGAATCGCATTCAATCGAAATTGATTCCCGCCCGGGGCAGACATCTGTGTAAAAAGCAGATGTTTGTTCTGGGGTCATGGTTGTTCGTGTCTCTCTTTGTGTCTCTCTTTGTGTGTATTCCAATGGATCCACGGCACAAGGGAAAACCTCAGTGTGGGCCTTTGAGTTTGTATCGTTTATTTATTGGTTATGCAAAAAAAACGGGTTGCACTCCGGGAGTGCCGGCAGAAGTGAAAACTTGAACATACAGGGTGAAAAAAAACCTCCTAGCTAGGTAAATTCAAAATCCTGAACCAGTATCACTCAAAGAACACCTGTATAAAAAAAAAAAAATTTTTCAATGGGAATAGTTCATTTTTTGCCTAAACGTAGACATTAATCCTACACCAGGCACGCGAGGGGTGCGGGAAGCGCTCGGGGGGTGCAGCCGAGTAGTGTCTACGTTAAGGAAAAAAAAATCCCACAGATAAAAAAAAAGTAAAATAAAATTTGTTATGTAAGTGAAACTGGTTCAGGATTTTCAATAAACCTAGGAGGTTCTTTTTCAACCTGTATCTTACTTCCTTGTGGTCTTAGAAGTTTTCAGGGTCACGTGACCCTGAGGCGAGTTTAACATTTTTTACCCATCCAAAAAGTGCACAACGTCGCTAAAGAAGTTTTCATTTCAAAAATATATCTACAAACCCCAGCGTACTGCGTCCGTCTCAACAAGAGCAATAACTCGTAGTTCTCGGTGGCGATCCTCTTGAGTCGCCCCAGCCAGGTCTGGAGTTCCATGTAGTCGCGCCGCTTGTTGTAAAACGGCGAAGACGAGTCCACTTTTGCTGGCACATCTTGGTACTGGGAAAATGCTTTGTAAAGAGTCTGAGTGCGGGTCTATTCTATTTAATTTAATTAAATATTTGTACGCCGTGTCGGAAAATCCATTAGCAGTTGTACTACCTACCATGTTTCAGGCAAATAAATGATTTAGATTTGACTTTTAAGAATAGAATAGAATAGAAAAATCTTTATTTTATAGGACATTCAGGATGTCACTTAAAACAAGTCAAGATTACAATGAAATACATACAAACATACATTAAACGATTTAAATACATACATACGCATTCGTTCTTTTGACCCTACTGACTTTACGCCTATTCGCAAAGGTACGGCAAAGTCTTTCAATGTTATTGCTTCTCAAAGTACAAATAATTTCAGGGAAAGAAAAATATTCGGCGCTAACGGGACTTAAACCCACGCCCCAGAATAAGATCTCCTGGTGCTCTAACCAACTGAGCTATGTGCCTTCTATTCAAATGGCGTTCCCTTACTAAGAACATTATGTCGTGCGTGTAGGTTAGTGCCATCTGTGTCTCGTACGGAGAACTACAGACCGTTTGGGAAGACTCACAACGCACAGTTTGGGAAGCCCTGGTTTGACATCAATTACTTTGACAAGTTATATATCCCTTTTATAAATGTAAGAGTTCAGATGTTTGTGTGGATGTTTGTTACTCAATCACGCCAGAACGGCTGAATGGATGAAATTTGGCACAAAGATACTTAGATTATAGTCTGGAATAGCACCTATGCTACTCTTTTATTTCGGTAAAAACGGTTCCCAGGAGATATAATTTTGTTATTCACCGAGTCGAAGCCACAGGCGTTCGCTAGTTATATTAAATTCAAAATTCTGTAATGTATCGTGAGTTTTTTAAGGTGTTAAGTACATCATTAAAGCACATACACGAATCCCGTTGGGGCACTACAACAATGTTTTTCTTATATGTATAATAACATTTATCTTATATCTACACATACTTAAAACTAAAATGAGATCAGTTTATGGTAAGTACTGACATATATTATGTATTATTTTTATTTATTAAATTTTTTAGGCTAATGAACGTTATAGTTCGCAAAATAAAAGTATCTAGGTATGGTTGTTTGTGTGTATGATCATGGGATATGTGTATGTATCTGTATGAGTGCGTGTATGAATTTATGTGAGTGGCTAAGTTTGTTTCTATTTGTCTTAAAAAGAATACTTACTTCTGAGTTGCTTAATTTTTTCTTAGCTTTTTGTAATTTCATTTTCTTTAAGCGTTTCACTAGTTTCATGTCGGGCGGCGGAGACTTAAACGACGGACAAGACTCTACCTTCTTTAAAATGCTTTTTAAAAGACTCATATTGACTGAAATTTTGGACAATCTCTTATTATATAAAATTGTGTAATTTTGTCGTTAAATAATACTAAAAAAATATGTTTTCTAAATCAAGATGGCCGTGTTCCGTCATCCATCCATCAACACGCTCACGCTTATAATCCCTGTCGGGGTAGGCAGAGCGCCATAATGCGGTTCTAGAAACATTAGACGCCACATTTGACTTTTCTGAGGGTCACAAGATGGAAGATGACTATGGTGGTAAGCTGATAAGTAGTTAGCCCGTCGCCCACGATACAGTAAAACCCTCGCCTCCCCTCACTCACTTCTACAGTATGCCTGGGAAGAGTTGGCAGCTGGCATACTCTAAGTCTTTCTTTCACTCCCAGTCCAACATAAAAGAAATGGTGTTTCGGCAGCTTGACCGATGTTTGACTCATTGCCGTTTAATCCAGGGTTTCGGGTTCGAGGCATGGTCGGGCAAATCTCTTGTGAAAAGCAGATTTAAATAAACGCAACACACTCAAAGGCCTACACTAAGTTATACCTTGTGTCGTGGGTCCCTTGGAACATACACAAAGACAGACACGAACACCCATGACCCGAGAACAAACATCTTGTTATAATTACGAACGCAGTTTTATTGCTTGACGTCTCCTGTCAGATTGACATGGGCTGTCATCGTTTTACCGCGTTTACCGTACGGATGTTTTTTCCATGTTCTCATGATTGTAAAATGATAATACGCTGATTAAATACATATGGAAAGAAAATAACAGTGGTTTACTATCTATACGGAATTTTACACATCTACTTTGTCCCAAAGGAATCGAACTCAGGACCCGCCGATCAAAAGGCATTACGACTCGACCAATCCAGCCGTCTGATCATCAGCAGCTCTAGCACGGTAACGACAAACTCGCGCTCGGCTCACGCTGAAACTTCACTTTGATTGCGCGAGGGTCCCGCGCAAAGGCTTGCTCCCCTATAGCGTTGTCAATGTTGACATTTTGACATAGGACCGCGGTGTTGTCGCGGCGCTGTCACTATCGTACTCGGTCTGCAGATGTTTGTTCGAGGGCCATATATTTGTGTCTATGTTTGCGTGTGTCCTAAGAGACTCAAACTTACATCTGGCTCCTTGCGCATTATGATATCATTTAGTACCCGGAGTGAAAAATTTGAGCGAAAATTGATCGGTTTCTCGAAAATGGCTCTAACGATTTTAATGAAGTTCATAAGACATGATCGAGTAGTTTAGGTCTAAATTAGCTACCTTCCCTACAAAAAAATAAATACAGTGGGTCGTACATCAGGTTACCACACGTGTACACTCTGTACCGCTACGATAACAACAGTTTTGCAATGGATATGGGGCATGGGGTAATCTGATGCACTGGTCCCTGTACACACATTTTTTTTAGCAAAAATATTAGTTCTTCTACTCGACACTAGATGGCGAGAACCCGAGCTTCGGTTTGTCGTCCTGATCAAACCAAAGTTTGTGAGGATGAATTTCAAATTTATTTTATTTATTTCAAAAAAGCCAGATTATACAAGTATCTTTAGAAATAGTTACATTATACAATACGGCTGTTGGGAAACAAAGAGAGGACAGCTGACACTTAAGATAGGTCAAACTGTGCTATAAGAGTCAGCTAGTACAATATATTGGGACACATGGTGGCAATACAGACATGATTTTTACTCTTTCACATAAAAATACTGGACGGATTTCGATCAAACTTTGCAGTTATATAGCTTAGACATCAGAATTACACATGGCCTACACAATTTCCCCTAAATCCCACAGGAACGAGAATAAAACACAGAATTTGTAAAAAAAATTAGTGTATTAAAAATATCTAGCACATCTACATAGAAATTGTGCAAAAAATACATTTTAAACTAACAATAATAGGTACATTTAATACTGAGCTTATATAGCCGTTATACAATTAAATAAAAAGATCACTGGAATGCGACTAGTTGAGGTTAAATACAAAAAAAAATGGATTTCTTTACAATCCTTATTAAATTTGTGATGATGAGTTGTCAAATTGGATTTAGCGCAGAATATCCGGTTTGAACCAGTTTGCCGAAAAAAAAAGCACGAAGAGACATCCGCCACCTGAAGACGGAGCGACGGACGAAAAACACCTTTGCTCCGTAGCTATTAAGTTTCATTTTACGCTGCTTACACTACCGCGCCGCCGCGCCACGTCGCTTGTGTATAATCAGCGCCTTATATCTAGACCAGTGGTTCTTAATCTTTTAGTAATAAGAGACCATCTACGAGTACTCAACCCTATATAGAGACATAATACAAGGCGATCCGAACCTGTCAACTCGTCAGTGACTAGTCACTGATATATAACGCACGCCCTAGCGATCGTGTTCGGAATCTCTTCGGATTACTTCGCACCTAGTTGACAAAATAGTTTTCTTTCAAATTCGCATGTATTACGTCTCTATATAGGGTTGAGTGCTCGTAGGGGATCATTTTACAAAATATCTGTTTTGCCCTGGACCACCAACTGTTTGGATGTAAAAATAAATAAAGAGTTCTTTGACAGTTATACCTACGTACATGCACTGTTGTTCATTTTAAGTGTTTAAACTTTTTACGAACATTTTATTTACTAACTGCCGTACTCAGAGACGTCAATTAAAGTTAAGAAGTAATTAAATGTCATGTTATTCTTGTTTATATCAACAAGAGTGAAAGGGACAATATCAGAGTTTAACAGTACTTAACTTTAATTGACGTCTCTGAGTAAGGGCAGTAACTTTTGAATCCTAGCCAATTGGCTCTGACATCCAGCCAATTTCAGTGATTGTGTCGACTCGTTACGTTACATACAATATTGTTAAGATGGCTTCGCGGACTACTTCGGGTGCTTCCAGGGACCACCAGTTAAGAACCACTGGTCTAAAATGTTGTATAATTGTAAATTGCATGTATGTTATACACGGCTTTAGGTATCTCACTTTCAACCTCTCGGGTGGAAAATCAGTCCATGAAACTGAACAACTTCCCCAAGAAACATAGGTCAAAATACAAAAAAAAAATTTTAACCTCTCATACAAAATGCGCCATAAACTAATGAAGTTTGTATGGGAACTCATGTAATATGTAATAAGTTAGTAGTGTGAGTGTTTGTGTGCGGGCGCCGCGGTGTGCGGGCGCGGGGGGTGCGCGCGGGAGGGGGGGCGCGCGCCGTACGACTGGTAGCGGGACGACAGGTCGGGGGGGGACTGCAACAACACCGCTGGATCACTTTCATGGAAAACACCCGTATTCTAAGAAGTCAACTCGAAATTTCCTCCACTCGACTTCAGCTAAGGAAATCCTCGAAACGACCTCGATATTCCTCAAGATTCCTTGAACATGGCAATTCAGCTACTCGACGATAAATGTGTATATCTTCATTAGATAGTAACCTTTAACGATATATTATCATAAAGATAATCCACGAAATCTTCAAAGTCATTAATTTTTCATATGAAAAAGTAGCATCACAACAAGCTCAAGCATCGAATAAAGCGTTAAGGAAATCTTGAGGTAGGTCGCGAGGTAGCTTAACTTTGACAATTGATTACTCAATTCATCCTCGACTCCAGTGAGGTGAATTGTAAAGTCGAGGACGGAAGTGTCAAATAAAAACGCCAATATTCTTGACAGAGGTTGAGTAGAGTGGAGGAAATCTCGAGTAAACTTCTTAGAATATAATTAGGCCCCTAGCAGACAGCGTATTTTAAACCTGCCGACGACGCGCGTTTTACGTGCGTATACGCGCTTCAAACGCGATTGGAACGCAACGCACAGATACAGCAATACAAACGGAGTTTCGAACGCGCTTCACACGTGACTTTTACGCGTGTTTAAAGCTATGAAAACGTGAAAATCGGTCTATACAGCGCTGAAAACGCGCGTTCCTGAAACGCGCGTCGTCGGGGCGTTTAAAATACGCCGTGTGTTAGGGGTCTTACATTATAATAATAAAACACATTATATTAGTCTTGGTAAAGTCATGCATTTGTAAATGTACTGGCTATCTTTGTGGTATTAAATAAATAAATTAAACTAATAAGTAAACATTATGGTATTAGTTTTTTATTTATTATTATTACTGCGTGTTGGATCTGTATGCCCACCACGTAAGCCTTCCAAAAGGATTGGTCCATCGCGCCGTGATTTCCCATTGGAGAGATACAAATAATAATATAAAAAAAATTTGACCAAGTAACCTAAGTTGTTACATATCAGTACCAACACATGTCGTTGCCCCGGACCGTATCGGCCCCGCGAGGTCCGAGTCGGCACACAAAGTGGAATATAGCACCAGCGTTTCGTGCCCAGCCGCGATTCGCTGATACATCATTCGCGATTCGCGATGCCGTTTGGGGATCGGTTGAGAATAACACCACCCCATCTCTTTCCGTGGGTGTCGTAAGAGGCGACTAAGGAAACACAAATGAGACCTGCCTCCTAAGCCTCCTAGCTGCCTCCTAGTAATCCATCCCAGGCAACGACACTTAATTTTTTTCTGAAATAGAGGTGTCGTCCTATGGTCTCATGCGGTGTGGTAGGCTCTGCAAAGGGCCGTCTGGTTCGCGACCACCCTCCTACCGAAGTCCGACGCCAAACAGCTTGTTGTGTTTCGTCGGTGCGTGGTAGTACCAGTGCCTTTATAGGCATTTTCTGGGTTAACTCGCTCCATCGTCGACCTCATCTTAGACCTTTATGGTCAAGATTGAGATCAAGAGTTAACCAATCTTGTAATAAAAAAAATAATACATCGATTTCCCTATTTAATCGTGACCTCGTTAAACCCAAAATATTAAAAATCAGTGTAGTTCTAACATCAAACTCATTCGCACCTAGGTTAGTTAGGTTTTAGGTCTATATAATGTTACTTTAAATATAAATTTCGTTTTAAATGATTCTGGTTTCTCTTTTGCACCCTCCGTCTGCGGCAAAAACATGATTAAGTGCCTATATTCTGTTTCAAACCAAGTGACCTAAAATGTAAACAGATAACCCACCGACAAAAAAAACTAATTGCGCTGCATGTATACAACCAATTCATTTGAGATCACTGTAACACTTTTGTAAAATATATTTTTTTCTTTTTATTCCCTGCAGTACGTAAAACAATCACAAATAAATAATATTTTCAACAAAATACTAAAATTCGACATACCCTGACAACACTGTGACAAGTTTCAAATTGCTGGCGCGCAGTCATCTTTTTTTACACTGTCGCTTGGTTTGAAACAGAATTATAACTTACATGTGAGTGCGAGTGAGACGGCGTGCGGTGTTGCGGTGCGTACATGTTGTTGCCGGTGTACACTTCACTTGCCACTCGCCGAGTTGTCTATCTCTGTCTACGTATATACTTACATGTGAGTGCGAGTGAGACGGCGTGCGGTGTTGCGGTGCGTACATGTTGTTGCCGGTGTACACTTCACTTGCCACTCGCCGAGTTGTCTATCTCTGTCTACGTATATACTTACATGTGAGTGCGAGTGAGACGGCGTGCGGTGTTGCGGTGCGTACATGTTGTTGCCGGTGTACACTTCACTTGCCACTCGCCGAGTTGTCTATCTCTGTCTACGTATATACTTACATGTGAGTGCGAGTGAGACGGCGTGCGGTGTTGCGGTGCGTACATGTTGTTGCCGGTGTACACTTCACTTGCCACTCGCCGAGTTGTCTATCTCTGTCTACGTATATACTTACATGTGAGTGCGAGTGAGACGGCGTGCGGTGTTGCGGTGCGTACATGTTGTTGCCGGTGTACACTTCACTTGCCACTCGCCGAGTTGTCTATCTCTGTCTACGTATATACTTACATGTGAGTGCGAGTGAGACGGCGTGCGGTGTTGCGGCACGTGCATGTTGTTGCCGGTGTACGCGACACACTTCACTTGCCACTCGCCGAGTTGCTCGTTCCAATGCACGTATTGAGATATTAATGCCTGTTGGAGAAAAGGGAAAAATAAGACATTTATTGACTAAATTAGCTTTCAGCCGGGACTTAGTTACCGTGGGAATTTGGAAAAATCATGTACCCTATGTGTTAATCCAAGGTGTCAGCTACCTCCATACCAAATATTATCAAAATTGGTCGAGCCGTTTGAGCGTGAAAGAGGAACAAACATCCATACATCAAATTTTTACGATGTCAACTCGTGGAAAATAACCAGGAGAACAGGAGACAGTGGGCACAATTTTAGGTAGACACTTGGAACATATTTGCTTGATATTGTAATTGGGTTTTAGACATGTTATCTATATACCACAAATAAAATATACAACTTGACACGCACGCATATCACACCCAAACAGTATCAATTGGCCAAATGTACTAGGACAACAGATGGCCAGAGTTTACACGCAAACACAGAAGGCATTGTTACTTGTGTTGATACTCCTTAGGAAGTAAGAATCCGGCACCAAATCAACAAGCTGAATCTCCCTTTTCAGCGTTCTAAAACTGTCCGGTGTCCTCTTCATTTCCCTCAACTGCTATTTTTATATCGTAACATTCATAACTTAGTTGAAAACATTAAAGTTTTGCACACACACAGCCACCATTTTCTAGTAAATGTTCTATAGTAAAAAATATGTTTCATTTGCACACACATAAAACATATAAAAACATACTTACAAACAAGAAAATTCACAATATAAATTTGAAAAAAGGTACTAGGGTAGTATAAGTCTGTAAGAGCCCACATAACTTAGTTCTAAAAAAGTTTTGCACACAAACAGCCACCATTTCAAATAAATTTTCTATTAAAAAAAATGTTTCATTTGCACACATATGAAACATTAAATACACACGTACGTTCATACGCACGTGTTGTATAAAGAAAGTTATTTAACGTTATTTTTTTAGTGGCTTTATCTAATACTAAAGTTTATTTGATGTATTAAAATAAGATAAGTAATATTGTAGTTAAACGAATAAACAAACACCACCTGCACATCGTGCGATCGGGTGTTGTTTGTCGGACGCCACCTGGTGTTGTTTGTCAGCTAACTTGACTAGTGGTGGGCGTTGATTATATAAAAGCAAGTCGATGCCAGGTATGGGCAGTCTTAGTCGGAACGCTGAAGGAAGAACATCAACCCACCCAGTTAAGTACACATTTAAGTAACTTTTGCTATTTGCTAATGTATTTACCCAAGTGTGTATGTATATTTAATTTTACATTAGTACAAAATAATGTAACCCGTAGATATTTTATATTTAAAATTAATTCCGTTTTATAATACAAAGATATAGTTCCTCTATGCTTATTTTGCTTTCTTGTTTTTATATTTCTGCTATATTGCTAAGAAATGGCCCAATAAATGTTTGTTTTAATTAATTTTACTCTTTTATTGAATTCTCCTAGTAACCTCTGCAAGCTAAGTCATTATTGCTCTCTAACACTGATTATATTTTATTTAAAAGTTTTAAAGTCTAACATCAGAAGTGGGATACCAAGCACCCGTTAATTTTTTTTATACTTTCAGGTTAAATCATCATGGATGAAGCAACGATTAAGGTTCTTCTTGGTGCCATTTGTGATGCCCTATCTCAGAATCGGCGACAGGATGACATCGCACTGCCAACATTCGACCCGACCAGCAACGAGAGCGGAGCAGCCGCTTGGTGTGACAACATCGACAAGCTGGGCGAGGAGTTTAACTGGAGCGGTGTCGCCAAAGTCGCTAAAGCAGGTAAGGCCCTTAAGGGCTCTGCTTTAACGTGGTATGATTCTTGGGAACCACAAGAAGGTAGAACTTGGGAGAATTTTCGTAGTGAAATAATTTCGTTGTACCCCGAAAAGAAAAATCTTTCTGAAAAATTGTACAAGGCTGTTTGTTACATTTTCTTCGGATTTGGCTGATTCCTATTGCGAGTACGCTAGAGAGAAAATAAGACTATTAAAAAACACTAAGATTTCGTTTTCTGATTCTCAATTGATAGAAATAGTTTGCGGTGGAATCCGAGACGTCAATGTAAAAATGGCATCTTTTAACAGCAACGTGAAAACTACATCTGAACTAATATCGTTGTTCTCTACTTATGTTAAGCCTAGGAAACGACCAGTGGATCATAATACGGAAACCACAACTAATTCAAATGCAGCTAAACGTTTCAAACCAGATTTAAAAACTGACGAAGGAAAAACTTGTTTTCTTTGCGGTAACCAAGGGCATATTAAGTCGCAGTGTCCCAAAAATGTCAAACAAACGAAAGGTACTTCTACTAATGATTCAAGTGTCAAGTCATGTACCGTTTGCAAAAAAATAGGACATGATGAGTCTACTTGCTTTTTCAAGCGTATCAATGCTGAAAAACAGGCTCGGGCAAACAATGACGCTATTCCAAAAATCTGACTAGGTTCTTCTATTAACGTATTGCCAGATGCCTCAAGTTTAAAACTTACAAGAGTTTTTATAAACGATGTAGCTATAGATTCTCTGATTGACACCGGCGCTAGTTGTAGCTTAATAAAAGAGTCTGTTGCAAAAAAATTACAGTGTCACTTGTTCCCACATTCAGTGTACATTAATGGTATAGGAAATGGCAGTATCCACATTTTTGCAAAAATCACGGTACCCGTCAAGTTCGAAGATGTTTGTTTAGAATTAGATTTGCAAGTAATTCGTGATCACGATTTTAAGTATGATTTGCTTCTTGGTAGAAATGTGGTTAGCCACCCTGATATTGAGATAATCACCAATTCTTACGGCTGCAGGGTCATTAGGAAACCATTTGCTATTCCTGTTAATGAAGTAAACTCAATGACTGGTAGTTTCAACGATTGCTTAACGGAATTAAACACGTACATTAGTCATCTTGATACACATCTACAGCAAAAGATTGAAGACATATTCAAAAAATACCCAACTATTTTACCCACTTCAAACAATATTGGCACAGTTCAAACTGGACAGTTAAGTATTCGACTGACGTTGTGAATTACCGCCCTTACCGACTGGCCCCCGTTGAAAGACAGAAGGTTAATGATATAATTCAAGATTTACTCGAAAAACAAATAATTCGTGAAAGTCATTCTCCATTCGCAAGTCCTGTACTTTTAGTGAAAAAAAAGGGTGGAGACGATAGGTTATGCATTGACTATCGAGCTCTAAATAAAATAATTGAGAAAGACCGGTTTCCGTTACCATTGATCGAAGATCAAATTGATCGATTGGGGAAGGCTAAATGTTTTATATCACTCGACATGAAGAATGGCTTTTATCAGATACCAGTTGAAGAGGATTCTATAAAATTTACAGCATTTATAACTCCGGATGGGCATTATGAGTTTTTGAAAATGCCCTTCGGAATTTGCAATGGTCCTTCTGTGTTTCAACGCGCGATCACGAAAGCAGTACAACACCTAAAATTTTTACAAATCTACATAGATGACTTGTTGATCCCTTTCTCTACTATTGACGAAGGTTTGTCGTACTTGGAACAAACTATCGATGCACTATGTTCAGCCGGGTTTACGATAAATTTAAAGAAATGCAAATTCTTCGTCAACAGTATAGAATACTTAGGCAGACAAATATCTGAAGAAGGAGTTAGGCCTAGCGATGGTAAAATATTCGCTTTGGTAAATTCGCCAATTCCACGAACAGTCAAACAGGTGCGACAATTTATGGGTCTCGCGAGCTATTTCAGAAAATTTATCCCCGAATTTGCCCCCCGCACAGCATGTATAACAAAGCTCACAAAAAATAATCAGAAATGGGAGTGGGGATCAGAACAGGATGCAGCTAGGAATTACGTAATACAGTGCCTAGCCTCTAAACCTTTACTTAGTATTTATGATCCAAATTTACCTACAGAACTATACACTGATGCCAGTTCATTAGGATACGGTGCAATTTTATTACAAAAAGAAAATAACATTAATAAAGTAGTTGCCTACTTCAGTAAACGAACAACACCAGCTGAAGCTAAGTACAGTTCATACGACTTGGAAACTTTAGCTATATATAACGCCTTAAAACATTTTAGAGTTTATCTTCTAGGTATTCAATTCAAAATTATCACAGACTGTAATGCTATTAAATCAACAGCACACAAAAGGGATTTATCACCACGAGTCGCACGTTGGTGGACTTTTCTACAAGACTTTAATTTTGAAATAGTGTACAAGAAAGGAAAATTTATAAGTCATGTAGACTACCTTAGCCGCAATCCTGTTGAGACCCCCACTGCCGAAGTCAAACGTAATTCAGCCCCTTTAATAAATTTAATATCGAATGATGCTAGATCATGGTTGGAGATAGCTCAACAGAGTGACCCCGAAACACTTTCCCTGATAGAGCGAGTTGAAGCAGGAGACTTGGATGAAAACCAATATTTGGTGATCAATAATGTGTTACATTACAAAGTAGATGCAGATTCCTCACCTAAACTTTATGTTCCAAAAAATTGTCGATTTCATATTTTAAGATTATTCCATGACGAGAATTGCCATGTAGGATTTTATAAAACAATAGACAAGATTCGTGAGAATTTTTGGTTTCCATCCATGGTCTCATTTGTGAAAAAATATTTGTATCATTGCTTGGTATGCGTCGAACGTAAGGGTCATTCTGGGCCTAAAGAAGGATTTTTACACCCTTTTGATAAAATTGCAGTACCTTTTCACACCATTCATTTAGACTGCACTGGCCCATTTCCGCAGTCGACTGAAGGATACAAGTATATTTTATTAACTATTGATGGTTTTACTAAGTTCTGTATTTTAAAGAAACTGAAAAGCCTAAGTGCACATGAACTAGTACCCTTAATTCGTGAAACAATTACTTTGTTTGGTACACCGTCCTTAGTCGTTACTGATCGGGGTACTAATTTTAATTCAAATGTAATCCGCACGTTATTTAGGGAACTTAATATTGAACACCACATGATAGCTACCGGTACCCCGCGCGGTAATGGTCAGGCAGAAAGATACGTGTCCACAGTAGTTAATATGTTGACTACAAAATGCGATGATACGTCAGACTGGCCGAACGAATTATGGAAAGTACAACTAACTATTAATACCACAGTACAAAAATCTACGGGGTTCTCTCCTATTAGGTTATTAATTGGTCGCAACGCAAATATACCTTGTGTTCAAGCAAGTCTTAACGAAGTCCTAGGGGATCAGGATAATGTCCAAAATTTTGACGTTCGTGCAGATCGAGAATTAGCCCAAGTCCGTCTTAGAGAAGTAGCCCAAAAGTTTAAGGAACGTTTTGACGCAGTGCGGCGTAATAATAAGACTTACAACGTAGGTGATATTGTTTACGTCTATCAGGATCACAGACGTCATGAAAAATTAAGACCAAAATTTAGGGGGCCTTACGAGATCCTCGAAATACTCGGTAATGATCGTTTTCGATTATGTGGAGGCGGTCAGAGGAACATAGTAATTAGTAAAGATAAATTAAGGTTTTGGCCGGGTGAATTGGTTGACGAAAATAACGCTGTAGAAGATGCTGTTTAATAATAATTACTGGTTAAATCCTATTGTAATTGGATGATTTCGCATGTTCGTTGCTATTATAATTATATTAGATTTTTATGATTTGTATTACCTATATTATACTCACAAATGTGTTATTTTTCTTTAATAAAAATATTTAATGCTAACTTTATAGACTTTTCATTAAAACACCGCTGGTCGGTCATTTGTCTGATGTTAGTCTGGCCTTCACCGGCAGCGGGTGATGGGACTAACATGTCAGGGCACTTGACTATTATAAAAATAACCGCTGGTCAGTTACTCGTCTGATGCTAGTCTGGTCTTCACCGGCAGCGGGTGATGGGGCTAGCATGTCAAGGCGAGTAGATAAATTAACTGCTGGTCACTTAGCTTTCATCTGACGATAGTGTGTCTTCACAAGCAGCAGGTGATGGCACTATCGTGGCAAGGTGCCAGGATAACCTTTGTAGATAGTACTAGTTTTCTAATGATTGTTTATTTATATGTACTTCGAGAACGAAGTACTTTTCAGAATGGCCGTGTTGTATAAAGAAAGTTATTTAACGTTATTTTTTTAGTGGCTTTATCTAATACTAAAGTTTATTTGATGTATTAAAATAAGATAAGTAATATTGTAGTTAAACGAATAAACAAACACCACCTGCACATCGTGCGATCGGGTGTTGTTTGTCGGACGCCACCTGGTGTTGTTTGTCAGCTAACTTGACTAGTGGTGGGCGTTGATTATATAAAAGCAAGTCGATGCCAGGTATGGGCAGTCTTAGTCGGAACGCTGAAGGAAGAACATCAACCCACCCAGTTAAGTACACATTTAAGTAACTTTTGCTATTTGCTAATGTATTTACCCAAGTGTGTATGTATATTTAATTTTACATTAGTACAAAATAATGTAACCCGTAGATATTTTATATTTAAAATTAATTCCGTTTTATAATACAAAGATATAGTTCCTCTATGCTTATTTTGCTTTCTTGTTTTTATATTTCTGCTATATTGCTAAGAAATGGCCCAATAAATGTTTGTTTTAATTAATTTTACTCTTTTATTGAATTCTCCTAGTAACCTCTGCAAGCTAAGTCATTATTGCTCTCTAACACTGATTATATTTTATTTAAAAGTTTTAAAGTCTAACACACGCATACACACAGGACGCACGTACAAAATTCACAATATCAATTCGAAAAAAGGTACTAGGGTAGCATAAGTCTGTAAGAGCCCACATACAAAGATACGAAATTTCAAACATATCAAAGTCTTACCTGATACTCCTTAGGTATATAAGAGTCCAGCACCAAATCAGCCAGCTGTATTTCCCTCTTCAACGCCCTCACGCTGTCTAATATCCCCTCCATTTCCCTCTGCTGTTCCCTCTGCTGATCAGCTAACTCTGCTTTAGCTGAGTTGAGGAGTTGGACCGCGCGCTTTAGTTTGCGAGTTTTTGCCGTGTTTTCTTCTTGGAGGCTTGAGTACCGTTCTTCTAGGTCTAAGCGTTCGGCCTGGGGTATCAATGAAGGAATTTTAAAAATATTTATTGGAAAATAATTTAATTTACTTTGTCAATATAAGGGTAGATATGATTTTTTTTTTAATTATTGTTTAAACTGAAGCTTCTTTACCTCATAAATAGCCTGGTATAAATAGTTTTTCAGAAATACAAAACGGTGACGTCACAGTTAGGTACTGCCATATATACATATATATTCGTTTTGTAAAAAAGAAATAGACAAAAATGTTTGATTGGCTATAAGTTTTTTATTTATTGACCAATTTCAAATGTTATTTCAAATTCTGTTAATATATTATGTTTATTAATAAACTAGCTTTCCGCCCGCGGGTCCGCCCGCGTGTATTACTGGTTATATCGTTCCCAGCTGTGGGATAAAGTAACTCTGTCTGTCTGTCAGTCTGTCACACTTTCACGCCTAAACTACTAACCGATTTCGATGAAATTTGAACTTGGGAAAGGACTTAGGCTACGTTTTATCCCACACCTAAGCACGATATAACCTGTAGTCCACGCGGGCGGGAAGATAGTAACATAAAATAAAAAAAATTAAGTTACCTACCTCTTTCTTCTGCAAATGTTCTTGCAGTCTCAATTCGATCAGTCTTCTTTGCTCCAGCTCCTTTGTGGCTTGCTCTAAGAGTCTTCTTTGCGCGTCTGCTTTGTCTAGAAGGTTCTCGCCTCCAACGAGAACTTTAGACTCGAGCCGTTGCAGCTTATCCTTTAGTTCTTCTTGCTGTTTCCTGTGGGAACGGGAATAATGGTTGTAAGGCGCTGTTCATACACAGGCGACGTGGCGCGGGCCTGTACCACTCAGTTTGTTTTTTCGGATTTTTTTTACGGATTTTTAATAAGTGATTACTTGCTCAGCGGTGAAGGAAAACATCGTAATGAAACCCGCGTTTCACTCGACGAGTGGTCCACCAACTCGCATTGTGCCAGCGTGGTGGACTATAGACTAAATCCCCTTCGTGTTTCGAAGGGAGGACCTTTGGGGGGACGTATATGGGCTAATACATTTTTTTTTGTATTTGTAAAACGCTTACTCGCGTAAAGGGAAAGAAATATTTTCGGTGCGGATAGGTTGTTGAGGGTCGGCCATAGAGGCCGAACGAGTGATTGATGGAAGGAAAGGAATGATCACTCCATAGTTAGTGTTGAATATACAAGGTGTTTCATAAAGACCCAAAAAAAATAAATTCCAAAATTTAATTTTAAAAGTGAAATAGTCGCAACTCTAGTAATCAGTCGCACGGTTTGACATCAAAAAAATCAAAGTTTCACATAATTATTATGACTACTTGTCATATTTGTAATAGAGCTGTGCAATAAGCTAAATTTTAATTAATTTAGAATTATTATTATTATTATTATTTTTTGAAATACCTTGTATATACATATATTTACAAAATTCAATCAATTAAAACGATAATTTATTTAGTATAGTATGAAATGAATATTTAAATTGTTTAAAGTGAGCATCCCTCTGTCATCACTCGTACATTCAATCAGACATGAATTCCATCTTTGCATTCGCTCGCCCGCCATTCTCACTGTTAACTTTGTTCAGGACGGACGTTATTACTTTCTTGTGCAATTAAAAGAAATAAATTCAATTTATATTCACATCAACGGTGGTGTTGGTCCATAACCCAATTCCCATAGTTAGATGGGAACTGGCATGTGTATTGGAAGATGACACTGGCTTATGTTCTATCAACCCTACATGCTAAGATAATACTATGATAGTCTGACGTCAATCGACAGATGTGATATATTTGCCCTATATTTGCCTACACACCGGCACATTTAGCGGAACAACTTCTGTTTTTCATACAACCGACTTAGATTTGGGGAGTTCTAGAAATATACGTTTTACGTACATAACTGCAATTTTCTTTATGCAAATAAATTTTATAAATGGTCGTTTATTTTATTTTTACAAAAACTAACGAAAAGCCTAGAATCTCTCATGTAGTCAATAGAAAAAAAAACTCAAAATTTTTCATACGAAGTTGTATGATAAAGTTTTTGCAATGTTCTCTTTTGGCCATGCGGCACATTGTTGAAAATTTATTGTAGTATGTTTTATATTTGGTTGTACCAGACAAACATTTTGGCCTAAACTAAGCGTAAAATTTCAATAACAGCATCAAATAAAAATCTTCATTTACGGGTTGAAAAAGAACCTCCTAGCTTTATTGAAAATCCTGAACCAGTATCACTTACTGAACACTTTTTTTTTTCCTAAACGTAGACACCACTCGGGCGCACCCCCCTCGCGCTTCCCGCACCCCTCGCGTGCCTGGTGTAGGAGTAATGTCTACGTTTAGGCAAAAAATTAACTATTCCCATTGAAAAAAAATTTTTTTTTTTCATAAATGTGTTCTTTGAGTGATACTGGTTCAGGATTTTGAATATAGCTAGGAGGTTCTTTTTCACCCAGTATAAACTCTAAAGTTGTTCCGCTAATTGTGCCGGTGTGTCTATGTGCTTCCTGAGCGTGTCGCTTCATATTTTTCTTTACCTAAAACTCTTTGTGAAGGTTACTTACTTGGTTCTCTGTAGTTCCGCCTTCTTCTCTTCCAAAACCTTGCGAGCTTGGTGGGCTTTCTCGCGATTCAACTTGTCCTGCAATTAAACAGGAAATTAGTAAGGTATGTAAACTCTTTGTTGCAAACTTTTAGATTTAGACTAATCTATCTATAATATAATAAAACTGTAGAGGTCGAATTTCTGTACATAGAAAAAAAATGCTAAAAACCGAGTCAGGGGGATGTAAGAAGAGAAATAAAACAAATCCCGATTTTTTTAGATTTTTTTGTTTCTCTGTTTGTCTGTTTGTCTGTTTGTCTGTTTGCACGGGCTAATCTTCGTAACTGTTGGACCGATTTAAATGAAATTTTGCATGGTGGTACCTTATATCCCCGGTCAACATTTAGGCTACATAAAATCTCGAAATTTAGCCAGTAAATATAAAACCAACAACAAAAACCCCTGAAAAAACTCAAAGCTAGGTGTTTTTCAGTACATTTTACTCATACCATAGAGATCAACGTATTTTTGACATATACATGGGCTAAAAGCATGGACATGTTGTTTTTTAAATTTATCTCTTTCGATAAAGGCAAAGGAATCTGCATCCATACAGCCAGGTCTTCAATATATGTATTTCTTAGCTATGTCTTCAATTTATATTTCTTTACTTCTCTCATTCTCCGTAAGCCGATAGTGTTTTGTTTACGAAGAACTATGACGGCGAGAAACACTGCCGCTGGATCGGAGCGGATACACTGTATCACTTGAATTACTTTTTAACCGACTTCCAAAAAGGAGGAGGTTTTATGTTCGACTGTATACAGGGTGGAATTTTGTAATGCCACCTGAAGGGAAAGTACTCTTAATACTGTAGATAGAAAATTGTACTCAAAGAAAACATTCCTTTATTTTTGAAAAGAAAGAAAACTGCATTCAAGAATTTTTGAAAATTCGCTTGCCGCAACCAGGAATCGAACCGAATAAAATCTGTAAGAATACCCTATACTTTTATTGCGTCGATCTTTAGGGTCAATTAAAAGGATGAAATCTTTCTAACAAACTTGGTAAATTAAATGAAAGGAAAACTACGAAATCTTAAACCATTGTGTAACTTTATTTTATGTATGTTCACCGATTTCTCCGTCATTTGTGGACCGATTTTCAAAATTCTTTTTTTGTTTGAAAGAGTATACTCCAGAAGTGGTCCTATTGTCACCAATTCAGGATCTGATGGAATCCTATCAAAATCAAGGGCAACCCTTGAATGGAATAGGCACTTACAATGTTTCTCAAGTTCTTTCTATTATTTACGCGAAACATAGAAAAATATACACATCAACACTGTCTAAGGATATTGCATGTTTTTTTATACAAAAGAGGTCTGTTTGAGAAGCTATAATACCATACTGGAGATACACGGAGTGATATAATTTTAAGATGAGCAAGTGCCAAACATGAATTTTCAATTTTTATTAATGAATTTAATTTTTCTTGAAATTTGTGAAAACGTGACTAAAATGAAAAAAAAAATGCACTAATTCCACCATTTTCATACAAAAAACAGAAAAAAATGCATTTTTGTTTTCGTTTACGTCACGTTTTAAAAAAAAACAATTTAAACAAAATTCATTGACGGGAATTGAAAATTCAGGTTTAACACTCATCTTAAAATTATATCCCTCCATGTGTCTCGAGTATGCTTTTATAGCTTCTCAAACAGACCTTTTTGTATGAAAAATTAAGCAATATCCCTAGACAGTGTTGATATTTAACTTATTTTTTCTATGTCTATGAGTAGGTAGCATTTGATAAAAGGACCGGATTGAGATTTATGAGATATTTTGTATAATAGATCCTTTCTTAATTTTTTGTCGAGAAGTTTGGTTGAGTGGTAGAGTTACACAGCCTGTGAATCGACGGTTTCTGGGTTCGATTTCCGGTTTGGGCAAACAAACCATACGAGGGAAACTTTAGTGCAGAAAGTTACAGTGTGAAGTGCTAAGTATTTGATTTTATGATAGATAGATAGATTGACACTTAGATAGATAGATAGACAAACAACAAACATACAAGTAAACAGGAATCAGTAAGCAAACAATGAAGTAAACAGAGTAAGAAACAGAAACAAATAATTTCATAAAACTTTTTTTACACCGTGTTATCTGTATCATGCCAATCAAATTGGCGCTGACTCAGCATATTGCTGCAGTACCAGACTGCAGCGCTGGTATTCTGCCATGATGTTACTTATTGAGTTTTCTTTGTAGGCAATAATAACCTTTTTCAAACTTCATAAATTCACCTTTAAAAAAGTACTTTATAAAGAAAAACTGAGGATGCTGCTCTATAATTAGATAGATGTTATTTTTAAGAGCTATCGTCGAATATAAGTGAGTCGGAAGAAATTAAAATTATTGTAACTGACCCACAAATATCCAAAAATAAAACAAAAACTTCTGTGCTGAACTGGCACTGAACAAAAAATTTGGAATGTGCCAGCTGCCAACCAAATACATTGCATTGTTGGTACAGAGGCCAGCGCATCAGGTTACTCCATTTTCATTGCAAAACCGCTCTTATCACAACAGCACAGAGTGCACGCGTGTGGTAACCTGAGTTGGGGCCGTCCGTGCATTGCAAAATTTAGACAACGTATTGTATACTCATATACAATATGCCATTTTTGAAATTTTCATGACATGTAAAGTTATGTGACTTATGTTACCCCAACGAGGATTATAGGCGTATAATATCTAAAATATCGAAACTTTTGTCAGCTTCCCCATTCATAGTTCGGCTATTCTGCACTTTTTTAACGAACCAAAACTAAATACTTAATATAGTGTTAATAAGAACGAAGTTGATTAAGTATTTAGTCTTCAAATCTTAATTCGGCCCTGTCGGAGAAACAAAATGACATTATTCAAGGATATCACTTTTTGAAAACAATAAACGGCTTATTTTTTATTTTTAAGCAAAGTAATCTATGGCCGTACGGCCGGTGTTTTCGATGCATTTCTTATTTTTAAAGGCAGAAAACTCAATAGAAACTGACAATTGACAATTGTTTCATTAAAACGGAATATGGTCTATAGGTTTGATCTATGGCTTTGATGTTCTGACATGAAATAAGGGTTTTTTTATTGATTTTTGATTTTAGTTTACATCAAGCGAAGTATTGCGTATATAAACCATGGATAAATATTATAATATTACTATTCTAATAAGTTTCTTAATTTGGATCAAGCACTGACACCTTTGCTTATTTCTACAAATGTCCATTGAAGGGAAAAGCTTAGTCATTTCTATCTTAAATTTAATTTTTTATTGAATCATTTTTACACAATTATCGCAAAGCACAATAAAAGCAGCGTGCTAGCTGAAATCTCAAATGCACGGGGGTTGTCTTAGATACTGACATAGGTGACCTGTTTTAGAAACTTCTATTCCTTTGAAAATCAAAACTAAGTCCGTATTTAGCACTTAGGAATTCGTGTGCCATTTATTGTACTTACCTAAGTAATAGGTCTTTCAACATACAATTTTCGTAAATTTTTTACTCCACATATTTTTATTTTATCAAAATTGATTTTTTATATTAGCACAAAATCCTTACGTTTTTCACAGAAACGCAAAATACAATATTAATTAACCACTTTTTGTGGGATTGTTAAGACAACATAAAACTTTTTAAAGATGTTTTAGAGGCACCACTAAAGGAGACTCAAGTGTTAAGTGTTGATTGTCTATCTCTCTCAGTATCAAAATAACAAAAACGACTGCTACTTAAGTATAGATCAGAGTCTGAGTCGCGTTCTATAATACGGACCTTAATCTATCAAAAGCACTATGTTTGAGCTTTGTTTTTAGATCCAAAGTAATGTATTAAGTATCAACCTTATATGACATAGTTAGCCAAGTTTTCAAATAAAAAAATATTTTTAGAAATTGCTTTTCCTTATACGAACGAAATAGTTGGTATTCGTTCATATAACGAAAATATGAACGAAATAGTTGCTTTAATAAAAAACGGCAATTCATGTATCTGTAGTTGTGTTTCAAATATATTTGATTTGAAAGTACAAACTCGGTCTATAAAAATACATACAACACGCAGACGAAGTTGCGGGCATCAGCTAGTACAAAATAAACATAGATGTGCAAAGGCGGACTTATCCCTGAAAGGATGTGTACCGGGTTCGATTCCCGGTTTAACTAAACAATTATTTAAAAATGTATGAATGTAGTTTATATTGGTTTTAAAATTAAAATAAAGTCTTCTTTCAGTAAAATGTCCTATCTACAATAATTAAGGTACTTTCCCTCCATGTGGCATAGCCTTGGGACGCCCTGTATTTATACAGAGCTTTAGGTAAATCTCTTTCAAAAATACGAAAAAAAAATTGAGTTTCTATACAAACTTCATCAGCATATTTATTTATTTTATTTTATTTTATTTGGGATTACAAACAGTTATACAATGAAGCTTATGTACTAAACTTATATAGAAACAACGGGTTTGGTAATCGTATAACCAGCTACGTAATCCTCGTGGTAATTATATAAAAAAACAGGTAGAACAGATCATGTGCATCAACACATTATCACGTTTTAAACAAACATACTTTAAGGATAATTTATGGTAACAAGTTGTAAACTAGAATGATAGAAGTTACGTATTGTGGTAACAATATTATAATAAAACATTCATATGAGCAATAAAAACAAAAATAAGCAATGAGTTTGAGAGGGAGCAATGAAGTGTATGTATATATATGTATATGTGTGTTTGTGTGTGCCTGTGTGTGTGGAATGGGATATGTATGGGAGATTAAATTTTTTTTTCGTATTTTGACCTATGTTCTTTGGGGAAGTTGTTCAGTTTCATGGACTGATTAACCACCCGAGAGGTTGAAAGAGAGATACCCAAAGCCCTGTATTTTAGTAATTTGTATGTGCATTAATTGTAATTGTAAACTCATGGAGAGTATACTATTTTTTATGCTAAATGAATAACAATATTAAATGTAATAAGACAATACGGGTCACAGGTTACAGAAGGAGACTCAACACTTGATCGATACTTAAGGATTGATTGTCACTTTCTCTCACTATCAAAATGACAAAGACGACTGCTACTTAAGTTTAGATCAGAGTTTGAGTCGCATTCTGTAACACGGACCTAGTTCTGTGGGTCACAATTAACTGTAATTAAATAAATATAGTTACAGTGCCTTTAGCCTTACAGCCTCCTCTCGCCTTAACATCCCCTCTAGCCTTAAACTTATGCCTCCTTTAGCCTCAATCCTTTCGCCTTAGTCTTACCCTCTCCTGATCTTGCGTCGTTGCTTCTTCTCCTCGGGATCGAGGTCTACATCCAGCTCTGGGTCTGTCAGCGTGTCTTCTGATAACTCCTCGCTTTGTTTTATATATATTATTAAGATTTTTTATTTATTATTCTAAGGTCTTACCCTCTCCTCTCTCCTGATCTTGCGTCGTTGCTTCTTCTTCTCATCGATTGACCCATCTGTCAACGTGTCTTCTGATAACGCCTCGCTTTGTTTTGTATTTATTATTAAAATTATTTATTTATTATTCTAAGGTCTTACCCTCTCCTCTCTCCTGATCTTGTGGCGTTGCTTCTTCTTCTCATCGATTGACCCATCTGTCAACGTGTCTTCTGATAACTCCTCGCTTTGTTTTGTATTTATTATTAAAATTATTTATTTATTATTCTAAGGTCTTACCCTCTCCTCTCTCCTGATCTTGCGTCGTTGCTTCTTCTCCTCAGGATCGAGGTCTACATCCAGCTCTGGGTCTGTTAGCGTGTCTTCTGATAACTCCTCGCTGTAGGCTTCCTCTTCTCCCTCTTCCTCTTCTAGTTCTAGAAGATACATTTGTTTATTTAATGATTTCCTATCATGATGCCATCTTGAGGTGATAACTAAGAATACCCATTTCGAGGACGTTTCAAGGATTCCTTAGCTGAAGTTGAGTGGAGGAAATCTCGAGTAAACTTCTTAGAATATGGGTGTAAGTATAGCCTTCATTATTATAAAATAGCTATCCGCCCGGGACTTCGTTCCCGTGGGAATTTGGGAAAATTTTGTAGCTTATATGTTAATCCAGGGTATCAGCTACCTTCATACGAAATTTTATCAAAATTGGTCCAGCCGTTTGAGCGTGAAAGGGTAACAAACATCCATACTTACAAACTTTCAAGTATCGATGTTTATAATAGTAAGGAAGTCAGGACTAGCTTTCCGCCCGCGGTTCCGCTCGCGTATATTAAGGAAATCAGAGAAGCGATTGTCTTCCTCTGTGGGTCACAGGAGAACCTGACCACATTGGCCCATGAAACGTAACTTACCGTTTGCAGCGTCTTCGAGTTGCTTCTTGAGCTGGTCAATCTCTTGTTGGAATCTGTGAAGTGTAAAAACAAATTGTTAATTTAAACTTAAAGCAACAATATTGTATGAAGACTAGCTTGCCGCCCGGGACTTCATTTCCGTGGGCATTCGGAAAAAATATGTAGCTTATATTATAACTCGCTGATACGAGAGCTTTCTATTGGTGATTTTTTTTCAAATGGGTCTAGTAGTTTTTGAGTATATTCGTTAGAAACATATAAATTTTTCCTCTTTATAACATTAGTAGGGTATATATCGCTAACAATTTTTTTGGGAGTTAGTTTGCCTAAGCCTCGATTATGCTTTTTTTTCCTTGGCAAATAACGCCATCTAGGTATAGTATCTCAAACTAACGCTTATGGTTTTGCTGTTCTGTGGCATTTTAGACTTTATCTTTATGCACATCTGCAATATATTAATACTCTTACTAATATTATAAACGCAAAAGTTTGGATGTATAGATGTACGGATGTTTGTTACTCTTTCACGCAAAAACCACTGAATGGATTTTAATAAAACTTTACAATGATATAGCTTGTACCTTAGAATAACACAATACATTTCAAAAATTCATACGTACCTAGTGAGTAAAGCGTCTCCTGGCTCGCTGTTGACATGCGTCTTGTTCTCAATATTCTTCGCTCTGTTAGCGTACCGCAGCGTACTGATGGTCTCCACGTAGTTCGTGTCGGCCGGGCCGATCGTTGCGATCTGTTGGGCAATTCGTGACAATTTTAATAAGTAGGTATGTAGATAGATAGAAAGATAAGAAAATAGCTGTATGTCAAAGTCAAAAATAGCTTTAAGACAAAGTAAAAATAGCTGTACGTCAAAGTCAAAAATAGCTTTAAGACAAAGTCAAAAATAGCTGTATGTCAAAGTTAAAAACAGCTTTAAGTCAAAGTCAAAAATAGCTTCATGTCAAAGTCAAAAATAGCTTTAAGTCAAAGCAGAAATTGCTTTAAGTCAAAGACAAAAATAGCTGTATGTCAAAGTCAAAAATCGCTTTAAGTCAAAGACAAAAATAGCTGTATGTCAAAGTCGAAAATAGCTTCATGTCAAAGTCAAAAATAGTTTTAAGTCATAGACAAAAATAACTTTAAGTCAAAGACAAAAATAGCTGTATGTCAAAGTATTAAGCTGTCAGTCCCAGCTGTTATTGATTAACTATAAATATATTGTTATTAATATATTGTTATTGTTATTGATAAAAAAAAATAAAAAAAAAATTAACTACTGTCGTTAAACGAAGTCAGAGGCCGTTTGAAAACTCTGACACCAGGGTTAGTCAAGATCGCCACACACTTGACTATACTTACACGTTAAGGAAGGAAAGAAGCGTCTAAAAAGTCACAGGCACAAATATCTGTTACCACGCTCACCCATCTCAATCCAACCTTCATAAAAGTTGCTCAACTTACCATAACCGTCTTAGAGTTCCCTCCTAGTGAATCCTGCAGCAGTCTCGTAAGCTTCGAATTTCTATACGGAATATGAGTAGACTTGCCGTCGACTAAGGCTGAGATCACATTGCCTAATACTGACAATGATTGGTTAATTTTCGTTGCTTCTTTGAGGCGGGTGCCTGTGGCTTGGGTCTTGCTTTGGCGTTCGGAACCCTGGGAAAGATGTTCAGGTTTTAAACGATGATTATTTATACGGCTTGTTTAAAACTTTTATGTACAATAAAGTATAATTAACAAAGGTAATGATATGTGGGGTGCACGCACTATTTATTTTGTAATATACGGGTACCTATAGTGCGTGTGTGTGTCGTATTAGTCATATACGGGATTGTGCGTGAATGATGTGTATTTTGTATGGCGGCGTATTTAATCTTTTATTTACATTTAAAATTTGGGAAAAGTAACTGTACCTTGTTTTTTGTATGTGTGTGTGTGTGTTTGTGTTAGTGTGTGTGTCTTCACGTAAGTGTACTTTGATATGATTGAAAACGTATAGTATTGTAATTAATAATTGAGCGATACAATACTGTGTGATGGTGAACGAATCTGGTCTGTGTCGTGTATTCTTGTGTGTAAGTGTTGGTGTGTGTGTTTGTTTATGTGTGATTGGAGGTGATTCTGTTACAAATACGTGTGTATGCGTATATGTGCGTGTGTGTGCAAGATCCATTATGAACTCACAGCCAAATCAACCAAATGCAGTTTCCCCATCTTCACGTGCGTCTTCCCGTCCGTTCCCTTCTTGCTGCTCTCAACGGTTATTGAGAATATCGCGTGAGATCGAGAACTCTCAGTATTCATGGCCGTAGACCCAATGTGCCGGTTTTTGTTCCCCACTGCCATTATTTTCTCGAGCTCGTCTGCGTTGTGGACTACGTAGCCTGGTTGGGATAAAATTAAGTTTAGACTATCGTTTGTGGTCTCTGCTTACCCTTATGGGATGTTGGTTGAGTTTATGTATGTTTTGTTGAGTGTGGTATATTCAAACTACATAATTTAGTATTTTTTAACACGGAGATATTCACAAATGTGACTGTGTTTAGTAAAAGGTACAACTTTCGGGGTACTTATAAGAGCTATTCCAGAGATTTTGTCAGGGAGATAGGGTGTCGAATTCGAGATAGGGGCGGCGATCGTCGCTCTGGGGCGCCTTCCTGATGCAAAGCCTAGCCATTACTATACAGCGAGGCAACGCGGCCAGTGTAATGGGTACCTTTGTATCGGGAAGGTTCCGGGGCGGCAGTGCATTCGACTTCATTTGTTAATTTTATTCAACTTCTTTTTTTTCTGTTTATATATTGTTTTATTTCATAAGTAAAAAACATCAAAATATAACTAAGCTAGAGTAAGATATCATAAGAAATGTATATAAACATAGAAAATTAAATCCTTTAATGTAATTTTGACCTATTTTAAGTAACATTTGTTATAGCTCATCACACTAATTGTGAACCTTAACGACTATCACGAAAGTTGTACCTCTCCATTTTCACAGTCACTTTTAGGCCTACGAGCACTCAACTCTATATAGAGACGTAATACATGCGAATTTGAAAGAAAACGATTTTGTCAACTAGGTGCGAAGTAATCCGAAGAGATTCCGAATACGATCGCTAGGGCTTGCGTTATACACACATCAACGCGGTCTAGGGATATTGCACGATTTTTCATACAAAAGAGGTCTGTTTGAGAAGCTATAATAGAATACTCGAGATACATGGAGGGCTATATATAATTTTCACACGAGCAAGTGCTAAACCTGAATTTTCAATTCTAATCAATAAATTTTGTTTTACTTGAAATTTGTGAAAACGTGACGGAAACGAAAACGAAAATGCACTTTTTGCCTGCTTTTTGTACGAAAATAGTCGAATTTACGCTAATTTTTTTTTCATTTTCGTCACGATTTCACAAATTTCAAGTAAAACAAAATTTATTGATTAGAATTTAAAATTCAGGCTTAGCACTTGATCATCTTAAAATTATAGCACTCCATCTATCTGGAGTATGCTTTTGTAGCTTCTCAAACATACCTCGTTTGTATGAAAAATCCTGCAATATCCCTAGACCGCGTTGATGTGTATATATCAGTGACTAGCCACTGACGAGTCGACAGGTTCGGGTCGCCTTGTATTACGTCTCTATATAGGGTTCAGTGCTCGTAGCTTTTAGGGAAGAAAAATGTTCTGCATATAACGCACGACTTAATGTGCTTAGTAAGGGAATTAGAAATTCCGCCGCTTGACTTGAAGGCACGATAGCTCAGTTGGTTAGAGCACCAGGTGATCTAATCCTGGGGTCGTGGGTTCACGTCCCATTTATTTGTCAAACTCCATACATATGCAATACATATACGTCTGTCAGGTTAGCTAGTATGTAATAAAATGCTTTCGAACTTTGAACTTTAAATGGCCCTGTAATATCGCCTATTCGTTGATATAGGCGACCTAATAAAATAGATGTACCTAATGTAAGTACTCAAATACATCGTTATCTGTTAGCCTACTTAGATAGCGTACCATGTACACGCCTGTTTAGATAGCTCGCTTATCTAAAACCTGGGTAGTAATAATTCTATGTAGTTTTTGCGCGGTTAATTTAATGCGAGAAGTTTTGATACATACATACGCTCATGCTTATAATCCCTAACGGGGTAGGCAGAGAATCAGTGGTTCTAGAACCACTAGATGGCACGTTAGACACAAATTGTTGGGGTTATAAGATGGAAGAAGTTGCATAATGGTGAGAGGTGGTCAAAACCTTCGCAAAACGGAAGAACAGCGCTGTCCAGTGGCAGCACACGCTGAGTCAGCACCCTTTTATATACAGTGTTCCTTTGTTTTGTCTTAATTATTAGTTATAAGTTGTATTTAGTTTTGTTTTGTTGTTTGTCCATTTAACTGTGTATAAATAAAGATTTAATCTATCTATCAAAACCCTCGCATCCCTCTAACATACACTTACTGTATGTATACCTGGGAAGAGAAGGTAGCTGCCACATTCTTAGTTTTTCTTTCACTACTAGTCCAGCGTGGAAGCTTGATATGTAATTTATTGTTAAGATTTCCGCGGTATTTTTTGTTAGTTTTAAATGCATTGTATGGGGTTCTTACCCACGGAAACATCCTATGCACAGACAAATACTGTATGAATTGTCTGACTTGGTTTTATTTTTGATCTCACAACTCATTACGGTAGAAGAAATGTATGTATGTATTTATTCTTTATTGTACAGTGATAATAAAGAGGATAACAAGTTTACAGTAATATGAAATTTACAAAGGCGGACTTATCCCACGAGGGGATTTCTTCCAGTCAACCTAGCGAGAGTACTAAAGAGAATAAAGAAATACTCGGTGTTTAGATAATTTAATTTCTTTGTACAAAGAATTTGGCAAGTAGGTAGGTAAGTACTTATTTAAAACTATCTTTCCATAGACTACGGGTTATATCGTGCCCAGCTGTGGGATAAAATGTAGCCTATGTCCTTTCCCAAGGTCTAATCTATCTCTGTACCAAATTTCATCAAAATTGGTTCAGTAGAGAAAGCGTAAAAGACAGACAGATAGACAGTTACTTTCGCATTTATAATATTTACATAGAAAATACATCTAACAGCCATTTACAAGATTCCATATTAGTAGGGATAAATTATAACTGTTTTGCGAGACTTGCAAATTTTGTAACATGCTACAAGTATGTTTTTGATGGTATAGTAATTACCAGTAAGATCTTTGACAAAAACTCCGATATCAGGCCTCTCCTTGACCTCCAAGCTCTGGTGAGGGTTGTTCCCGAGGAGGTCACGAACCTCTTCGTTGTATATCTCCAGGTAGGTCACGCAAACCAGGAACCTGGTGAAAGATATACATAAAACATTTTTATACTTCTTCTAGGGAACATACACGATTTTTCATACAACAGAGGCCTTTTTGAGAAGCTATGAAAAGTATTGACACGTATCTTTAGTGAGAGCAAATCAAACCAAATCAAAAATGCTTTATTTTCATAGAACATACAAAGTGCTTCTTGAAAACGTCATAAAAATACATTAGCAAAATCAATATAAATCATTGAGCAAAATAGTGATTACATTAGCAATTTTGACTTTGCGCCTATTCGCAAAGGTGCAGTCTTCCTCAGGAGAAGAAGAAACTCCGAGGGTCGCTTTTTTAAGTCAATCATATAAATTTTCTTACTTCTAATTTTAATTGACTTAATATCTGAATAACTCTGGAGCTGAGCAATTTATTCCCATGGTTGCTTGTCTAGCAGATAATCAGAAATTCTATAATAGCCCTTTTTACAAAGCAAGTTCTATAACTGAATTATCTAGCTTGATGTATCTAGCTTGTTCCTAAGACATTTTTTTGTAGCTTTTATTTATTTATTATAAAATGGGTTAACTCTTGACTTTAATCTTGACCATAAAGGTCAAAAATGAGGTCGACGATGGAGCGATGGAGCGAGTTTTTTAGTTTTGTAGTTAACCCATAAAACGCCTATAAAGGCACTGGTACTCCCACGCACCGACGGAACACAGCAAGCTGTTTGGCGTCGTACTTCGGTAGGAGGGTGGTCGCGAACCAGATGGCCCTTTACAGAGCCTACCACACCGCATGAGACCATAGGACGACACCTAATTTGCGTGGTTGCTAGTAAAATGCACTTAGGTTAGCCAAATCTGACAGTGAAACACATGTGATGGCACCATTAGTATATAATTTGCCAGGTGAAGTGATGATGTGTTAGGTAAAAAGAATAGATAGTCTAAGCTTACTAATTTCAAAATGAAATAAAAGAAATAGCTGGTTGAGCAAGCATTCTACACTACTGATGAACTTGTTAAAATTGTTAAGATTTTAAAAAAATGGGGTGAGTTAAAAATTCACTCAAACTTTGGCTAATTTTTTCATGTTTAAAAAAATACTCTTAGCTCAACATCGCGAAGCTGTTAGGGATGATTCCTCTTAACTCTGACTTATTTTAGAAGTAGATACGAGAGACCCCCCAGCCAGATGGTCAGATGACCTAAAGAAGATAGCGGGTAGTGGCTGGATGAAAACAGCGGAGGATCGTGCAAAGTGGCGCACCTTGGGGGAGGCCTATGTTCAGCAGTGGACTGCAATAGGCTGATATGATGATGATGAGATACGAGAGACGGATATATACTTACTTCTCATCATCCCTAGCCTTGGCAATATGGCTGAATATATGCGCGAAGCTGTTAGGTATGATTCCTCTCAGCTCTGGCGCCGAGTTGCTCCCTGCCATGGTGTATGTCTTGCCCGTGCCCGTTTGGCCGTAAGCGAAGATGGTGCCATTGTACCCTTTGAGGACTTGTTCCACGATCGGGCTCGCTGTTTGGACGTATATGTCCATCTGTGGACAAATTAGATTGATAAAATTATATTAAGGAAATCGCTTCTCCAATTTCCCAGGAAAATCGAGGGCAACCTTCTTCTATTATTTACACTAAATTACACTAAAAATGGAAAAATAAAGTTTTAAGGGGCCGTCCATTAATCTCAAAAGGGGGAGAGGGGGTTTAGCAAAAATCACGAAACATCACAAGCGGGGAGGGGGGGTGTAGTAAGATATCACGTGAATTTATTTTTTCGTCAAACGCGCGATTTCTAAACCGAAAAACGGGCGTGAAGTGTTATTCCAGTTAAAAACAAACTGCAACATTTCTGTCTAGACATTTTTAAAATTAGATTTTACTTTGTATTCTGTAGTTAAAGACAATATTCTAAAAATTTTAAGATTCTTTGTAGGTACTTAAAAATACACGTGATTTTGGGTGGGGGAGGGGTCAGTCTTAAACCTCACCACGTATTACCAAGGGGGAGGGGGGGTTGAAAAATTGTAAAAAAACATCACGTGATTAATGGACGGCCCCTAAGCCAGGCCAAATAACTTTGATAAGCCGCCCACCCACCGACTTCAACCATTTTAACTGACTACGGAGCACATTAACTGAGTAGACTTTAACTGATGTTGTCTTTAATTTTCGCTTTTTAGAAGTCGGTTTAATTTATTTTTCTTAAAAAGTTAATCCATTACTTTTAAGTGAGTTTCTTTTGTTTTCTTTTTGTTTTTATATTTGTGTGATATATTGTATCGACACTAATACTATAAAGAGGAAATATTTGATTGTTTGTTTGTTTGCATTGAATAGGCTCCGAAACTACTGGACCGATTTGAAAAATTCTGTCACCATTAGAATGCTACATTATCCCTGAGTAACATAGGCTACATAATTTTCCCGAATTCCCACGGGAACGAAGTCCCGGGCGGAATGCTAGTTAGTGAATAAATTTACTATAGTATTATATACACATCAACGCGGTAATATCCCTAATATTGCACGATTTTTCATACAAACGAGGTCTGTTTGAGAAGCTATAAAAGCATACTCCAGATAGATGGAGTGCTATAATTTTAAGAAGATCAAGTGCTAAGCCTGAATTTTAAATTCTAATCAATAAATTTTGTTTCACTTGAAATTTGTGAAAACGTGACGAAAATGAAAAAAAATTAGCGTAAATTCGACTATTTTCATACATTTTCGTATTCGTTTCCGTCACGTTTTCACAAATTTCAATTAAAACAAAATTTATTGATTAGAATTGAAAATTCAGGTTTAGCACTTGCTCGTCCAAAAATTGTAGCCCTCCATGTATCTCGAGTATGCTATTATAGCTTCTCAAACAGACCTCTTTTGTATGAAAAATCGTGCAATATCCCTAGACCGCGTTGATGTGTGTATTATCATGTGATAAAGTTAAGTCTATGTCTTATGTATATGTAATGTAGATAGATACATACAGTATATTGTTTGTACAATTAATCAGTTTCCCGCATAGCTGAACCTGCTGCCGACCTACTTAGAGATGTGATAAATCCGCGACCTGCTTTCCAATTACGTCAGAGAACAAGGGCTGTCTATTACTTTATTTTATTTATTTATTTAGGACAACCTGTAGTGACTACACTAATAGCTCAGTCTGTGGGGAAATGCAAAGGCCTTTGCATTGCAAAAGGTGGTGTAGAAAATGTTTTGACACAATATTGTTTAGGTATGGCAGGTTAATAAAAATCCAAGTTCTCGACCTTGGAGGACCCAGGCGTTAGCCGCCATCTTGAATTAAAGGTGCCAAAATTAGGTATATTTTAAATAACTTCTCAATTGTTTACTAAATCACAAAAGTGTCTATGAAAGATTCAAAGAAGACAAAATTGCCTACATTTTTTGCATAAATGATTATTCTGTAAGACTTAAAGGTAAAAAGTTACAAGTGACGGAAATAATAATATTTACAAAAATCGAATATATAAAATGATAAACTGACTGGGGGATACACAACGCACAGCCCAAACCGCTGGACTTACGGACTTGAAATTTTGCACATAGATACCTTATGTAGTGTAGGCATCCACTAAGGAGCGATTTTTGGAAATTCCACCCCTAAGGGGGTTAAATAGGGGGTGGAAGTTTGTATGAAAGTCCGTGAATTTTGAAGTTAGGATCTTAGAACTTCGTATGTAGGCTGATGATTAAAAAATAATGAACACGTGTATCAGCGATTTTGGATATTCTACCCCCAAGGGGATTAAGGGGGTTAACTGACTGACATATCAATGCACAGCCCAAATCGCTGGGTCTAGAGACTCCGAATTTCGCTTGTAACTTTTTACCTATAAGACTTACAGAATAATCATGTATGCAAAAAATGTAGGCAATTTTATCTTCTTTGAACCCTTCATAGACACTTTTGTGATTTAGTAAACAATTGAGAAGTTATTTAAAATATACCTAATTTTGGCACCTTTAATTCAAGATGGCGGCTAACGCCTGGGTCCTAAAAGGTCGAGAACTTGGATTTTTATTAACCTGCCATACCTAAACAATATTGTGTCAAAACATTTTCTACACCACCTTTTGCAATGCAAAACTACCTACAGACTGAGCTATAATTCTTAAAAAATGTTACACATTCAAATAATAAGAACTAAGTTCAAATAGAACTAACCCACTCCAGTGACATTGCTAGTGCTTTATACAGTAATTTAATTTTGCTAATATTTAGACACATTGGTAACTGTACTAGGTTTGCAAATGTTTTCCACCTCCTGTTTAAACTAGAAAACCTGTAATTGGCTTTACATTTAGACCTAAGCTAGCTATTAATTTTACATGTCTTGTAATTAAGCTGTTGGTTTTGTACAATAAATAAATAAATAAGTGCGCCACCAAAACAGGTGCTACAACAATCGTATTAAAAAAAAGAGCAAAGAATTCCAAAAAAGATACAGTAAGAATCAAATAGGAAGAAAAATAAAAAGTTACTAGCAAAAATTTAAGATGATTACTGCTTCTCAAAAAGATTAGGATCAAGTCATTTTAATATTTTATTCCTAAAACTCCGGTGAGAATCGCTGAACACATATATCCCTGGTTCAAGCTTATTGTAATCCCTTACTTGCTCATGGGTTGCTATAACATCTTTTCTTTTCTTATTTATTAGCCCATATACGTTCCCAGATGAGCACGGGCCTCGCTTCGAAACACGAAGGGGGTTTAGGCCATAGTCCACCACGCTAGCCCAATGCGGGTTGGTGGATCGCGCGTCATCCGAAAACGTATTTTCTTAGACGTGCGGGTTTCATTACGATTCACGATGTTTTCCTTCACCGCTAAGTAATAAATAATTGATGAAAAATCCATACATAAATCCGAAAAGACGAATTTATTGGTATGGTATGGGTATGGCGATTTATTGGTATTGGTATGGGTGTAGTGAACCATAAAGTGTTTAAAGGACGCCTAAAACTTTTTTTGTTAGAAAGATGCTACTACAGTATTGAAGAGTTTGTAAATGATAATACACCACATTAGACTGTCTGTAATATTGTAATTTTGACATTAATTTAATTTATTTATTTGTAATGCTTATAATTTATGACATCGAATTTTTATAATTAATACTATTTTGTACTGACATTCCAACACAATGTATTGTTAAGGAATAAATGAATGAATGAATGGCCTGCACCAGGATTTGAATCCGCAACCCGCGGATGATTCCGGTTACAACTCTGGCTCATTACCAACGGGGCTATCACCGCTTGCTATTTCATCTTAGTGCTCCAAAATCGTTATCCTCAGCTAGCGGTGCACATGTTTCGTTTTTGTTTTTTTAAAGCGCTAAATCGATTTCGATAATGTATGTATATGGGATCATATCAGGAGTATACTCTTTCGAACAAAAAAATAATTTTAAAAATCGAACAAGAATCAGCGAAGTTATCGCGTAAGAAACATACAGAACAAAAAAATAAATAAAAATAGTCGAATTGAGAACCTCCTCCTATTCTAGACAAAGATACAAAACTTTCCTTTTTAGTTAAGATAAACGATTTAATATCAGTCTACCCAATTCTTTGTCAGCCCTGGGCCACGCCCGGCGACCTAATTCCGCGGCCTCGCCTCTCCGAGCTGGAATTAAGGCCGTGTTACCAAACCAATTGACCTATTTCAGACAAAAGAGTACTTTTAACTCAAGCGTCCTATACTGTAACTAGCTTTATACACGCTACCTCGTTTACGTGCAACAGAAAAAAATAATAGATTTTTTGCCGTGTGGTGATCGGTTAAGAATAACACCACCCCATCTCTTTCCGTGGGTGTCGTAAGAGGCGACTAAGGAAACACAAATGAGACCTGCCTCCTAGTAATCCATCCCAGGCAACGACACTTCATTTTTTTCTGAATCTGAGGTGTCGTCCTATGGTCTCATGCGGTGTGGTAGGCTCTGTAAAGGGCCGTCTGGTTCGCGACCACCCTCCTACCGAAGTCCGACTCCAAACAGCTTGCTGTGTTCCGTCGGTGCGTGGGAGTACCAATGCCTTTATAGGCATTTTCTGGGTTAACTCGCTCCATCGTCGACCTCATCTTTGACCTTTATGCTCAAGATTGAGGTCAAGAGTTAACCCATCTTAAAAAAAATAATAGAAACATTTGCTCACTTAATAAACACAGAACGTTACAGAAAAAACAAAGAAAACACTCTAAGTCACGTATCACAGAAAGAGACTCAAGTCTTGATTCAATACTTAGGTATTGATTGCCTCTTTCTCTCACTATCAAAATGACAACGACGACTGCCACTTAAGTATAGAGTATAGATCAGAGTCTGAGTCGCGTTCTGTAATACGGACCTAGATTATCACCACTGATATTCATAGTGTTTAACTCTGAACCGCTGAACCAATTTTGATCAAATATTGCTAAGAACCATGTCAATTTCGTCAGCTTTCAAACAAAAAAACCGCATCGAATTCGGTCCATTCGTTTAGGAGCTACGACGCCACAGATAGACACAGATACACACGTCAAACAGATAAAACAACTCTTTTTTTGTCAGGGCTTATAGACTGAATTGATAAAAAACCATATTGGTGTTCTCAAAATAGGTTGAGAAAAGAGGTTAACGGATGGACATCTGTCAAAAAACAAAAGAGCATTTTTGACTAAGCTGAAATAAAAACCTTTCGCGCTCACTCGGTCAACCATTTCTGTATCATCGATTTTCTCAGATTCGGAAAAAAATATGTAGCCTTTGTTACTGAGGGATAATGTAGCATTCTAATAATGAAAGAATTTTTCAAATTGGTCCAGTAGTTTCGGAGCCTATTCAATGCAAACAAACACACAAACAATCAAATCTTTCCTCTTTATGATAATTGTGTACAGGGCTTTAGGTATCTCTCTTTCAACCTCTCGGGTGGTTAATCAGTCCATGAAACTTAACAACTTTTGATCTCCCATACAAAATGCGCTATATGCTGATGAAGTTTGTATGGGAACTCAATTTTTTTTTCGTATTTTGACCTATGTTCCTTGGGGAAGTTGTTCAGTTTCATGGACTGATTAACCACCCAAGAGGTTGAAAGAGAGATACCTAAAGCCCTGTAGAAGTATATATAGATAGAAAAACGTCGGGGACGGTACAAAATTGTCAATTCACAAGAGTTATTGTTATTATTGACTATCATTCCGCTCGGGTCTTCGTTCCCGTGGGAATTCGGGAAAATTATGTAGCCAATGTTACTCAGGGATAATGTAGCATCCTAATGGTGAAAGATTTTTTGAAATCGGTCCAGTAGTTTTTAAGTTTATTCGTTACATACAAAAATACAAATCTTTAAAGAATAAGAATAAGAACAATTTATTTGCATGATTACAAGATCTAGATGGAGTTGATAATATTTCGACTCATGTATCCAACCTGCAGGCAGGTGTGCAAATGTCATAAATTAAGTAACTACGAGTATCTACATTTTTATTTTTATTCTAAAAATTCTTTAATACTATAAAAACATTTCTCTTGCAGCCAACTAGTTATTTTCCTTTTAAAAATCTTACTATCTAAAGTTTTAAATTCGTCAGGAATATTATTATACAATACAATACACATGTTATATACGTTCTTCTGGTACATGTAGGAGTGGCTCGGGGACTGATATAACTTATGTTTGTACATAGACCTAACTTGCCGGTTACTTACTTCTGTGACTTTTTTAAAATATTCAGGATGCAACTTTACGAAGCAACACAGATCCCGTATGTATAAGCAAGGCAGAGAAAGAATTCTCAGGTTCATAAAAAGTGGCTTACAACTATCTAGGTACCAGGAATTACTTAAAGCCCGTATACATTTCTTCTGAAATTTCCTCTTTATAATATTATTGTAGAATACACCAGGGAACCGTCGAGTTGGCAACTTATTCACTATTTTCAAGAATAAATCATGAATCATGACAAACTGCGTCGGTTATAATGATCACGTAATAATGTCTTACGTCATCGGATGACGTCAAAATCACCCGACGATAACCATTGTTCGACCAGCACAAGTTACTATACGGTGATCCTATTTTTTTTAAACCGTTGACGCCATAATTGACATTAGTGCTGAGGGTTATTAGGTTTTTTATTTGATGTATATGATACTGATATTTTATAATTATGAAATAATTACGTAGTATATAAGGTTCTCTATATTAATATTTATAATGTAACTAGCTGACCCGACAGACGATGTCCTGTTTTCTTTTTTTTTCAACTTTCTTCATTTTTTTTTTCATAAGAACCTTCTCCTGACAATAAGGAACACAACAAAAAAAGAATCATCCAAATCGGTCCAGCCGTTCACGCGTGATGCCGTGACCAAGGGAAATAGGGATTCATTTTTATATATATAGATATGAAATTAATACGTAATATATAAGGTTCTCTATATTAATATTTATAATGTAATAATGCTATCGACTTGGGCCTAAGTCCCGTAATGGTATCATTTTGTAATTTTAAATGAATCAATAAATAAAATGAAATGAAAATGAAATTTTTTATTACGAGATGGGTTAACTCTTGAACCAAATCTTGACCAAGGTCATAGATGAGGTCGACGATGGAGCGAGTTAACCCAGAAAATGCCAATTAAGGCATTTAATATATTAGATGGAATATGAGTATAGTGATGATAGATTGTCAGCCTTTATAGTATGCCTGGGAAGAGTTGGCAGCTGGTACATTCTATTGCTTTTCTATAAGCCCCGACATTTGATTGCTTATAAAATTATAAATGAACCAATTTTGATTAAATACAGCTAAGAACCATCTCGATTACGTCAGCTTTCAAATAAAAAAACCGCATCGAAATCGGCCCATTCGTTTAGGAGCTACGATGTCACAGCACAGACAGACAAAGAGATACGGATACACACGTAAAATTTATAACACCCCTCTTTTTTGTCAGGGGTTAATAAATCTAATCCAGAAGGTGGCGCTCGTAGCGCAGTGGCGCTCGCTGATCTCAACCGATCAGTGAGGTTGAGCAACGTACACAGAGACAGGGAATCTGATGGGTGACCAAACTGGCAATTTATCACGAGCGTTTCCGTGCTTCGGAGGGCACGTTAAGCTGTCGTTCCTGGCTGTTGCCGATTGACTGCAGTCGTTAAAACCAAGTCAGAGGCCATTGTGCGGTTTTAAAACTGACACCAGGGTTAGGCCAAGTTCGCCACATACTTGACTATACCTACACGATAAGAAGAATAGACATGGAAATTGAAATGAAACACCAACAAAGTGCGCAGTAGCTCTAAATTCATACTAGGTATTATTATGAGCGATAGATCTAATAATTCATAGGGCATTTCGTATGCATTCAGAAAATCAATGATTGCCGAGACATAGCATTTTCAACCTTATGCTTATACAGTAAGAACGGTTTTGCACTGACAATGAGGTAACTGATGCGTTGGCCTTTGTTCGAGGCCACAGCGAGAATTATTTTTCCTAGCGCTTTGTCTCGTTTCGCAATCGATTTTGTTGCCTGGATAGAGGATGCCCGGGACATTGTTCCCGTGGGAATTTGGTGAAATCCTTCCTTGTTCGTTGCCTGCGTTATGAAAGGAACTTCTGGGGCCAAATTTCAGCTTTCTAGGTCCAAGGATTTGGGCTGGGCGTTTATGAGTCAGTGAGTCAGAGGAAAGATTTGCGTTTTTTGTATGTATGCAACGAATAAACTCAAAACTACTGAACCGATGTGTACCGTGTGGTGATCGGTCGAGAATAACAGAATAACACCATCTCTTTCCGTGGGTGTCGTAAGAGGCGACTAAGGAAACTCAAATGAGACCTGCCTCCTAGTAATCCATCCCAGGCAACGACACTTCATTTTTTTCTGAATCTGAGATGTTGACCTATGGTCTCATGCGGTGTGGTAGGCTCTGTAAAGGGCCGTCTGGTTCGCGACCACCCTCCTACCGAAGTCCGACGCCAAACAGCTTGCTGTGTTCCGTCGGTGCGTGGAAGTACCAGTGCCTTTATAGGCATTTTCTAGGTTAACTCACTCCATCATTGACCTCATCTTTCACCTTATGGTCAAGATTGAGGTCAAGAGTTAACCCATCTTATAATAAAAAAAACGATTTCAAAAATTATTTCACCATTAGAATGGTACATTATCCCTGAGTATAGTACATTGAGGTATATTATCAGATGGCTGTTGTCGATTGACTACAGTCGTTAAACCCAAGTCAGAGGCCATTGTGGGGTTTGAAAACTCTGACACCAGAGTTAGCTAAGTTCGTCACACACTTGACTATACCTACACGATAAGAAGAAGATCTTGTGCGTGTGCACTCAACTCATAATATTTTGTTATTGTTTTTGTGTAACATTATCTCGCTCACCTAATCCACTTGTAGTTAGCTAATACTTTGTAATTCGAGTTTATTTTCAATGAATTATGTAAATCATTTTGTTCTTTTAGTTTTTTTGGTCTCAAGTAACTGTAAACATGCTTTTATTAATACTAGTTGAAACCCTACGCAAAAAAAACCGCAAATCGATGTACAGTTTAGCCGGTTGGTACACGCATACTAGGTCAAAACAAAAAATTTTGATCCGCAGTTCCTAAAAAAGTTTCTCTATGGAGAAACGTGCTGGCTACTGGCTTAAAGGTCATTATGTGGTATATTTTTAGAACCGCCTTTAAAAGCCCTTTCATTTGATACCACACACGATAGGTTTCAGAAAAAAAAATATTTTTTTCTTATAAAAAAAAAGATGACTCAGCAAACCTCTCTTAAGGGAAACTTTGTTAGGAACTGCGGATCAAAAATGTTGTTTTGACCTCTAGTATGCGTGTGCCAAACGGCTAAACTGTACATCGATTTGCGTTTTTTTTTTAAATTAAATGCGTGGGTAACCTATAATTTGCTATATTATACAGGGCGTCCCACGGCTATGCCACATGGAGAGAAATTACCTTAAATTATTTTAGATGGGACATTTTACTGAAAGAAGACTTTATTTTTATTTTATAAACAATTTAAACTGCATTCATACATTTTTAAAAGATTGCTTGGTTAAAACGGGAATCGAATCCGGTACACGAGAAAACAAATCAGCCTTTAGTTTTATAATACCGATTGGAAGGCTTATTTTTTGTTAAATAACATCATAGTATCAGAAATAAAAGGAAGACCATGAATTTTAACATTTTTAATTCCAAATTAATCAGTATAATTTATCAAAATGCTCAAAATGAGTTAACTTCTCATTTTTCTAAACATAATTCTACATTAAATGTTAAAATTCATGGTCTTCCTTTTACAATACAATACAATATACTTTATTTGCACACAAAGACATACAATACATTTAAAAGAACATAAAACATAGTGTACCGGCCTTAAGGCGGCCTTATTGCTAGGTAGCAATTTCTTCCAGGTAAGAAGTGTTGGTGGTGCATAAATATATATAAATAATACAAATATATAAGTATACATATATATATAATTATATATAAATAAATACAAGGTGTTTCAAAAACAAATTCAAAATTAATTAAAATTAAGCTTATTGCACAGCTCTATTACAAATATGACAAGTATGTCATATTAATTATATGAAACTTTCATTTTGTAAATGTCAAACCATGCAACTGATTACTAGAGTTGCGACTATTTCACTTTTAAAATTAAATTTTGGAATTTCTTTTTTTTTTTGGTTTTTTTGAAACACCTTGTATATAATATAAATATAATATACATCTATTTTATATTTTCTATTCTTTTTTTAGCCGCGTGAGTCCCCGGCAGAGTAGAATAGGACCACCCTCTTTCTTACCGAGGTGTCGTACAAGGCGACTAAGGTAAATATGCAAGCAAGTTCATCTGCACACAGAGAAGGAAAACTCTGCAATTATATTAAAACCCTCGCCAACCCGTCTGCCAAGAGTGGTGAGTATGGCATTTACCTCATGTTATTGAGGGAGGCCCGTGCCCCAGCAGTGGGGACGTATATGGGCTGATGAAGATTCTTTTTTCTATTATATTCTCTTTTATTTCTGATGCTATATTATTTAGCAAAAAATAATCCTAATGATGAAGCCTTCCGATCGGTATAATAAAACTACAGGGTTATTTTGTTTTCTCGTGATTCCCGGTTCAACCAGGCAATTATTAAAAAAATTATGAATGCAGTTGAAATTATTTTTAAAATTAAAATAAAGTCATCTTTTTTTTATTTATTAAAAATGGGTTCGCTCTTGACCACAATCTAGCTTAGGGCAAAGATGTGGTCGAGGATGTAGCGAGTATTCTTCTTTTAGCAAAATGTCGCATTTACAATCATTAAGGTACTTTCACTCCATGTGGCATAGCCGTGGGACGCTCTGTATATCACACTAGCTTCCCGCGCGGGACTTCGTTCCCGTGGGAATTCGGGAAAATCATGTACCCTTTGTCCATCCCGGATAATGTAGGATTCAAATGGTGACATTTTTTTTCAAATCGGTCCAGTAGTTTCGGATGCAAACAAAGAAACAAACAATCAAATCTTTCCTCTTTATAATATGTATAGATAGATAGAATATCATATACTATGTAACACCTACTTTTCATCATGCTGTTGGTGTTCTGAATAAACTAAATAAACAAAAACGTATATAAACTTCCGATAGGTACATAAAACAGCGAAGTCTTTGTCTCCCGCCCGTTCCTATCGAGGCTAGTAGGACAGCGGCGGCGCGTCGCGCATGCGCACTGCTACCCTATTGATTTTACACAGCGCGACTGGCGTTGGGTGTTGAGTACATGTACGAATACAGGCTAAAGTTATTTCTCGAGCTATGTACACTTTTGGTCTAAGGAACACACGATTTTTCGTACAACTGAGGCCTTTTTGAACGGCTATGAAAAGTTTTTAAGACATTTGTATAAAATCTTTAGTGTCAGCAAGTTCGAGACCCGAATTTCAATTCCTATAAATGAACTTTGATAGCCCATAGCGGTGATAGCCCAGTTGGTAATGAGCCAGACTTGTAATCCGAAGGTCGTGGGTTCAAATCCTGGTGCGGCCCTGTACCACTAAATTCGTCTTTTCGGATTTATGTACGGATTTCTAATTATCACTTGCTCAACGGTGAAAAACATCGTGATGAAACCCGCCCGTCCAAGAAAATTTTCGAAAGACGAGCGGTCCACCAACCCGCATTCGGCCAGCGTGGTGGACTATGGCCCAAATCCCCTTCGTGTTTCGAAGGGAGGTCCGACCCCTCGGTGGGGACGTATATGGGCTGGTACAAAAAAAAAAGAACTTTATCTAGTTTGAAAATAGACAAAAATGAAAATGTTATTCCATTTATACTAAAAATAATCAGAAGAAAAACTGCGTTTTAAATCGGTTCATTCCTCTATGAGCTACGATGCCATAAACAGACACACAGATACACAGACATACAGATACTCACGACAAAGTTATATTATAACACCCTTCTTTTTAGTCGGGCGTTAAAGACTTTGTAAAAGGACTATATTTCTGATTATCTATTAGACAGGCAACCATGGGAATAAATTGCTCAGCTCCAATTTGTATGATTGAGTTTAAAAGAGCGACCCTCGGAGTTTCTCGCCTATTCTTCTCCTGAGGAAGACTGCACCTTTGCGAATAGGCGCAAAGTTAAAAATGCTAATGTAGGTAACTATCCTTACTTAATACTATAAATGCTAAAGTAACTGACGGCCGGTTTGGTCAAGTGGTAGTGACGCTGCCTCTTGATCGGCGGGCCCTGGGTTCGATCCCCAGTCGGGGCAAACATTTGTGTAAAAAGCAGTGTCTGTTCTCGGTTCACGGGTGTTTGTGTTTGTCTTTATGTGTGTTCCAAGGGACCCACGACACAAGGGAAAACCTTAGTGTGGGCCTTTGAGTGTGTAGCGTTTGTTGTCCGTCTTTCACGCTTTTCGGTGGTTAATCAGTCCATGAAACTGAACACATAAATTATGAATAAAATAAAGCTTGAGAAAAAATCGGCAATTTCATAGGTAAAGACCTATTATTATAAAAAGGTCGTGAATATGAAAAAAATGGGGCAGTTTACAGAGTAACAAGAGTTTATAATCTTACTAAGTCAAATTACAATATTACGGGTTTCACAATGTTCCGGAGACATATTCATTAATTATCAATTGTGCAATCTCAACAAAGCCTACCAGCAGATAAATACAGACCAAAACGTGATCTAAATATCATGTGTATAATATGTTATTGTTGATTTCTTAAAAAGCGCCGAAACAATTAAAAAAAAAATGGGACCATCTCTTTCGAACAAAAACAGGGGCACTATTTTTGAATCACTAGTCTCATTTCGAGCGATAACTTCCGTTGATTTGCGTCGATGCTATTGATTTAAGATTTTTTCAACTACTAAATTCCATAAGTGCTAAGACCCTTTCCCTGAAGCACAGTAATCAAAAAGTTCGGAAATTAAAAGAATCCGAGCAAATCAATAAAAGATATCGCTCGAAACGAGGCGAGCGATTCAAAAAATAGAGCCCCAGAATTTTGTAAATCGGCCCACAATTGGTAAAGTTATCGCGTAACAGCCATACAAAAACGACAGACTAATTGAGAAACCCCTCCTTTTTCTGAAGTCGGTTAAAATTCCGTTAAAATCGATTTTCCTAAAAAATATGGAGAGCAGCATTTTCGTATTTAAAAAAAAAAAAAAAAAAAAAAAAAAAAAAAAAAAAAAATACCTACATTCAGTTACTTCAGATAAATTTACTTTTTAACTGCTGAACCGATTTTGATCAAATAAAGCTAACAACCGCATCGAAATATATACATACATCAACGCGGTCTAGGGATATTGCACGATTTTTCATACAAAAGAGGTCTGTTTGAGAAGCTATAGAAGCATATTCGAGATACATGGAGGGCTATAATTTTCAGACGAGTAAGTGCTAAACCTGAATTTTCAATTCTATTCAATAAATTTTGTTTTACTTGAAATTTGTGAAAACGTGACGAAAACGAAAAAAAAAATTGCGTAAATTCGACTATTTTCATAGAAAAAGCAGGCAAAAAGTGCATTTTCGTTTTCGTTACGTTTTCGCAAATTTCAAGTAAAACAAAATTTATTGATTGGAATTGGAAATTCAGGTTTAGCACTTGCTCGTCTCAAAGTTATAGCCCTCCATGTATCTCGAGTATGCTTTTGTAGCTTCTCAAACAGACATCTTTTGTATGAAAAATCGTGCAATATCCCTAGACCGTGTTGATATGTATATGTTAATACGCAAGCTTGTAGGTCTATGTATGATAGTCGTCTCTGCACTAGTTCTCTCCTATTTCTAGTTGCATATTCATATGTATTGATTATACAGGGCTTTAGGTAAATCTCTTTCAACCTCTTGGGTGGTTAATCAATCCATGAAACTGAACAACTTCCCCAAGGAACATAGGTCAAAATACGAAAAAAAAATTGTTCTCCCATACTAAATGCGCTTTATGCTGATGAAGTTTGTATGGGAACTCAAAATATTTTTTTCGTATTTTGACCTATGTTCCTTGGGAAAATTGTTCAGTTTCATGGACAGATTTAGCACCTGAGAGGTTAAAAGAGATTTAACGAAAGCCCTGTATAGGGAAAAAACCTGTCATTAGCATATGTGTTAGTTTATATCAAAGCTATGTAAAAGAAATTTGTATTGCTGTTGTTTTTCTTAATAAATAAAAAATTGGTCCATTCGTTTAGAAGCTACGACGCCGAGATGCATACACTCGTAAAACTTGTTATTAGAATATTCTACGCGCTTCCATAAGTACCAATACCTACCTAACGCTCTGTATGCACAAGGCCACAGAATCGTTAGACGGCTGGTGGCCTCGCCCGCGGCCCCGGCCTCCAATCGAGGCCACTGGGGCGGCGCAGAGCCCTGCGCACTGCTGCTTTATCGATACGATGGCGAAATAATACATAGCATTCTATCTATACTAATTTTATAAAGAGGAAAGATTTGATTGTTTGTTTGTTTGTTGAATAGGCTCCGAAACTAATGGACCGATTTGAAAAATTCATTCACCGTTAGAATCCTACATTATCCCTGATGAACATAAGCTATATAATTTTCCGAAGTCCCGGGCGGAAAGCTAGTCTCAAATATTTGTTGAAAAGAGTAACGCTCAGGTGCGAATTACAAAACGCGACTGACTCTGATCCATACTTTAGCAGCAGTCGTCTGTTTCATTTTGATAGTGAGAGAAGAGACAATCAATAGTCTCCAATAGACAATCAAGATTTGAGTTTCCTTCTGTAATACGAGCCTCAGAGTTTCTTGTCTTGTCTATTCTTCTCGTGGGTAGATTGCATTTGCGAACAGAGTTAAAATATTTTTAATTCTAATTTTATTTTCGAAAGAGTATACATATACTCCTGAAGTGGCACCATTTAGCCCATACAAAAAAATACCAAAATTTTTAAAGTGGCGGCCAAAAAAGGTAGTTATTATTTCGAAAGAACATATTATTCTAAACATTTTTTAGGAAGATAGCTAAGCTGTACGACCATTACTAGATTTGTTCTTGACACTTATAAATCTGGATTTTAAATGTTCCGGCCATAGAAAATAGTGTTTCAATAGATTGTGATACAAAACATTTTTCGTATTAGGTTAAAGGTTTAAATTCTAGATTTAAAAATGCATTTAAGCTTGAAAATCTATAAACCTTAAAAAAGGAAAATTCGTAAAGGTCGTACAGCTTAGCTGTCATAGTAAAAAATGTTAAGAATAATGTGTCCTTTACAAATAATAATTTTACTTTTTTTGGCCGCCACTTTTAAATTTTGGTACGTCTTGAATGATGTCCTTTTATTAAAAAGTAATCAGCGCTTTTTAATAATTTTCCACGTTAAAAAAACGTATGAGTCACCGACTTCAATCCCAACAACAGTTCGCACAAAGTAGATAATTAGTATTTTTTGCAGACTTCAATGCCTATTAGCAGATAACCACAAACGTAAATTTCACTCATTTATTTAGATGATGTTCTGGTTTGTAGTATTTTTTGCTTTTGTTGATTTTTTTAAAAGCGCTGAATCATTTTCGATAACATTTTTATAGGACCATCTCTGGAGTATCCTCTTGCGAACAAAAAATAATCTTGAAAATCAATCCATAATTGGCGGAGAAATCGGTTAACATACGTTTTAACCGTGTGGTGATCGGTTGAGAATAATACCACCCCATCTCTTTCCGTGGGTGTCGTAAGAGGCGGCTAAGGAAACACAAATGAGACCTGCCTCCTAGTAATCCATCCCAGGCAACGACACTTCATTTTTTTCTGAATCTGAGGTGTCGTCCTATGGTCTCATGCGGTGTGGTAGGCTCTGTAAAGGGCCGTCTGGTTCGCGACCACCCTCCTACCGAAGTCCGACGCCAAACAGCTTGCTGTGTTCCGTCGGTGCGTGGGAGTACCAGTGCCTTTATAGGGATTTTCTGGGTTAACTCGCTCCATCGTCGACCTCATCTTTGACCTTATGGTCAAGATTGAGGTCAAGAGTTAACCCATCTTATAATAATAATAAAAAAATACATACAGTCGAACATAGAACCTCCTCCTTTTTCGAAGTCGGTTGAAAAATAAACCAAAAATATTTACATATTATATTAAGATGACGTTTTGATTCGTGGCTTTCTGCTAATAGGCATCGTAGGGATTGAAGTCGTTTGATTTTTATGTTTTTAACGTGGACATTTATCCATTAAGCCAGAAAGAAAGTAAATGTATTTCACAACACTGTTCACAAGTTAAGGCGACTACAGCACCCGATAAAGGCTGCACACATAGGAATAGTGCCATCTCCGTCTCTCAACAGGCCTGGGCCGGCAGTGCGAACAGTGTCGATACACGAAGTTTACGGATTATGAAAGCGTGCGTGCGTAAAAACATGTTCAAAAGTTAGAAAAATGAGATTTATGGAAAGGTAACAGCTTAAATCGAAAAATGCGTTAACTACTTATCGAGAGTGTTCAATCACGAACATTTTTATATCAAATTCAAGTTCCTGTGTGCATTTTACTATCGTTTTTACAGCTTAAAAGATACACAATATTGGTATTTAGAGGTAACTTTGTGAGCTTTTTCTATCGAAGCAAAAGCGCTGAATCATGTTTTCAGACTACTTATCCAGTTTGTCCTGAATATTACCGTAGTATTTTTTTCTTCGATTTAATGCAGTGCGTCATGCTTATCTACGCATCATAAAATCGTAATTTAGGCGCTGTAGTCGCCTTAATATAACTAATTAGGTGACATCGTTGGGTACATCGTAGTGTCATAGGGTGCAGCTCAGCATAGTGTCTGTGCTAAATAAATTGCAGACGCTGCCGCTGGTATCGGGACCGTGCGCGACGACAGCGCCACGTGACAGGTGGCCATTATGGACAATATTGTCACAGCTGTCAAGCGAGAAGTAAGTAAATATTGTGAAAAAAATTAATGAAATCTTGTGTTATTTTACTATATTAGAGAATACATTTACAATAACACATCTTACTAGGACCATATTAAATTTATCTCAAAAACGATTAGAAAATGTTTACTGCGATACGAATTCTTTTTTTTTTTTGATAATGGCAACCGTCCAACAGGACATTACTGCCAGTGTCACGTCGATTTATGTTAGAAAAAATATAGAGCGTATCAGAACTAAATGAAGAACTTTCCTGAATCAGAGTGGCTTATAAGCTCAAGTCAGCGACAATAATGTCGATTTTAGCCGTAGCGAGCGCTGTGATCGTTTAGGCTACTCCCTCCACCCGCTTTGCACCCTGCCAATTCTTCGGCTCCCTAGGTCTTCCCAGATCTAAATAGTGCGACACACGAATAAAAAATGAAACTAAAAAATAAAACACTGACTTAATAATAATATTTGTAGTACCAACAAGGGTGTAATTCTAATAGTCTCATAATAATTATGGTTTTATATTGTTTATAAATGAAATAAAATAATATATCTGCTACATTTGAATATACAGGGCTTTAGGTGTCTCTCTTTCAACCTCTCGGGTGGTTAATCAGTCCATGAAACTGAACAACTTTCCCAAGGAACATAGGTCAAAATACGAAAAAAAAAAAAAAATTTAGTTCCCATACAAACTTTATCAGATTTAGCACCCGAGAGGTTGAAATAGATTTACCTTAAAGCCCTGTATAAATATTTATGTAATATTAAGTATCAGTAAATCAATCTAATGTATTAATTTTATTTTAAATCACCGTAGGTAATATGGTAAATATGGCAACGTTTTCCAATATAAAACAATTTTATAAATGGCCGTTCAATCAAAGAAATAATGAACAGAATAATTGTTTTTAAATAAACTCGGAAATTTCACACTTTAACCACAATTACATACAGTCACGCCTGTAATCCCTGTCAAGGTAGGCAGAGCTTCACGTGGTTATATGTATATTAGAATCATGTAGGTACAGGGACAACGGCACATCATGCTATCCAAAACTGTTAAATTTCTTCAATCGATTTTCAATTTTATCTCCAATCATTAGAGTTTACTGTCCATTGGGGAAATTTGACAGTTTGTGGTAACCGGATATGCTGTTGACTGTACTTAAAAGAATAAGGTTTTTACACATACACTGTTGTGTGTTTGATTCTCATACGTTGTATTTTACATTATCGGAAAAAAATACTTTTTATGTATATAGCTTTTAACAGACATAAAAATATATTATTCGTCTCCAATAAACGGTTTGTTAAATTTTAAATCTAGAATATCAATTCTTCTTCTTATCGAGTAGGTGTATAGTGTATAGGTCCCGACCCGTCAAGTGTGTGGCGAACTTGCTAACCCTGCTGGTGTCACAGTTTTCAAACCTCCAAATGGCCTCTGACTTGATATTACATAGGTTGCAACATATTAATTTTGATAGCTAATTTCATTTTTTAAGTACCCTTTCATATTGTTGCTCGATTAAATACGACCCGTTTAAGTTTAGATATTTTGTAATATTAATAATAATAAAAAACAATTACTGATTTAATATATTTCTGCATGCTTTATTTGCATATATATTTGTTTCTGTCTTCGTCTTTATGAAGAGAAAAATACGAAAAAAAAAACTAAAAAGGTGTAAATATTATTAATTGCAACAATACCTATGTATATCGGTTATACTTACTATTTAATTAAAAAAGTACACAAATACATTTATTTAAAAATACACAAAATACAACAAATATACGAAATATACAAATGTTTCAAAATTTACTTCATATAAGAGTAAATTCAGACTAAATAAGGTATAAACAAGACAAAACACAAGAAATACGTAAAATACACATATGAGCTATTAAACCGAAATAATATATATGACCTAATTATGGTACCCCACGTCCTCACTTGTCTAACTAAACAAAACAAATTCATAAAAAAATACATAAAATACACAAATTTTATACAATCCATGCTTTAAATTCTAAATAATACATATGATCCAATAGGGATGTTGACTATTTTTTTAAATTGTTTATCTTAAAAAGGAACTGAATTCAAAACCCAAAACCGAAATAATTTTTGAAAACTATTGGGAAATAAAAAAGTTACAAGCTATTAAATTTCAATAGAGGGGGAAACTGTCAAACAACGAAAAAGAGATGCACTTAAAGGCATGTGACGTCACCGCCATTTGTTTGCGTAGGTAAAATCGAGATAGCTAGCTCTCCCCACAAAACGAGATAGCTTAGTCCTTACGCTAATATAAATGCCAGTAACTTTTTCATTCATACATAAACCAATTTTAATGCTGTTTTCGGATATTAATATATTTCTAGCATTATTTTTTGTTTCACAAACAATAATACCTAAAATCAAACACTGTCAACATCCCTATTATGGTTCTCACTCCTCTATTTAAACAAAACAAATTTACAAAAAAATACATAAAATACACAAATTATACTTCGTCGCTCGTCGGTTTAACAGCATATCGTTCTCCACACGGCGAGCATTACTTAGTAATGTGTAACGCGCAACGCGCGACTCGCGCGCAGAACGTTACGCTTAAAGTGCTGAAGATGTGCCTAGATATCCGAGGAATACACAACAATACACAAATACTAAAAATACATATACATACAATTTAAGGATTTAAACCCACTGGTGGGAGGACTTTTCCTAAAAATGTGCCATAAATGGGCAATATCCTACTTACAAAAAAATTGAAATTATTGAAAACAGAAGAAATTAAAACTATTTATCTACTGAACAATATTTTTTTTTACAGAAATACACATTCCTGCACATGTGTTTAGAAAACAAGACTAAGATATAATATGCAAATATCGAGTTACTCCAAAAAATTTTTGATATACCACTCAAATTGTCAACCTTTTTTTATGTCTATTAAAAAACTAGTTTTGAAATTAAAAAAAACCAGCCCACTAAACTCAATAACTTTACCCAAAGAATTGTCCATTACAAACCAATGATTCAATAAATACAAAATTATTTTGCGAACACGAAACTAGTTCTGCATACATTTTTACATTGATATGCACTGAACAGGCCGCAGAAACAAGTTGGTTTTACAAACTTATTATTGCAATTTATATGAATGGTTTTCTATGGAAAGAAGATCGTAAGCAAGTTTTTCAACAGCATTGTATAGTTTGTACTCCTGGGACATTGGTTTTTTGGTTTGGATTGCATATACTGAGTGACTTTAGATTAGTTAGCGAAATTATAGGAAGTGATTTAGCCTACGAAACTGAGCAACTATCCCCAAGGAACATAGGCCGAAATATGAAAAAAAAAGTTCGCCTCTTCATAAAACTTGGACGATCAGCTGATTAATCTTTCTATCAAAGCCGATTTTTATTTTTTATTTTCAGTAGTAGTTTCCTTTCATCCATCAGGATAGGCAAAGGACGGAGCCATACAGCCAAATCTTTCTTAGGTAATTTCTTCCAATCAAAGTCTTCATTTGAAACGCAAACGAAAGCCAAATCTTGAGTTTTTTATTATTATTAATAGTTTTATATTTTATATTATTAATAGTTCAGATATTCATAAAGGTTATTCAGTTTCATGGAGGAGAATCACCCCATAAAGTTTCGAAAACAAATTTTAAGTCATCCCTTTTCTTTCATACAAATACCAAAAAAAATTTCAAACCACGAGAAAACTCTCGGCAAGTTCGCAAAACCGTACGAATAACATTCTACCTCCTCAAATATTTTTTAAGAAACGAAAAATATTCGGCGCGAATGGGACTTGAACCCACGACCCCAGGATTAGATCTCATGGTGCTCTGACCAATTGAGCTATCGTGCCGCCAAGTCAAGCAGCGAAATTTCTCATTTCCTTACTAAGGACGTACACGCGGGTAAGTGTTTTGAAAATACTAAATTCTATCTTCTGTCTTCTTCTATCTTCTGCTGAAGGTATAACGCCCCTCTCACCCACCATTCGACAAGACTGAGGGTGGAAACGCCTCTAAGTCGAGACGAATGGCGGACGAGCGGTGCGGAGTTCTTCTGTTCTCTTCTCTCTTCTTTGTTGAGGACTCATTTATCTTCATCTTCTTCTTCGTGTCTGTCTTTATGTGTGTTCTGAGGGACCCAAGACACAAGGGAAAACCTCAGTGTGGACCTTTGAGTGTATGGCGTTATCGTGTAGGTATTGTCAAGTGTGTGGCGAACCTGGCTAAACCTGGTGTCAGTTTTCAAACCGCACAATAGCCTCTGACTTGGATGTCTTTTTATTAGGATCCTAATTTATTAGAATGTCTAACAGATAACTCTAAAAACAATTGTATAACCCCGACATTTATTTTTTATATAATTTTCCACGTCAAAAACGTAAGAGTCACCGACTTCAATCCCAAAAATAGTTAAAAGTAAATATCTATTGACAATAATAGGGCTTTAAAATTCTTTATATTGAATAATATTAAGGAACACACTAGTCGGAAAGACAATTTTTTCGAGAGTTTCCCTCAATTTCTTCAGGATTCCACCATCAGATCCTGGTTTCCTTACCATGGGACCACCCTTGGGATACTCCCTTTCCAACAAAAAAAGAATAATCAAAATCGGTTCATAAACGACGAAGTTATCCGCGGACATACATTAAAAATACGGTCGAATTGAGAAACCTCCTCCTTTTTTGAAGTCGGTTAATAAAAATAAAACTAAGAATCATTTCAATCACGTCAGCTTTCAAACAAAAAATCGCAACAAAATCGGTCCATTCGTTTAGGAGCTACGAATGCTACGATGCCACATGACAGACACACAAGTATCTGTGTGTCTTGTCTGTGGAAGAGTTGGCAGCTTGCGCAAGTTTTTCTTACACTCTTAGTCTAGCGTGGAAGCATTTTAAGGTCTGTATTACAGAATGCGACTCAGACTCTGATTTACACATAAGCAGCAGTCGTCTTTGTCATTTTGATAATGAGAGAAAGAGACAATTAATACTTAAGTATAGAACAAGACTTGAGTAATACGGGCTTAAGTATATAAATTCGTGTGCATAGTTCACTACGTGAAGTAATTCTAATAAAGTCCGACCAAGTACAATCGTACAACACACACAGCCGCGAAAGATAAGAAATATCAGCCGTTTTATCAATTTTATCACATACCTTCGTGTGGTAACAGTTGAATACTGATATCACGAGTAATGTTATGATTTAAATGGAAACTATATTATGTACCTAGTTAAGGTAAGGGTAGAGTTATAAAAGTATCTTGAACACATACACCTATACAGGGCTTTAGGTAAATCTCTTTCAACCTCTCGGGTGGTTAATGATTCCATGAAACTAAACAACTTTCCCCTCAATAATAGGTCAAAATAAGAAAAAAAAAAATTTTAATTTCCCATACTTCATCAGCATATAGCGCATTTTGTATAGGAGATCAAAAAAATTTTTTCGTACTTTGACCTATGTTCCTTAGGGAAAATTGCTCAGTTTCATGGACTGATTTAGCACCCGAGAGGTTGAAAGAGATTAATCTAAAGTCCTGTATAAGCAATCTTCAATGCAATTCTTTGATTAATGGTGTCCACAATACGGTGATTTTGCCAGTCTTGAGTATTAGATTCAAAATTAAAATAGAAAATAGCGAAGTCGCCAAATATTAAAGATTTCTCCGCCATTGGAAGAACAATATTCAAAATAATTTTTTGTTTGAGGTTGGTTGATACTTCTGAGGTTGTCACAAAGTCAGGACCTGATGATGGAATCCCAGGGTAATCTTCGATAAGAGGCACCTAGCATATTCAATAATGTTTTTTTTTTACTATTTGTACTTGCTGTTTTATTTTTGAAGTCTGTTTATTATTATTTTTTGAAAGTTTACAAAAAATTTTTTTAAACAGTTGTGGTGTATTTAAAGAATGTTATAAAAGTGATCCATAGTTTTTACCTTTGAAGAACCTATCTATACCGAAGCAGGCGTCGCAAGCTTATGTATATGTCACCGGAAAATTGTAAAAACCGTAATATTACAATTTCACTAGTGAAATTATAATCTCCCGCGATATTACAATCTGACTAGTAAAATTATAAATTTACGAAATATAAAAGGCAGTCAGCATCAAATTAGGATAAGTTAGGTTAGATTGCATTAATATATTTTTTTATACCGTCATTGTAAAAAAAAAATTGGGTAAGTTCACAAAATATAATATTACTGAGGAAAATTACAATAATACGGGTTTGACAATGTTACGGTGACATAAAATGAAACACACTAACCTGACTAGTAGAAGTATCGAAGACAGCATCATAAGCGTACACCCTCGGTGGCTCTGGAGGGGTCACATTGTTCCTGGTCACGGCCACCGTGTTATGGACACTATCACACGAGACACAAGCGTACGCTCCCTCCAGCTTCTCCCTCTGGTCCATGGGACGCACTCTGACCACCACCCGGACATTTTCTACGGTTGATGCTGTTATATCTGCGTCCTGTAGGGAAAAAATGAATATAGCTTTTATGCCTAACTAGCTTCGTTCCTGTGGTATTTTTGGGAATTAATTATACATATAAACGTACCTCTTGAATCTATTGAAAACCGTTTGAAAGTCTGTTCCGTAGTGTTTGAGTTTATCATGTTCAGACAGACATAAGACGGATAAAAAGAGAAGATGAGAGTACAATTTCTGTTCATATAATAATTGAAAGTATTTAATGCCAGTTTGACATCGTGTTGGTTTAAGGTGTAGAAATTATAAACAGGCACTGGTTTATATCGCCCAATACATCCTTTTCTTATTTATTTTTTTACATAACATAAAAAACACACTAAACTATAAAAATATAAATATTTTTTGATTGGTGAGAATATACAGGGCTTTAGGTATCTCTTTCAACCTTTCGGGTGGTTTATCAGACCATGAAACTGAACAACTTTCCCAAGGAACATAGGTCAAGACACGAAAAAAAAATTTTGAGTTCCCATACAAACTTCATCAGCATATAGCGCATTTTGTATGGGACATCAAAAATTTTTTTTCGTATTTTGACCTATGTTCCTTGGGGAAGTTGTTCAGTTTCATGGACTGATTAACCATTCGAGAGGTTGAAAGAGCCCTGTATAAATATAAATATTTTTTGATTGGTGAGAATATAGAGACTGGAAAAAGAAATTCTGTATAATGTAGAATACAGAATTATATGGACAAACCTAAAACATACGATTCTATAAACATTTTAACACTCATAAATGCCACATCTCTCTGTATGTTTGTAATAGACTCAAAAACTGCCGAACTGATTTTCAATTTACACAAACCTTTAGTGAACAAGTGGTTTTTTTTTAACTAACTTAGGAATTTGAGAAGTCTGCAGCGAAGCTGTAAGGCTGAAATGCACCTTTAATATAATGAAATAGACATACAGTATTTTTGTTTTATTAGATCAGCTTTGTCCTTGACGGATCACAATATTGCTGAGTTATTTATCTATACTAATATTATAAAGAGGAAAGATTTGATTGTTTGTTTGCATTGAATAGGCTCCGAAACTACTGAACCGATTTGAAAAATTATTTCACCATTAAAAAGCTACATTATCCCCGATGACATAGGCTACATAATTTTCCTGAATTCCCTCGAGAACGAAATCCCGAGCGGGACTTCGTTCTCGAAGTCCTAGTTTTAAATATTTCAGTTTATTTTTTTTAAATGTTTAATTAGGGTTGCTTTAATACACAATTTTCTATCTTTCTAATAAATCATTAATTTGATTTTGTTTAGTGTCACCACAGAAAATAAGCAGTAATATTATGATGTGACAAAAAGAATTGTCTGACCCAGGTGGAAACAGGTAAATTTATTAACAATGCTGCATTCCAATAAGTATCTAATTTTTTTTAAAGAACTGTTAATAAATGGTTTTGCCTAAGCCAAGCAATTCTTCAGTAGGTAATATGAGATATGCTGATTTTAAATTAATGAAGGAAATAAACAATAATGATAGACTTAGCAAACTAATGTTAAATAGAAAAAGTCTTAGAAACAAGGAATAAATACTCTTTGATTTTCAGCACTTAAAATAAAAAAATATGGCTCCCACGAGGCTGATATTATTATAAGCATTAAAAAAATGTTTTTTCAGAATTCAGAATCAAATAAATGTTATCGATTTAATTGTGATTTTAAAATCAGCATTAGTCTGCCTTATTCCTAATTTAAGGGTTTCAACAGTATGTGGTAACTATTAAATTATATTAACAGTTTATACATATCTGATAACACCTCTTTTCTAATCTCCAAGAATAATAAAAAAGGTACATAAGTATGTATTATTAGCTAATCAAAATGGCAGAACTCGGAATGGATAATTAAAACTCACAATTCAAACAAAGGATACAACAAAGTACATAGATACTAACTTGAATCTAATTTCACGACGAACAACGCGGCAAACGGTTGCACAAAATACAATTGCACAAGCTGGAACATGTGGCCAAAAAAAACTTAACCACTATTACACAAAGCGGGCCAGACGTCGTAGTTTGAGGAAACCGACATCTGCACTGAGGCTGGCGGACTCAAGGCTGCAAGAGTGCGTAGTTAGTCGACGTAGCTGACCCTGAACTAATTCGTACCACGGAAAAATGACTCACACCCAAGAAAAGATAATTCTAAAATTACGCCACCATTGTTAAAAAACTTGTTCCATATCCACGCCCAAACCGTTACAACGTGAAATTAGGTTGATCGAGGGCTAGAAAGTATGCCACGAGCTCAACAAATGCGTATTACGAAATCCAACACGATGTTCGACATGACATGTGATTAGGTTACGAAGAGACAACTTACAGGCATTTTTCAGGTGTCCTCCAGACGCGCTCACGTAAACATCGGTCCCGTAACACTGAAACGTTAGGCAACGTCTTTGTTTGTCGAATATTAAGCAAAAATCAATACTCGTGACCTACTTTTCCAGTTCCATTTGAAAATGAATGACTTGACATTTTGGTTTTAGTGTTACTATTTTTTTATACAAAATTTACTACCAAGTCGATCCTTTGCTCACTGAAAACTCTAGCAACATTCATTTGGCTACTATTATTGCAGTTTGAGTGGGTGTTATAGATAAAATAAATCATTGAACGAATTTTTAGTCTAGAGAGAGATAAAAAAAATTAAAAACTATTCTTACCATACTTTTTTTATTTTTGTTTAATGGGAACATTGAATGCAGAAAAGGTGTTTCAAAGTTCCGTAAAATGGTGTGTTCGGGATGATTCAACAATAAGATTAAAATTAATCGTTTCATAATGAGATTTCAATTAAAAATCTAGAATAATTTTGGAAATTTTCAACATGTATTCATTTTAAACTGTAGTAATGTGTAAAAAATATTTCATTCGTAAAAAAATATAAATAAAAAACAATATTTGAGAAATTCAGCTCATACAAAAAACACTCACTTTTGAAGAACCTACTGTCAAAAAATCGACCCAAGAAACGTCAACTGTTATCGATGTTTATTTTCGTTCAAATTGTTAATAATTTCCGTTTTACACTGATATACTTGTATTGGAATCAAAAATTAAATGTGTGAGTGCGAATCAAAAGCCAAACGACACAAGCATGTCGTCGGGAACTGAAGAAAACCTCGTCCATATTGATCCCGTTGACGTCGACTCTTTCCCGAAAGAAAATGTACCAAATTGCGAAAAAACCTGCGATTCCGGTATTGAATCCACCGATTCATGTTCTGCAACACTTCCCACGTCCGATTGCGAGATATCGCCCGTGAAGCAGTACATAAACAACATTTCTGTGGACCTAAATAATGACACTGAAAAAGTCCTAGATTTAGATAGTAACCCCAGTTTAACAAGTCCTACGTCGCTTACGCCTGATTTTAACGATGGGACAGACAATCTGCTGGGTTTCGATGAGTTTAACATTAGTAAAACTGAAGATATATTCAGTGAAATAGATGAAATGTTAAATGCCAAAGTTGATGTAGAATTACCTGAAACAATCGACAACAATGCAATAGACAGAATTATTGAAACTGCAACCAGTGCTACAGGTAGGGCTCATGATGATTTACAAGGTTTCGATGAGTTTAACATTAGTAAAACCGAAGATATATTCAATGAAATAGATGAAATGTTAAATGCCAAAGTTATTGTAGAATTACCTGAAAAAATCAACAACAATGAAATGGACAGTATTATTGAAACTGCTACCAGTGCTACGGGTAGTTCTCATGATTATTTACAAGCCAAGAACAGTGAAAATGAGAATAATAAAGAAATGCTTTACAATCTGAATGACTACGAAAACACTAATAAAAACCGTACTACATCTACAGTGAGCCTAGATGAACAAAACTTGTTAGATACAAATACAGTAACAATGATAAAATCCCCTTATAGCAGGAGTGCAGAAAACATATCAATTATCAGCCAAAAGTCTTGTACAAACTCTTTAAACACAGAGCAAATCTTATCACAATTTAACAACCAGAAAAGCAAAGTTATTGCTACACAGAAATTCACACCGGAACCACCTAAACAAATACCTGAACCCAATCAAATAATTGATGCACGATATTCACGAATACCAAAAGAAATTCTATCTCAAGACTTAGGTTCGATCGTGAAAAACGTGCATGGTATATTTTCTTCTGTCAGCGGCAGTTTGAAAAATGCTTACAATCATAGTCAAAGGGCTCCTAAAGCTCCTATTAAGGCTGTAGTAAAGACTATACCTAATGGAAAAGTTATGGATGATATTTTTGAAGACGAACCTAAAATCAGTTCGATTAACATCCAAGAAAAACAAAAACAAGCACCTTTAGAAATAAAAGAAGAGATCCCTGTAGAGAAAGATATAGAGAATGAGCCGAGAAAGGATATACTGAGATTACAAATAGAGTCATTAGAGAGAGTCCTGGCTGAACAGAGAAAAGAGAATTCTAGCTTGAGAGAAAGAGTCAAACAACAGGTGGATGAGCTTCAGGATAAGGACCAGACATTCAAGGAGTTGGAGGTCAAAGTTGACCAGGTGAGAAGTTTTTCCACTTTTTTGTTGATTTCTTTTCAGCTAGTAAATTATAATTCTTTCACAAATTAGAGGCATTTTTCCCCAGTGAAGTGAATTCTTGCCCAATGAAGGTTCTTGCCCAGTGCAGGGAGTTCTTGCCCAGTGAAGGGAGTTCTATGCCCAATGTAGTGAGTTCTTGCCTAATAAAGGGAATTCTTGCCTAATGAAGGGAGTTCTTGCCCAATTTAGTTAGTTCTTGCCTGATAAAAGGAGTTCTTGCCCAATGTAGTGAGTTCTTGCCTAATAAAGGAAGTTCTTGCCCAATGTAGTGAGTTCTTCCCTAATAAGTAAAGGGAGTTCTTGCCTAATGAAAACTTTTATGTTTAGTAGTAAATAGGGAAAATAGAAAATAATATGGACTGTGCGTTTGATAGACAATCGAAGATATAATGTCATAGTAAAAACCACGTCATGTACAAAGACAATTAAATAAGTAAATAGGTTGCGGTCATGAGATTTCATCATTGCCTAATAACGGGAGTTCTTGCCCAATATACTGAGTTCTTGCCTAATACAGGGAGTTCTTGCCTAATAAAGGGAGTTCTTGCCCAATGTAGTGAGTTCTTGCCTAATAAAGGGAGTTCTTGCTCAATGTAGTGAGTTCTTGCCTAATAAAAGGAGCTCTTGCCTAATAAAGGGAGTTCTTGCCCAATGTACTGAGTTCTTGCCTAATACAGGGAGTTCTTGCCTAATGAAGGGAGTTCTTGCCCAATGTAGTGAGTTCTTGCCTAATAAAGGGAGTTCTTGCCTAATAAAAGGAGTTCTTGCCTAATAAAGGGAGTTCTTGCCTAATGAAGGAAGTTCTTGCCCAATGATGGGAGTTCTTACCTAATGAAGGGAGTTTTTGCCGAATGAAGGAAGTTTTTGCCTAATGAAGGAAGTTCTTGCCCAATGTAGTGAGTTCCTACCTAATGAAGGGAGTTTTTGCCTAATGAAGGATGTTCTTGCCCAATGAAGGGAGTTCTATGCATGCCCAATGTAGTGAGTTCTTGCCCAATGTAGTGAGTTCTTACCTAATGTAGGGAGTTTTTGCCTAATGAAGGAAGTTCTTGCCCAATGATGGAAGTTCCTACCCAATGCAGGAATTTCTTGCCCAATGAAATGAGCACAGACCTATATGGAAATAGACGAAAAGAGCGCTTCAAACTGTATGAGAAGCTAGCGTGTCGAATTTTCGTACCTAAAACGACGTCACGAGCGAGATTTAGCCATGGGAAACCAAGATTGCACGGAAACGATTCAAAGGCGCTTAATTAAGTAAAACAGTAATGTAAATCCGATTAAAATCGATTATCATTTACTGCATAGGTCTCAAGCGGACTGACTTAAGTTGGACAAAACTGTGACTGTAGGTCACTCTTTTTACACGCAAGGTAGGTAAACTTTTACCGTCTATCTTGATATAGGTCTGGAAATGAATTTTTGCCCAGTGAAGTGAGTTCTTGCCCAATAATTTACTTTCCAGTAAGAAATTTAACCATCAAATTAGTGGTTTCAGACAACTGACCGCTCTTTACCTATAATTAGTTATTTTATCTATTAAGTTAGGATTCTAATTCCCTTTTTAAGTCACAAAATGTGAATAAGGTAAAGATTGTGTCAGATGATAACTTTTTTTAAAGAAACTATGGTTTTCCTTCTATCATTTAAAATTCACACCATCATTTTTTACCCCACAGATGAGCAAACGCGTAGAACAAGCAGAACGCGAGAAAGACGCAGCCGTGATGCGCTACGCGAGCGTGGAGTGTGCAGCTATAGAGGCGAGACGAGCTGCAGACAAAGCTAAGGAGGCGGAGAGAGCAGCCGTGGCCGAGATGGAACTTTTGAACAATAAGCTGAAGTCTGCACATGGAGAGAAGGCCAGGATTTGCCAGCTGTATGATGACAAGGTAAGAAAGAGTATTGACGTAAAGCCATTTACTAGATCTCTTTTGTTCAATTCAATTCTAAGGCCCGTTTTACATAAGGAGACTAAAATTTTGATGTACTATACTTAAGTATTGATTGTCTCTTTCTCTCACTATATACGTAGCAAAATATGCTAGGTATATGAGAACAAGCCAAGTCATACCTTATAGGCTTAAATATATTATCCTAAGTTATAGGAAGAAATGATATTTAATCTATCTATATATATAAAAATGAATTGCTGTTCGTTAGTCTTGCTAAAACTCGAGAACGGCTGAACCGATTTGACTAATTTTAGTCTTGAAATAAAAGTAAAAGTTCAGGGAAGGTTTAAAAGGTGGGAAAATATGAAAAAAATTGGAGATTATTAATTATAAGGCATAACGAAGTTCGCCGGGCCAGCTAGTTTGTTATAAATATTTTATGTTGTCATAAATAAATTTCATGACTGACCATTAAACTCGGCAACCAATTAGATCTCACTTCTTTTGTCGTTGAAGTCAACAACCAAGGCATACATCATAATATTGAACTTGGCTCTCATTTCACATTTATGTTTTTGATAGGATAAAAATAACGCACTGTGTTGCTTCACGATTTCCTTTACACTTTGATTAAAGAGACTCCAAAACTTCCATGAGAGTGTGCCCTAAATAAACTTCTATATATATATACATATATAAAAATGGAACCCGATTTTCGTTGTCACGGCATCACGCGTGAACGGCTGGACCGATTTGGATGATTCTTTTTTTGTTGTGTTCCTTATTGTCAGGAGAAGGTTCTTATGAAAGAAAAAACTAAAAAAGTGCCACGGGAACGAAGTCCCGGGCGGAAAGCTAGTAATAAATAAATCTTTATTGTAACTTAAAACATTGATAAGGAGACAAGAAGCCCTGCAGCCTGTGCTAGCTTTGGGTAAAGCTGTGTTACAGACTGCAGTAACTTCCTCAGTGAAAAATAATTGCATACAATAAAAAACTAATTACAAACAAAGTTAAGGTAAGAAGACTGAAACCGTAGTAGACAGATATAAATATTGTAACACGTCTCTTGTCTTCTACCCCTGAACAAAATTAAAACTATATACTAAACAGCATGTGTGTGTGTGTGTGTGTTTGTGTGTGTGTGCGTGCGTGTGTGTGTGTACGTGCGTGTGTGTGTGTGCGCTTATGTGTGTGTGCCTGAATTTTTGTCACATGTGTTTTAAATTTTATTCTCTAATTTAGTATTTTTAATTCCCATTTCCCATTCGCACCAAACATTTTTCGTTCCCTAAATATTATTTGTCAATGCACTCTAGTTATTAAGATGTAATTAATTATCGCAGTGCCACGAACTATCAACGTGCGAGAGAGAGCTGTCGAAGGTTCGAGAAGACGTCAAAGAGCTGGAAGGAAGGCTGAAATGGACGCAGAGCAAACTAAGGATGGAAATGGATGCGTACAAGGTAATACTACCTGTAGGCTACTAGTTGTGAAGCGCTTGTAGTTCAGTGACGCTCGCTAATGAATTCCACTAATGATTAGTGACTAATCAATAGCGCCTCAATGACAATGTTCGTATAAAATTTAATTTCAAAGCAGAAAATATTGTGTTACCAGCCCATATATGTCCCCACTGAGGGGCACGGGCCTCCCTTCGAAACACGAAGGGGATTTAGGCCATAGTCCACCACGCGGGCACAATGCGGGTTGGTGGACCGCTCGTCTTTCGAAAATGAATTTTCTTGGACGAGCGGGTTTCATCACGATGTTTTCCTTCACCGTTGAGCAAGTGATAATTAGAAATCCGTACATAAATCCGAAAAGACGAATTTAGTAGTACCGGCCCGCACCAGGATTTGAACCCGCGACCTTCGGATTACAAGTCTGGCTCATTACCAACTGGGCTATCACCGCCTTAGAGAGCCTGAGAAAACATTAAAAAACAAAAAAAAATCCTGAGAAAAATCCTCTGGACTATCATTTAGGAATATGGTGTGAATTCAGGGTTTCAGTATCTGCTAACATACAGGGTATAAGGGACAGCTAAGCAAATACTTAAACTGTAGAATCTATCTATAACTTTGATTAGTTACAAGTGATTATTTTTTCCTGGAAACAATTTTTCGTTATTTACCTACTTTGACGCTAAGCAATGTACTGTTAGAATAGAATAGAATAGAATAGAAAATTATTTATTACAAAGGACATCACAACACAGAGACATTAAACGAAAGTGTAATGGCAATAAAAAAAAACAAATAACAAAAAACAAAAAAATACAAATAAAAAAAAAAACTTAATATCTACACAAAAAAAGAACAAATATTTATAAATAGTTAATTAAATTAAGAGTGAGTCTTCTGCGTTGTGACGTGCCGTGCAAAAGGGTAGCACTCAGCTAAAAGCCATGACTTGAGACTACCACAAGTCATGGCGCTGGTTTTATGTGCACCCTATTCCGACATGACGGCAACAATGTACCTACACACACACACCAACAACGTCTATTTAAAGAATACAATAAAATTTAAATAATGTATAACTGCAATGTCATAATAATTATAAAAACACGAATGAATAAAGAGCAATAAATAAATTAAAAAATAAATAAGTTTAAAGTGATTTTAAGTAATATAAATTAAGTGATTCAAGTATACATATCTGAATGAAATTATAAACATTGCCTACACATTTATGTACTCAATTATACAATAGTCTTATTTATCTATACATTTTAATCATAAATATAATATGTGTTTCACTAATGACTATCATAAATACAATTTAATTATACATATAAGTATACTTATATACCTACACGTGCCTACCTACAATGTATATAAAAGGTTAAATAGGAAGAAATATTATTACAAAAAAATAACAAATACAACCGATGCACACATAACGCGATGTGACTACCTACCGTGCTTTTATTATGCAGATGATATAGATAAGTTACCTTCGCAGACCATCACGGTGCAACATTATTTATTTACGGCGGTAAAGCAAATTGCAGCATCCTTTATTGGAGACTTCACTGTCCACCTCCTATTTCATCATCTTCACCACCTACTTGCATTAAAACTACTTAAATACCTACTTAATATAAAACTTAAAATTTGTGTAACCTAAACTGCAAGAATAATATTATTGAGAAAGGAACAACCAACCAATGATCTGTTTGAGTGCGCTCATGGAACTTCAATCCGACTTCGACGCATTAATACAAAAAATATATCAATGTCACACATACACTGCTCCGCACAACGGCATTCTAACTGACGATGTCAGCCGAACGCAGCAATGTGCTTCATGTTTGTCGGAACTTTCATCGATTATCATCAGTGGTGGCTTTGACGCTTTGTGCCCGAAAGCAAGTAAAAAATGCACAGATACGCATTTAGACGGCAAATCATTCCTTTCCTTTCTGGACATTTAGCATGTATTTTTTAAATTCGTTTTTAAATAAGTGCAGAGATTTCAGGTTACGGATTGGCGGTGGAAGATCGTTCCATATACGTGATGCGGCAAATCGGAAGCTTCCACGAAAAGCCGTGGAATGGTGTTGTGGCAGAACGAGAGCGTAAGGTGACCGACGTGTTTCGCGCAACTGGACGTCGCGACACCAGACTAGTTTCTTATACAGATAAGGAGGTAGCTGAAACTTGATTACATTAAAGAGCAAAGTTGCTAAATGAATTTCTCTACGGTATTTCATTTTATGTATATTAGCTTGATTTAAGAAGGGAGTACAATGCGTACGCGGCGGGATATGAAAGCAGAAACGAGCGCAGGCGTTTTGCACGCGCTGAATCAATTTTGCAGTGCGCGCGAGTAACCGCGGACCATACACCACGTCCATATAGTTTAACTTTGATAGAACCAACGAGTCACATAATTTTATTCGTATGTTAGTACTAAGGGACTCTCGGATATGGTACAGCACTTTGAGTCGATAGAAGCAATTACTTGCGGTTTTAATAATGTGCTTGTCAAAACGGAGCTCCTCATCCATTAGAAGTCCTAAGTTTCGTGTTTCATGTACGCGCTCTACTACGTCGCCTTTCACATTTATTGAAACTCCTTTCTCAGAAATTTTTTTGATTTGATGTTTTGAGCCTAAAATCATATATTTGGACTTGCTTCCGTTAAGCACAAGTGCATTGCGCTCCGACCAGTTTGCTATGCGTTCCAAGTCTTGATTCAGTAGGGCATTTGCTAATTGACTGTCAGAGGGCTTACATGAGATGTATACTTGAATATCATCCGCATAGATTTGATAATTACAGTTTTTAATATGATCGACTACATCCGCACAATACAGTACAAAAAGAAGTGGACCTAAAATTGAGCCCTGTGGCACACCTCTTGATATGTTTTTCTTTTGTGAGCGTATAATTGTTCCCCCCTCGTCACAAATTTCTACAAGCTGAGTGCGACTGCTGAAGTAGCTATCGAACCAGCGGATAGCAGATGCACTAAAGCCATAGAAATGTAGCTTTGAGAGCAGCAGTGGTATACTAATGCTATCAAAGGCCCTAGAGAAATCTAACAATGCCAACAGGGTACCCTCTCCATCATCAACCGCTTTCAGAATGTCATCAACTACATTCAGCATGGCAGTTGTAGTGCTGTGAAATTTACGGAAACCCGCTTGCTTGAGCGGCAAGATTTTATTCCTTTCGACGAAGGTTGTCAGCTGATTTGCCACTATTTTTTCCATGATCTTGGACGCACATGGGAGAATACTTATGGGGCGCAAGTCCTTTAATGCTGTAGGGGTTGAATTTTTTGGAATTGGCCTAACTAAAGCATTTTGCCAGTCAGTAGGAAACGTGTTGGTTTCAATCGACCTATTCACTATTTCAGTAATTGCTGTCAGGCTACTTGGCAAAGTATATAGTAGCATGTCTATTGATATACAATCACTTCCAACGGCATTAGACTTGAGCGACCGTATAACTTTTAAAACATCTTGTTCTCCCACTCGTCTCAACTCAAAAGCATCCTTCACCTTGCAATTGAATTCGTAAAATGAAAGTTGAGAAAGAGAAATTGTACTACTACCTGGTACGTCCAAAAAATGGGAATTGATAATATCTGGATCATTGAATATATGGGAAGGAAAATCCTGCTTGTCCTTCATCCGAACATTCTTTTTAATGTGTTTCCACATAGATGCAGGATCGCGATGGTTATGGTTTACGAAATGATCAAAATACGCTTTCTTTTCTCTTTCTAAGGCTCCATTCACGGCATACTTTAACTCTTTATAGTAATCTATGTGTATAACATTTTTGCTAGATCGCGCCCTAGCATGTGCCTCGTCACGACGCTTCATGAGTTGCAAGACGTTAAATGTTATCCAAGGATACTGATGAAATTTAATTGTGATTTCTTTGAGAGGGGCATGAATGTCGAAAAGATTAACAATTATTCTACTGAAGATCGAAACCATGTCATTTACATCGTCGAGTTTTACAACAGAGTTCCAGTCTATAGCTGCTAAATCCCTATCAAATTCATCAAGACTAATGTCCTTTAACGCACGACGATAAATTTTTACTGGCTTGGGTTTAAATTTTGGAACATTCAGGTTACAGACAATGAAAGCATGCCTACCGAGATCCGGCCTATAGTCTACATTTACAGTACATCCCATAATATCAGTACAGACTAAGTCTATGAGAGTTTCGCTATGATCTGTGAAATGAGTCGAATCTGCAACTAGTTGGGTCAATTTAGAGAAACTTAAAAAATCCATTATTTTCTTAGAATTGGCGTCCGCTTGGTTTAACATATTTACATTAAAGTCACCCATCAGTACAACATTGTCACACCATGCTACTGTCTCAAGCGTCGCGGCCATGGCATCCAAAAATGTATCCACGTTCACCCAGGCCGGTCTATACGCAGTGCCAATCACCACTTTACGCCCACCTAGTATTACCGAGAGCCACATTTGCTCAACTTGTACTGTCGGAGGATGGGGCAGAGTACGAGCGGATACTCCTCGTCGGATGTAAAACCCAACACCCCCTCCTCGATTACGTAACTCTGTCGGGCGAGGCACATGCCGGAGCCTATAGCCGGGTACAGCGGGAGCCCGCCCCTCCTCCCCGTCCTTTAACCACGTTTCGTTTATCGCCATAATATCCACATCATGTCGTCCCATCGCTACTAAAAACTCATCATGGCCTGTTCCTAATGACCCTGCATTAAAAAGACCAACCTTTAGTTTCCGTTTGCTAATCATTAGAAATTTTGTCAAAATATAAATGTTTAACATTTAGCATAGCATAGCAGTCAATGGCGCTCTGAGTTGCGTTATTTTGTATCATAAAGACTATCTGAAGTTGATTAACAGTAATTTCGACATAGATAATGGCATAGAAAAAAACTAAAATAAATATTAATAAATAAATAAAACAGGTAAGCGTGGCAAACATAACGACAGAAAACAGAAGACTCACTCGTGCAGTACACTCAAAAAGTATAAAAGTTGTACACCAATTTAAGTAAGGGAATATAATCATTTTGCATGCGGTGATCAGTAAAAAAGATATAAACAACACTGAAACGACTGACTTTAACCACTGGATATTTAACTCAAAGAGCGAACAATCTCTGGACCAAAAACCCGCTCCAGATCAGAGTCGGATTTTATGCGATGCACCGGACGTTCCTGATCTTGACGTACAAATACTTTTCCATCCCGTGTCCAGGCGTATTTAAAGCTTGACTGAGCTTTAGCCTTCCGGGCACGATTGAAAAGCATCCGGTTGCGTCTCGTTAACCGCTCATTCACGTAAAACGGATTTGGACCAGCACGCAATCCCAAACCCTCCGTAGTGATCCCACGGCGTACTCGCGCTGCTTTCAGTAAGGCGTCCCGCTCAGCACATCTAGCAAGTCGTACGGCGATAGGACGCGGTCTTGCATCGTCTTCTGTATTCCGTCGGGTTGGTCCCACCCGTGAGCAGCTTACAATGTCGCGGTCGTCCATTTTTACGCCCAGTTTATCTGCACACGACAATATTAAATGAGTGGGGTTTTCCCCACTTTCTTCCGGGATACCTGAGAAGTCCAGGTCGTTACGCAAAAGCTCCTGATCTCGATCATAGATGTCTTGCTTCAATTGTGTCACAGTTGCCTCAAGCTCCTTAATGACTCCGGCGGCTTCTTGGTTCTCAGTTATCCCCGCTCCTTGTTCTAGCATCTCCACTCTATCCTCTAACGCACCTAGCCGCTTATCGAATGCTTCCATAGTTGTTCGCAATTCCCTCATTTCGTGCTGAAAGGCCTGAAAGTCACCTCGCATTGCGTCCATCGCCTCCACGAAATCTTCCCTGAGCTCACAGCACATCTTTTGGATATAGCAGCACAAGTCCGACTTCAACTCATCAAGTACCTTCACGCCAAAATGGACTTCACCCTCTGCATTTTCCTGCGTGGACATTTTGGGTTGATCTAAATGCGGCTCTGGCTGTGCCAATGCAACGGTCGCGCTATCATCTTGGCTCTTCACGGGAGTAGAATCACTATTGGATTTAGGTATTTTTAATTTACACTCCGGGCAGATCCATGATTTTGGAACTATCATATCTTTGGTAATACCCAAGCATGCCCTGTGCATACATTTCCTGCATTTAGTGCACGTAACGCCCTCTAGTAAATTTTGGGACAAAAATTTGCCGCATGCATTACATTTCACGGCCATTATTGCGGATCGGCTAGCGCGCGGTGGGAACAGTAGGCTAGAAATCGATCGAAGAACGTAGTACACGCTGTTGCGGATAGATGGCGCTTTATGAATTTTATTTTCTATGATAACTATGATACTTTGCGGGTGTGTTCAAAATAAGAAAACTAAATGTACCTTAATTTCACTGTTCTTCGAAGCGACGATATTTATATTTTCACTTTTTTAATATGATTCACTGCACAAATATTACTGTCTACATCTGCTATGCTGCAGAAACAATTAGCGTTTAGTTTTATAATACTTTCATTTAATATTGGTAACGAAAACTATTTTTTATGATTAAAAAGTGATGCAGGTGAGCGCATACACCGATGCCGTGACGTCGACTCCCTTGTTAAACGTGGTCCCCTCGCGCAGCGCCGCTGTCAGCATGCGATGTATATTGCTGGTTTTCGTGTTTTATGCTGCCATCAAAATGAAGTGTTTTAGAATAAATTATTTGATTTTAAAACAAAATATTGAAGAACATGAAAAAAAAATGCTATTGAGGAAAATTACACTAGAAAATCATTCAGAAAGATAGTCTGAGTTCAGGATTTCAGTATTTAACTATTCACTGAGCTGTCCCATCACCCTGTATACATATAAAATAGTTTTTCCTTTATTTTTTTTTTCAGTTTTTGCTTAAACTACGCTATGTGTAAGTTTTATTAGTAAGATCGTATATGTATAAAAAATTATTAATGTTTCAGGACAGTGCCGAACGCGTCGAAAAACTAACCCAACAGGTTTCAGAGCTCGAAGCCGCCAAAGACACCGCCGCCGCCAATGCTAACGACTCGGCCAAGGCCCGGCAACTAGGTAAGGCATTCCTTGTTCCCTTGTCTTACAATTCTAACTCTCATTGACTATGACGCAGTGCCTTACTATCCTAACTCTCATCGACTAATGACTCGGCCAAGGCCCGGCAACTAGGTAAGGCATTCCTTGTTCCCTTGCCTTACAATCCTAACTTTCATCGACTATGACTCAGTGCCTTACTATCCTAACTCTCATCGACTAATGACTCTGTCAAGGCCCGGCAACTAGGTAAGGCATTCCTTGTTCCCTTGCCTTACAATCCTAACTCTCATCGACTATGACTCAGTGCCTTACTATCCTAACTCTCATCGACTAATGACTCGGTCAAGGCCCGGCAACTAGGTAAGGCATTCCTTGTTCCCTTGCCTTACAATCCTAACTCTCATTGACTATGACGCAGTGCCTTACTATCCTAACTCTCATCGACTAATGACTCGGCCAAGGCCCGGCAACTAGGTAAGGCATTCCTTGTTCCCTTGCCTTACAATCCTAACTCTCATCGACTATGACTCAGTGCCTTACTATCCTAACTCTCATCGACTAATGACTCGGTCAAGGCCCGGCAACTAGGTAAGGCATTCCTTGTTCCCTTGCCTTACAATCCTAACTCTCATCGACTATGACTCAGTGCCTTACTATCCTAACTCTCATCGACTAATGACTCGGCCAAGGCCCGGCAACTAGGTAAGGCATTACTTACCTAGGAATACCCTTACCTTCCAATCCTAAGGCGCTGTTTATGCACAAGCGACGTGGCACTGCGGCGGCGCGGCTTTCAAAGCAATGTAAAATAAATCTTAATAGCTACGGAATAAAGGTTTTTTTCGTCCGTCGCGCTGTCTTCAGGTGACTCGGCCAAGGTGAGGCAACTAGGGAAGGCGATCGTTCCCTTGCCTTACCATCCTTATTCTCATCGATTAAAATCACGGCCAAGGTACACAGGTTGAAAAAGAACCTCCTAGCTTTATTGAAAATCCTGAACCAGTATCACTTACTGAACCCTTTTTTTTGGGGGGGGGGGGGATGGGGTGGGGTTCCACTCGGGCGCACCCCCCTCGCGCTACCCGCACCCCTCGCGTGCCTGGTGTAGGAGTAATGTCTACGTTTAGGCAAAAAATGAACTTTTCCCATTAAAAATTTTTTTTCATAAATGTGTTCTTTGAGTGATACTGGTTCAGGATTATGAATATAACTAGAAGGTTCTTTTTCACCCAGTATAATAAACTTGAAGTGAAATAATACGCAAAAATGTAGCGAAAAATTAAATCATTTTCTGTACTTTGTTGTAGTAAAAATAACAAACTCGCGCTACCTGCCATCTACGCGCCATCTATCGAACAAGAATAGAACTACAAGAAAAACAAAAAAAATTGTTTCAACATGAAGACATTTTTTTTTTCAGAACAAGAACTTAAAGAAAGCCAAGCAGCGCTCATACTCTGTCGCCATGAGAAGGAAGATCTGGAACGACGTCTCATAGCCACCACTCAGCTACTGGACAGCTGCAAGAGGGAGCGAGACAGCAACAGCAGCGCTCTCTCTCTAGCACAGGCCGAGGTAAATATGGAAAAAAGCTTAATGGGCTATGTACGACATTTTAAAAATATTTTTAATTTCGTTAAATTTTTTATTTAACATAAAGGAATAAGGTCCCGTTTCCTAAAAAAAATATATAAAAAATCTATCTTTTGAAATAAAAATATAATAATTAAAAGTTTCTCAGCAGGGTAAACTAATCATTACTACGGCATTATACAATCGTGTCTTTGCCAAGCTGTCATGTCAATAAAAAAAAAACATAACCTATTTCATTTTGTATTTTGGTTGTTTATTTTTGAGTTTTATTTTTGCTTTTGGTTATTTTTTTCTGAAGTCTTTTACTGCTACCGCATACCGGATTACGATTTAACTTTGCACGGACTTGTAGTGCTAGATTTTGACTGATTTTCTCACGACTACACCTTATTCATACCGGACTCCGAGAACTGCTTCAACGATAGTGATTAATACTCTTCGGATTTGTGGAATAACACTAATAACGACAGCGCAGCAGGCATCTGACGAGTTACAGCGGTGGAGAGAACCAAAAAATGTTTTATACCTCTTTGTTCATACACTGACATTAACTCACCAGATTTGAGGTTTGTTACCATTCCAAAGGAATTGAAAGAAAGTTGGTGTAAAATGGTTGACAGGAATTGTCCCAAACGTCCACTTTTTTGCTGTGAGGATCATTTAAACGTAAGTACATTGAAACGTATCTCTAGTTAGTCTGTGATTGAAATTTAAATGTTGAACTTAAACTTAAAAACGCAACGGTATAGGTTATATGTCAACCAACTGTCAATCTTTTTTTTTTTACTTTGGCAAAGGAGTTAATCTGTAGAATGCTGTAATAAGCAACAAATCGTAACCAAAATTTTAAAAATTAATTATTTTTATATCTATGATCAAAATTATTTGATATATTTTTTATTTGAATATGGGACCTTAAACCTGCTTAAAATAAAAAAATCTAATTATTTTAAAAATCTTGCACATAGCCCATTACGTTAAAATTCCCCAAAATTCATCGAAAATAAAATACATTTAATTTAATTTAAAATCCATTAAAATACAAAATTCTGATTAAAATAGGTAGTAAAATAAAAATAAAACATTAGGTCGTGCGTGTAGGTTAGCGCCATCTGTGTTTCGTATGGAGAACTACAGACATCTAATCCTGGGGTCGTGGGTTCAAGTTTCATTCGCGCCGAATATTTTTCTTTCTCTAAAAATTATTTAAGTAAGTGTGTACTGTGATGGAAATTTTCTTATCTATCTATCTAAACTCTTGGGGGCACAAGACAAAGAAACAACATAAACACAACAACGAAAACACTAACGGCAACAACAAAAGTATAAACAGCACATACAGGGTGTAAAGGACAGCTTAGCAAATACTTAAATGGTGGAATCTACCCATAACTGTGATCGACTATAAGTATTATTCTTTTCTCGAAAATTTCAAGTTAAGGAGTTTTCGTTATTTACGTACTTTGGCGCCACGCAATGTACCGCGTAACCGCACCCCTTGCGCGCTCCCCCCGCGCTGCGCTACTATCATAATGCGATGTACATTGCTGGTTTTCGTGATTTATGCCAAACTGGAGTGTATTCGATTAAATAACTTTATTTTAAAGCAGAAAATATTAAAAAACATGAAAACAATTCGATAATTTTCCTGCAGAAAATTCCACTGGATAATTATCCAGTAAAATGGTCTGAATTCAGGGTTTCATTTTTTGCTAAGTTGTCCTTTACACCCTGTATTATACAGGGACAGTAAAATAAATAAATGAAAAACAAGCACTTGATGAACCGTGTTGTCTTTTTGTTTTAATATGAGATGGGTTAACTCTTGACCTCAATCTTGACTAAGGTCATAGATGATCTCGACAATGGAGCGAGTTAACCCAGAAAATGCCACTGGAAATGCCAGAAATGCAAATGGCACTGGTACTTCGGTAGGAGGGTGGCCGCGAACCAGACGGCCCGACACAGCCTACCACACCGCATGAGACCATAGGATGACACCTTAGATTCAAAACAAACTGAGGTGTCGTTGCCTAAGATGGATTACTATGTGGCAGGTCTCGTTACTGTTTCCTTAGTCGCCTTTTGCGACACCCATGGCAAGAGATGGGGTGATGTTATTCTCAACCGATCACCACACGGCCCAGTCTGTTCTGTAATTAATATTTATTAATTGTTTATAATGTCAGGTGGAGAGGCTGGTTGAGAGTAATCTCCATCTGGAACAGGAGGCCGCGGAGCTGGCTGCGTTGCGCGCGCAGGCCGCGCTCGCGGACACACTCAGCGGGCAGCTGCAGAGGTGAGCTAAATTAACAATCAAGGCGACTACAGCACCTAAATTACGATTTTATGATGCGTAGATAAGCATGACGCACTGCATTAAATCGAAGATAAAAAAACTACGGTAATATTCAGGACATAAACTAGATAAGTAGTTTGCTGAAAACATGATTCAGCAGCACTTTTGGTTCGATAGAAAAAGCTCACCAAGTCACCTCTAAATACCCAATATTGTGTATCTTTTAAGCTGTAAAAACGATAGTAAAATGCACACAGGAACTTGAATTTGCTATCAAAATGTTCATGATTGAACACTCTCGATAAGTAGTTAACGCATTTTTCGATTTAAGCTGTTACCTTTCCATAAATCTCATTTTTCTAACTTTCGAACATGTTTTTACGCACGCACGCTTTCATAGTCCGTAAACTTCGTGTATCGACACTGTTCGCACTGCCGGCCCAGGCCTGTTGAGAGACGGAGATGGCACTATTCCTATGTGTGCTGCCTAAAGGCATCGATAAATCGGGTGCTGTAGTCGCCTTAAAGACGTGATTTTTACCGACTTCAATTAAAGAGGAGGTTCTATGTTCGACTGTATGTTTTTTTATGTATGTTCACCGATTTCTCCGCCAATTATGGACCGATTTTCAAAATTCTTTTTTTGTTAGAACAGTAGGTACACACTTAAAAAAATACTACAAACCAGAACATCATCTAAATAAATGAGTGACATTTTCGTTTGTGGTTATCTGCTAATATGTATTGTAGTCTGCATAAAATATTATTTACCTACTTTGTGCGAACTGTTGTTGGGATTGAAGTCGGTGATTCATACGTTTTTAACGTGGAAAATTATTTCACTAGTCATGTCATATCACGTAAATCATGTCTTTTATTGGTAACTAGCTGACTCGGCGAACTTCGTAATGCCTTAGAATTAATTCCTCGCAATTTTTACATATTTTCTCACCTTTAAACTTGCACTTTTATTTCAAGACAAAAATTATCCAAATCGGTCCAGCTATTCTCGAGTTTTAGCGAGACTAACGATCAGCAATTCATTTTATAAGATAACTAGCTGACCGCCCGCGACTTCGTTCCCGGTGGATTTTCATTTTTTTTGTGAATCTAAGGATTTTATTTGTGAATCTAAACCATCCTCGATCCCCCCGAACAAACAAAAAATTTCATTAAAATCGGTCCAGCCGTTAAGGAGGAGTTAAGTGACATACACACGCACAGAAGAAATATACAAGGTGTTTCAAAAAAAACCAAAAAAAAGATATTTGAAAAATTAATTAAAATTTAGCTTATTGCGCAGCTCTATTACAAATGTAACAAGTATGTCATATTAATTATATGAAACTTTCATTTTGAAAGATGTCAAACCGTGCAACTGATTACTAGAGTTGCGACTATTTCACTTTTAAAATTAAATTTTGGAATATCTTTTTTTCTGTTTTTTTTGAAACACCTTGTATATTAAGATATGAAGTTCCAACAAGTAGCAACAACGCAAAGTATAAACTAAATAATGGCATTCCAGCTTCTAGCTCCAGTTTTTTTACACACAGTGTTTTCTTTATTTTTAATTATTAATTAAATTAAATTTTTCGTTATTTTTTAATTGTGTAAATTAATTTATTTTCCATAGGTAACTGTTTTAAATATAAATTTTATCTCACTTAAAATTTGAAAAAGTCATGTTTTTAATGTTTTTTATTCCGATCCAAAATTGACCGAATAATATATTTGTCCACGTTAAAAAGCAGATCAGCAGATAACCACTAACAAAAAACATGTCCCGTCCCTTATATCCAGTATTTAGTCAGATTACGACTGAATAGATAGGAAAATATCTAGTTTTTAACCGACTTCAAAAAAGGAGGAGGTTTCTCAATTCGACCGTATATTTTTTTTAATGTATGTCCGCGGAAACTTCGTCGCTTATGAACCGATTTTGATTATTCTTTTTTTGTTGGAGAGGGAGTATCCCAAGGGTGGTCCCATGGTAAGGAAACCAGGATCTGATGGTGGAATCCTGAAGAAATTGAGGGAAACTCTCGAAAAAATTGTCTTTCCGACTAGTGTGTTCCTTAATATTATTCAATACTAGCTGTCCCGGCCAACTTCGTTACGCCTTTTTTCCATATATTCTCACCTTTTAAACCTTCCCTGGACTTTCACGAATATTTCAAGACTAAAATTAGCCAAATCGGCCCAGCCGTTCTCGAGTTTTAATCAGACTAACGAACAACAATTCATTTTTATTTATATAGATAATGAATTTTAAAGCCCTATTATTGTCAATAGATATTTACTTTTAACTATTTTTGGAATTGAAGTCGGTGACTCTTACGTTTTTGACGTGGAAAATTATGAAAATCCAGGAGTGTTGCAGTTTTTTGCAATAAAATATATTGTACTAGCTTTCCGCCCGCCTGGACTACAGGTTATATCGCGCCCAGCTGTGGGATAAAATGTAGCCAATGTCCTTTCCCAAGGTCTAATCTATCTCTGTACCAAATTTCATCATATTCGGTTCAGTAGTTTAGGCGTGAAAGACGGACAGACAGACAGAATAACTTTCGCATTTATAATATTAGTAAGGATTGTATATTTTAGTTTCTAAGATGATTGTAAAGTACTTTAATAGTTTTCAATAAATAATAATAATAAATCAAAAGTCGAAAATGTTTATTTCATAGAACATACAAAGTGCTGCTTGAAAACGTCATAAAAATACATTAGCAAAATCAATATAAATCATTGAGCAAAATAGTGAATTACATTAGCATTTTTGACTTTGCGGCTATTCGCAAAGGTGCAGTTTTCCTCAGGAGAAGAATAGGCAAGAAACTCCGAGAGTCGCTCTTTTTAAGTCAATCATATAAATTTTCTTACTTCTAATTTTAATACAATACAATACAATATACTTTATTTGCACACAAGGACATACAGCACAATTAACAGAACATAAAACATAGTGTACAACAAGGCGGCCTTATTGCTAGGTAGCAATTTCTTCCAGGCAACCTTAGGGTAGGACAGAAGTAAGATAAGAAGTAGTTAATTGACTTAGTATCTGAATAACTCTGGAGCTGGGTTTATTCCCATGGTTGCTTGTCTAACAGATAATCAGAAATTCTATAATAGCCCTTTTTACAAAGTTTTTGTTTAATTATTGTCTTAAATTTTTGTAAAGGTAGGTTAGGTAATAAACCGTCATATCTCCTTTCTTTAGAGAGATGTCCCGCGCGGCCCAAGCCGAAGAGGCGTTATCCTTAGAGCGAGCCCGCGCCGACACGTGCGCGAGACGAGAGGCCGCGGCCTTGTTACACTCCGCCACACTCACAGCCAAACATGTACAGCAACGGGCCGCCGACTGTACTCACCAACACAAGGTAACAAAACAAGGTAAGCGGGTATGCGTTTTACGGTTAAAACGTTTACCCGCGTAAAGGATATTCACAAATAATTTTCAGGGAAAGAAAAATATTCAGCGCCGGGTCGTATGAGTCTGTAGTTCTCCGTTCGAGACACAGATGGCGCTAACCGACACGCACGACGTAATGTGCTTAGTAAGGGAATGAGGAATTTCGCCGCTTGACTTGAAGGCTCGATAGCTCAGTTTGTTATAGTAACAAGTGATCTAATCCTGTGGTCGTGGGTTCAACATTTTTGTTTCCCTAAAAATTTGTGTTACGTAATATATCGCACGCTGAGAATGATAACGTCATTATCCGAAATATACTGTTTTAAAATATGGGCGTTTCCTCTTATCAGTCCATATACGTCCCCACCGAGGGGCACGGGCCTCCCTTCGAAACACGAAGGGGTTTTATATCCATAGGCCATAGTCCACCACGCTGGCCCAATGCGGGTTGGTGGACCGCTCGTCTTTCGAAAATGAATTTTCTTGGACGGGCGGGTTTCATCACGATGTTTTCCTTCACCGTTAAGCAAGTGATAATTAGAAATCCGTACATAAATCCGAAAAGACGAATTTAGTGGTACAGGCCCGCACCAGGATTTGAACCCACGACCTTCGGATTACAAGTCTGGCTCATTACTAACTAGACTATCACCGCGGACTATCATGGGCGTTTAAAGTTTGCAAAAAAAATAAATTGTTATAATTCTGAAAGTGTAAGTTTATTACAAATTATTATTGATGGTGTCGGATACTCAGTCTTGGTCGGTTTTTACATACCACAATTATTAATAATCACATATTATTAAGGCATATTTTTTTAAGAAAAACTTGTTTAGTGTCACTATTCTGGTGAGAATATATTCACTTATCACAAAAGTTTGATAATTTTATTCATTATTTAGCGTTGTTTTTTAGAGGAGTATTAAGGACAAATTAAAAATGTGGAAAATAATTGATGTTTTATAATAACTAAATAAAACAAATTTATTTTTCAATTTTTGTTATTTTCAAAAGTGATATGGTCGTCGGCTAAAGAAAAAAAGAATTTGTTACGTTGTGCTAAGGTGCCGGCTGTGTTCACGACACACTTTATTTTTTTTTATTTGATGAATTTTGCTTTCAAGTTTCCTTACAAAATGTATCCTTATGCCCTTGTAGGCCCAAGCCCTAGCCCTAGACAACGAAGCCCTACGCGAGAGGATTACCTACTTAGAAGCGGAGTATGAGAGAGTGACGACTGCCCTTGGGGACGAGATAGAGAGGAGAAACAAGGAGACGCGGGCTCTTGCTAGGAAGGTAATTAATAGAAAGGAAGAAGGAAAGAATAGTACATTATGCTACAAGTGTGCTAAGTTGGATATTACATTAAGGCGAGGGCTCAACGGAGCCGAGAATGTAATATCCAATGCGCACGCGTGTCATGCGACGTTTTTCAACACATTTGCGAGGAAAGAAAGAAATAAAAACTTTCCTTTGATATTGACGGCAACAAGATATCACTTACATGTTGCGCTTTGGAAAGTATTTCTGGCGGTGTACCCACGTAGGTTTCCTGTTCTGCACTTGAAGAAGACATTTTTTGTGTTGTATTTCTAACAAGTATCATAATCTGATGAATACAAATGCCGTTTGTGAAAACCAAGTGAAAAGAGGCGCGATTTTTTTTTCTTTTTTCGCTCGCAAATGAGATTCACTTTGACAAGTAAGTCATACAGCCAAATAATAAAAAAATACTAAACTATATATTTTCACGTTTTAGCATAAATAAATGATGATTTTCAGTTAAATTTAAATAATTTAGTGGAATTATATTTTTTATTTACAAATAGTTTAATATTTACACTTAATTTTAAATAAAAAATAAGATCTGATCTCTTTGCTAAAATTTAGGAAAAAAAACCATTACGTACCAGTGTTTTATTTTTTTTACTCACGGGCTGGGTAATACATATCATTATGAACCTTAAAACAATGACATAAGACCCACTTTATGAGCAAATATGTTGAAAAATAATTTATTCATGGTCAACAATACATTATATCAACAATTTATGTTATAATTATAACAGAGTTCGTACAAATACATAAATTGTAAATTACCATTATTAATAACTAGCATTCCGCTCGGGACTTTGTTCCCGTGGGACTTAGGGAAAATTATATAGCCTATGTTACTCAGGGATAATGTAGAATTATAAAGGTGAAAGAATTTTTCAAATCGGTCCAGTGGTTTCGGAGTCTATTCAATGCAAACAAACAATCAAATCTTTCTTCTTTATTAGTATAGACAAACAAATATTGAATTGTTATACATTTACTGTGGAAAAAGATGCTGGCTGTACTATTACCGACAGTAGTTAAAATATTGAATAATCTAGATATACAGGGTATAAGAGGCAGCTTATCAAATACTTAAATGGGGAGATCTACTAATGATTACTGTATAATCAGTTAACTAGATATAAGTGTATTTGTATTGTGTCGTATGTTGTATGTCTAAAACAAGTGTAATTGTATAGGGAGTAATGTGGTGTATGTACTAGCTAACTGACTATACATGAAAGGCCAGGGAAAGCTGTTACCTAAACACAAACAAACCTAGTTCCCTAGTTTCCTAACAGTCTAGCCCTAACCATAAATCTCCAACAATAAATACTTACATAAATAAATTCGGAAAGTCTATTGCCAGGCGACCTAAGGGGGCGTCCATTAATTACGTGAGGTGTTTTGGCGTTTTTTTAACCCCCCCACCCCCTCTGGTGAGATGTCGTGAGGTTTGGCTTGACACCCCCCCCCTCCCCCCTTATCTCACGTGATTTGTAAGAAAATGCTTAGTTTTAGTGTAAATACGTTAATTGGTAATATATTTAGAAAACTTACCTACATAATTTGCCTAATTATTTTTAATATTTTAATCATCGAACAATAAAAAACAGCTATGATTTACCAACTTAAATTTGAAAAAAAAAAGATTGTTCTAATTCAGCCCACGGGAACTCATGAGTGGCTACCGCAACAACATGGTTTTGTTGGTCTAACTTAGCTTTCCCGCAATTTAACCCTATTTCTTTTGGGGGAAAATATTACGTGATATTTGTAGAGACCCCCCCTCTCCCCCACGTGAGATTGAGTGAGATCCGGCCCGATCCCCTCCCCCCCAAAACGCCTCACGTAATTAATGGACGCCCCCTAAGACAATAAACGGAAGGTGGGAAGGATAACGGGATGTGCACCTCGTGCAATGTGCACAGGATTGGATTTTCTCACTGCCAGTCAGCAGGCTCACGAGACTGATCAGAATGACGGCTAAAGGTGTCTTGGCCGCAGTGAGAGGATAAGAGGGTAGGTTGCAGTGAAACAGCGTTCACAATCAAAAAGGCTTTATTAACGACTTACAATGCTATTTAAACTAATTTATTTACATGTGTGCAAAATATACAGATAGAACATCTTAGTGTGCTATTGTCAAAATGGCAAAACGTAAACGGAGGTTGCTGTGGTGAGCTTGCAGTTTTAGTTCGGGTCGTCGTCCTGCATTCGTATGTTCATGGCACGTGAACAATTACGCTGTTATCACCGTATTGGAAAAACAATTAAATTTTAAAGCAGAAAATATTAATGAAGAAAATTCCACTTCAACATCATTCAGAATGATGGTCTGAATTTGAATAGTTTGTATTCCTGAATAAATAAATATGTTTTCAAAGGTGGCAGAGCTGACAGAGGAGGCTGCGGAAGCCAATCAAAAGTTAGAGTGGGAGAAAGGAGAGAACTGCGTATTGAAGAAGAAACACGCTAATGCTATCAAGGTAAGCAATAGAATAGAATAGAATAATGTTTTATTTTAAGAAGCCTGCACCACGCAATTATAGACAACAACAAAAATGAAGATTAAAAGAAACAAAAAGATGTACATCCAAAAAAAAACCAAAGTAATCAAAGTAAATAATCTGAAAGACCACTAATGGGCACATGAACAATTAATAAACTTTCATATTCTTGTACACACACACACACACACACACGATTTGTTTACTTATACTTTTTACTTATTTTTCATACTTTCCTACTTAGAACATGTCTTTCTTAACAACCTTTGAATATATATTTTTAATCTAGGGAAACCTATAAAGGCTTAATTCTTCAGTAATTCTGTCAGACCTAATATTTTAGTATATAGCTGTTGGTTTTCTAAATAAATAAATAAATAACTCTTAAACGGTTAAACCATTTTTGATCACATAGCTAAGAACCATCTCGTTTAAGTCAGCTTTTAAACAGAAAAAGCGCATCGAAATTGGTCCATTTGTCTAGGAGCTACGACGCTACAGTCGGACACATACGCAAACACACTTATAACACCCCTTTTTTTTGGTGGGGGGTTAAAAAACCTTTATTTCATAGAACATATTTAGGATACAACTTTTAAAAAAAATAAGTCAAAGTAGTGAATCATTAGTATAGGTCTTGTAACTCTGTGCCTAATTCGCAAAGGTGCAGTCTTCCCAGAGAAGAATAGGCAAGAAACTTTGAGGGTTGCTATTTTAATTTTTAACTGATTTGAATCTAAAATTACTCTAGAATCATTAGATGGCCCAGTAAAAAAAAAAAAAAGTAACCGATATCCATTTTTTATGATAGTCTATATAGCGGTGATACCCCAGTTGGTAATGAGCCAGACTTGTAATCGAAAGGTTGCGGGTTCAAATCCTGGTGCGGGCCTGTACCACTAAATTCGTCTTTTCGGATTTATGTACGGATTTCTAATTATCACTTGCTCAACGGTGAAGGAAAACATCGTGATGAATCCCGCCCGTCCAAGAAAATTCATTTCCGAAAGACGAGTGGTCCACCAACCCGCATTGTGCCCGCGTGGTGCACTATGCACTAAATCCCCTTCGTGTTTCGAAGGGAGGCCCGTGCCCTGAGGTGGGGACGTATATGGGCTGGTAAAAAAAGTCCGTTTCTTATAACTCGTTTTATTGGAATGTGTATTATGGTCTTTAGTTGTGTCTATCTTTAATTGATTTTAAGTACTTACATACAATAATTTTTACTACATTTTGTTAAAATGTTAGGTAAATTCTGAGCTCGTGGCCTCTCGGACCGAAGCCCCGGCCCTCGCAGGGCCCGTGGCATTTTTCCAGCCCTGCTACCCTATAGTTTTTTTACATTTTAAACACTACAGAAAAAAATGTTTTGTTTGTTGCAGGAATTAAACCGTGAGCTCCAGCGAACGCTGAAGCGATGTGAACAGTTGGAGGCAAAACTACCACCACCCGACGCCAGCTCCACCACTACTGGTTAGTATTAAGGCGACTACAGCACCTAAATTACGATTTTATGATGCGTAGATAAGCATGACGCACTGCATTAAATCGAAGAAAAAAATACTACGGTAATATTCAGGACATAAACTAGATAAGTAGTTTGCTGAAAACATGATTCAGCACTTTTGGTTCGATAGAAAAAACTCACAAAGTCACCTCTAAATACCCAATATTGTATATCTTTTAAGCTGTAAAAAACGATAGTAAAATGCACATAGGAACTTGAATTTGCTATCAAAATGTTCGTGATTGAACACTCTCGATAAATAAATAACGCATTTTTCGATTTAAGCTGTTACCTTTCCATAAATCTAATTTTTCTAACTTTCGAACATGTTTTTACGCACGCACGCTTTCATAGTCCGTAAACTTCGTGTATCGACACTGTTCGCACTGCCGGCCCAGGCCTGTTGAGAGACGGAGATGGCACTATTCCTATGTGTGCTGTCTTTATCGGGTGCTGTAGTCGCCTTAAGGCCCTCCACACATGGCGTCGTAACGTCAGCGTGTTGTAATAAGCTGAATATCTTCAGAACTATTTAAAACTTTTTTAAAGCTTCAGGTCCATCTTAATTATTTTTTTACCAACTTGAAAAAAAGATTTTGCTGAAGTACTAATTTTAACTTTTAAGTTAAATTTAAACCATGTTCCATAATGACGAGGGACATCTAACTTTTTAAAAGTGGTAGCTGATATTTCCCTCACTATCTACCACCAAGATTTTTAGATAATCTTAAACATAAAAAGATAAAAAAATCGATGCTGGGTGAAAAATTTCAAAAAACTCATAAAATCTATACATATTATAAATAGGAAAGATTTGATTGTTTGTTTGTTTGTTTGTATGCATCGAATAGGCTCCGAAACTACTGGGCCGATTTGAAAAATTCTTTCACGATTAGAATCCTATATTACCCGGGATGGACATAGGGTACATGATTTTCCCAAGTTCCCACGGGAACGAAGTCCCGCGCGGGAAGCTAGTGTGTAATAATTTCCAAACTAATCCCGGAACATACATGGCGGTGACCTGAATGCCCCCCCTGGCACGGGGTATGAAAATTTTTCTTTTGGACGTCGCCCGCTGGATTACCCTGTGTATGTACGTTTGACATTAAAATGATTGTGTATGTACAGGGTCAGTGTCGTCGTTAAGCAGTAGCGAGACTCCGCCCGACGAGATAAGACTACAGAACGGACATTCAGACCTGCCTGACATACAGGTATGTGTGTATACTCGCCTTTGTAACATTGTTTATTAATTAAGTATCAAACTATGTGTGTACAATAAAGAATACAACATGTATTGTACTTAATTTACTACTTTATACAGGGTGTAAAAGACAGCTTAGCAAAAACGGAAACCCTGGACTCAGACAAAATTAAAAAATTTCCAGAGAAAAATTCCACTGGAAAATCATTCTGAATGATGAATGATTTTCCAGTGGAATTTTTCTCTAGAATTTTTTAATTTTTTTTAATATTTTCTGCTTTCATTTTTTATTATTATTCGAGTACACTCCATTTCGCAATAAAAAACAATCATAACATGTACATCGCACTCCGATAGCAGCTTGGCGCGGTTTCACGATACGTTGCGTAGCACCAGAGTAGGTAAATAATGAAAACTCCTTAACGTGAAGTTTCCGGGAAAAAATCATTACTTATAGCTGATGATAGTTATGGATAGATTCCACCATTTAAGTATTTGCTAAGCTGTCCTTTACACCCTGTATACATATACATTAGGGAAAATTATTTAGCCTATGTGTTAATCCAAGGTGTCGGCTACCTCCATACCAAATTTTATCAAAATCGGTCCAATCGTTCTTTGTTTTATACAGAGTTACTGGAAATACATGACGATTCCTTCAAGGGATGATAGCTATCAAACCACTGTCGGGTAGATGGGAAAAACCGTAGCAATTTCGAAAAAAAACTTTCTCTAAGATAAAATAAAAAAATAGTCATCTACCCTATTAGGTACGTCCTTAAGAGGGAAGAATAGTATGAGCTCGTCCATACAAAAAAGAGAAAACGTTTTTCCACCTCTAAATAATTTCAAATCAGAATGATTTTGTAGTATATTATTAACACAATGAACCACTAGGTTTATAGTTTTTCAATTTTTCAAAATTCGCCATAAATTAAAACTTATAGGTACCTCAAATAACGTTATTTTTGTATTAAAATTTTGTCGAATTAAGCCGTCTGTTGTACAAAAAGAAATGTTTTTTATTTTTAAAAGCTAAACCTATAAACCTAGATTATATTATGCAGAACCGATCGACACCAAAATCAAAGTGACCTGTTATGATTTAGTTAGTGAAAATCGTTTTCTCCCGAAATGCAAATTTCACCAAGAAAAGTACCTATTGTCAATCGCGAGCTGCAACGGTCTCTATCGCACGCGATGCCCGGGAGCTGGAGCGCGCGAGCGATAGCAAATGTTTTCCTAAATTCTTATTTCGCTAGAATCGCGAAGCTATTCTTCCCTCTTAAGTACCCAGGCCCTAGACCTCAGCGACACGGGTTCATTTTTTTTACTCCACCTTTTATAGGGCAAAAAATCCCACAAACTGCAAATTTTAAAATAAATACATGTATGTAAATAAGTACGTGATCGGTATCATAATATACCTTTTTTTATTATAAGATGGGTTAACTCATGATCTCAATCTTGACCAAGGTCATAGATGAGGTCGACGATGGAGCGAGTTAACCCAGAAAATGCCAATTAAGACACTGGTATTCCTACGCACCGACGGAACACAACAAGCTGTTTGGCGTCGGACTTCGGTAAGAGGGTCGCGAACCAGACGGCCTTTCACAAAGCCTACCACACCGCATGAGACCATAGGATTCAGAACAAATCGAGGTGTTGCCTGGGGTGGATTAATAGGAGGCAGGTCTCATTTGTCTTTCCTTAGTCTCCATGACACCCACGGGAAGAAATGGGGTGGTGTTATTCTCAACCGATCACCACACGGCACAAAAACCTAAAATTGTTTTTAAATTACATGCAATCAGGAACGGGCCCAATCTCCGTCAAAGGTGAGAAATAAAATAACTAACATACTAATATAAATAATAACTCATATTTACAGATCAGGCACCCCAGCTTATTTAACAAAATATTCAATATTAAGGTACCATTTTCAATTTTGTTAAGCAAGACTATGTTTTTTCTTTAATTAGTTATGTTACTGTTAATTGAAATCTAGTTAGTAGTTTTTCTGTAAAAATGTAACAAATATCCATCCATTACATACGTTTGCTTATATACGTTACATACGTAGATATACAAGGTGTTTCAAAAAAACCCAAAAAAAAAGAAATACCAAAATTTAATTTTAAAAGTGAAATAGTCGCAACTCTAGTAATCAGTTGCACGGTTTGACATCTACAAAATGAAAGTCTCATATAATTAATATGACATATTTGTCATATTTGTAATAGAGCTGTGCAATAAGCTAAATTTTAATTAATTTTGGAATATTATATTTTTTTGGGTTTTTTTGAAACACCTTGTAAATGATAATAAATGTAATATTATTGTAAAAATAGGTAATTATATTTTATAGAGTGCCTGGAGAGAGTTAGCTGCTAGTACTGTCTAGTCAGCTTTAGAGATAACGCCCCCCCTACCCTACCGGATAATAATGATATTAATAAGTTACGTTTTTTATAGATAATATCACATCATCTATAAAAAACTTAACTTTTTAAAATTGTGATTAAATGTAGTAGGTATGCAAAAACATTTTAAAAAAATATACATTTCGTAAAATAATTTTAACCTCATTTCATAAAGTGAGTTAGCTTTAAAGTTGACTGTAGATTGGTACATATACAGGTGTCCCGTAAATGACCGACCGTGGGTGAAATGGTCCCAAATAAGTGGACTGATCACCCGCCTGTGTCTGACGGGCGTCCCCTCCATACATAAAAATGACCGACCGACCGTAATGTATAATGACCGACGTTAGGGGGTAGATAGCTCACCTAATTACGTACATACATACATATACTTACGCCTGTAATTCCTAACGGGGTAGGCAGAGCATCGGTGGTTCTAGAAAACCACTTAATGTGCCACGTTTGACACAAATGGTGAGGGTTATTAGATGGAACATGTTGTGTAATGCTGAGAGGTGGTCAGCCTTTCGTCCGTGATACAGCAAGACCCTCACGTCCCACTTACTGACTTTTACAGTATGCCTGGGAAGAGTAGGCAGCTGGCACATTCTCAGTTTTTCTTTCACTCCCAGTCCAGCGTGGAAGCTCACCTAATTATTTAAATCAAATTTGAACGGTTTTCAAAAAAACCTCAGTGTTACCAAGTTTTTATTTAGTTTATTTACGGGACACCCTGTATTAATGACATTAACCCTTTTAGCGCCAAGAGTTTTCGTCAAAAATGCCCACCACACGCCGCGACATCAAAAAAAAAATGTCGTGGCGTATGGCACACGCTTGGTGAACGATATTAAAGTTAAAAAAAATTGTCTGATATATCAGACTTTGGCGGCGAGGGCACGAAACTTAAACGTCTGAAATATCAGACTTTGGCGGTGAAAAGGTTAACATATTAACATTAACATATGAATCACATTAAAAAATACTAAATTAAAAATCGTTAACCGGTTTCGCCCTTGTCATAATCTACTTTGCAACAAGTGGTATGAGTCTGTAGTTCTCCGTACGAGACACAGATGGCGCTAACCGACACGCACGACCTAATGTGCTTAGTAAGGGAATGAGGAATTTCGCCGCTTGACTTGAAGTCACGATAGCTCAGTTGGTGAGAGCACCAGGAGATCTGATCCTGGGGTCGTGGGTTCAAGTTTTTCTTTCCCTAAAAAATATTTGTAAATATCCCTCACGCTGTTAAGCGTTTTAAAAATAATAAGAGATCACTATTAGTAATATTTAAGTCCACTATTGTAAACTTTTTTATTTTTATTTTGTATCCCATGTAATCTAAGTGCAATAAAGAATATACAACCTGTTTCTTTTGATATCCCATAACTCAGGTATCAATGAGACCACGTATATGAATCAAATGGCATAAGTATACATTTTTTTTCAATTATTAATAATTGCAAATTTTTATTTTTCATACAAAATAATTTGATAAAAATTTGAATTTCCTATAAAACACCTTTACGTAAGAAATGACAATGTCGCACTATCCGCTTGTTCGGTGTACGACAGATTCTGTTTAAGACAGATTCTCATATTCTAAATTATGAATGATTGAAACTAATTATCAATGAAAGTGTACCAACTTAGGATCATTTCATGGGAGAAAGATTTTGAAATATTTTAATTTGAATTGATGATTTCTCCGAAATTACCCATTAAAGAACATATGTTCCTTGCACTTTTTAAATAATTTTTATTCATAGAATATGACCTTAGAGTTATGGGATATCAAAAGGAACAGGTTGTATAAAAATTAACATGATGTCCGTAGGTCCGCGAGCCCGATCGCCAGGCCCTGATAGAGCGCATCGTCTCCCTCCAAAGGGCCGCAGCGCGAAGGTCGGAGCGGTGCGACTTCTTAGAGGAACACTGTCGACAACTTACTGCTGAACTACGGTAAGATTACATACGTACTGTAGAGGTTCTAGTACCTCTTACTTTTATTTAACATGTACTTTGAATGCCATTTGTTTATGATTCTGTAATCAAAATCGTTCGCAGCTTTTGGCGCGGAAACACAAATGTGACGCATTACCTTCCGCGGCTTCGGCAATGCAAGTTAGGTTTTCTCTTATAAATACCATAAAAGTGATTAAATGCCTTTTCCTGGTCTCATCCTGGTTACCAACTCGCCTCAGAGCTACGCTAATAGTACTTTATTTAATCATTAATAACTCTAAAATTTAAAAAGAAATTATTAATAATTATAGTTGTAAAGTAAAACAAAAATAAATTATTTAAGGCTTTTCAATAGTTTTCTTTCAAGCACACCCTCAAATTTTTTTGTTTGTAAAAAAGGGTTAATTACCACCGCTTCTTTGTTTACACAATTTCTAATGCTAAAAAAACTATAGGAACCACTATAAAAATATCTTTATTACTGTTTATTTTTAAGTCTTGTTTAATTATTTGCAATTAGCTTTTTTTTTTCACTGCACAATTGGCTTTTTATTATTGTAATAGCGCGTAATTTATTTCTAATTTGGTACCGGCAGAATATCAGTGTCGTAAACACATATTTGTTATGTGCTTATGACAAAATGCTGAGTCGGGGCCATTTCTTTGTGCAATATATTGTAGTATAGATGAAGGTAATTTACAATTTATGTATTTGATCGAACTTTGCTATAATAATAACCTAAATTGTTACTATAATGTATTGTTGGCAATTAATAAATTATTTTCTTTCTTTCTTTCTTCTTTCTTTACACTATTCTATAAAAACTGTGGTCCGTATTATAGAACGCGACTCAGGCCCTTGTTACAGAAGGATCTCAAGTCTTGATCTATACTTAAGTATTGATCGTCTATTTCTCTCACTATCAAAATGAGAAAGGCGACTGCTACTCAAGTATAGAGTCTGAGTCGCCTTCTGTAATACTAGACCAAGATCCCAGGGCCGCCAGACCTTACTTATTTTCTCATTAACCAAAAGTGTGGGAAAGAGTGGTGCTAATAATATGTACAATTAACATATGAATATCTGCTAGCCTGGGCCGACGGCCAATTTTCAGCTACCAGGTTCTGAAGGAACTTCCAAAAATTACTCACTTGTCCTGAAGTCTGGGTGCCATAAAAAGTATAGTTATATTAGTTATAGTTCCCTGAACATCATATAAAAAAATCACGGCTCAGATTGCAGGTACCATCGCATAATTTACATGTGAACTGTAAAGCGTCTGGCAGGAATTACAGCTGACGGAGAGTGTCTGGTGGTGTTGATCATAAATTTTTATATTCAATCAATTATATTCTATAAGACATCAGCACCCAGACTTCAAGACAAGTGAATATTTTTTTGAAGTACCTTCAGAACCGGGTAGCTGAAAATTGGCCGTCGGCCCAGGTTAGCAAGTATTCATATGTTAATAGTACATATTAGCACCACTCTTTCCCACACTTTTGGTTACTGAGAAAATAAGTAAGGTCTGGCGGCCCTGGGATCTTGGTCTATACGGACCAGAGACTCTGATTTACTGGGCTTTAGGTAACACTCCTTCAACCTCTCGGGTGGTTAATCAGTCCATGAAACTGAACAACTTTCCCAAGGAACATAGGTCAAAATATGAAAAAAAAATGAGTTCCCATACAAACTTCATCGTTCCTTGGGAACGATAACCACGGATAACGATGGGATAACCACCCGAGAGGTTGAAAGAGATTTACCTAAAGCCCTGTATACTTTAAAAAATATTGGTAATAGGTAAGATATTGTTTCTTAGCAATGGGGCCGCCTTTTGTACCCTGACAACTGTTTTGTATTAAAAAGTAACTGTACCTTATTTGTGTAGGAGTGCAATAAAGTATATTGTATTGTAAGCAGTCGTCTTTGTCATTTTGATAGTGAGAGAAAGAGACAATCAAGATAAGACTTGATTCGCGTTCTGTAATACGGGTCTGTGTGTGTTTCAGCGGCAAGTCCCGGTTAGTGCGTCAGTTGTTGTGCGCGATGCCGGCTGGTGCAGTCACATCGCCCCATAGCGACGCACACAAGGTAAGAATCCATTTTGAATGGGGAAGGTCACATTTTTTAAAGTTTTTATCTAATAATTTAAGGTTTATGGATTTTGTTATGATTTATGTTCTATAAAATTACACGTACCGTCTGCACATTTACTAAACTGGTGTGGAAAATCAATGTTTTTTAGATTGGCATCACAATATTGGCGTTTCTTTGATAACAGAAATCGGCTGTATGGACCAAGATTCTTTTGCCTTTCCCGAAAGGGTAAAGTTAAGGTCTTTGGCAGGAACTCAACGTGGGTGGTTGCTTTGTCAATTGAATTTTCATTTTCAGCGTGAAAAAGTTGTTTAATGTGTAATAGTGTAAGTGTATTATGCATTTAATTAATGGACTAAAATTTGTATAGTGATAAAACATTCAAGTGATAACAGTGTTTCTGCTCCGTTGGTACCGACAAAGATCCTCGCGGTTGTGCTTCTCGCCGCCAGTTTTCGTAAAACAGACGCTATCCAGTTTTACGCAGAACATGAGGAGCTTAGGGCTTAGGTTAAGTTAAAGAAAGAAGATTTTTCACCGATGATAAGGCTGCATGGACATAGTTTCCTTTGCCTTTCCCGAAAGGGATAAATTAACAAAAAAAAGGGAAAAGTTAAACAAAAAAAACTTCAAACATTAATTATTTACTGTTTATTGTTCAGGTAAAGGATAATTTCATAAAAGCCGTTAAAGTGCGATCAAGCGTGACACTGAACTGTATAAAATGATTAAAAAAAATAACACACACAATAGGAAAAAATCTGACTGCTGTTTGTTAATCCTTAAAGCTTATATTTATTAGAAAAAACAAAAATTCACCTTCCCCATTCCCATAAAGTTGAATGTTTTTGGTTGTCCCAATATGTTGAAGTTCTAGACCAGTTTTTTTCAAACTATGGGTCGCGACCCCCAAGGCCCCCAAGGCTTCAGCCTTACTCGGGGGGTCGCAGGTAAAAGAAAAAGACAAAAATTTGTAAATCTTACACTAAACTAAGACAATTTCAGTGAAAAGGCTGTGCCTGTATGTGGTATATTGATGCCTCCCACCGCCTTCCGTGTCTATCCCGCGGCAAACTCTTTTATTATGTGTTTTAAAATCTCCCAAGTAAGTAGTGCATAGATTTTGGGACCTTAGGGGGTCGCCAGAACTTTATATTATCCAAAGGGGTCGCGAATTCAAAAAGATTGAAAAACACTGTTCTAGACTATATACTTATACTGTCTTCTCCTTTAACAAAATGCCATTCTAAAATTGTAAACTTATTGCTTATAAACTGACAATATTTATTTATTTACACGCCTAGCCTAAGAGGAAATTAACTAAGGTAATGTTTAATATATTAAGTTTTTGTATATACATTTGGAAATAAAAACAATGTATTACAATTTGAAATAAGTAATTAAATTACTTTAGTGAGGGATATTGACAAATATTTTAGGGAAAGAGAAAATTTTCGGCGCGAATGGAACTGGAACCCATGACCCCAGGATTACATTTCCTTGTGCTTTAATGCACTGAGCTATCGTGCCTCCAAGTCATGCGGCGAAATTTCTAATTTTTTTCCAGTCGCGCCGAATATTTTGTTGTTCCTTATTATTTTATCTCCCTCACCCTTATAATTGTAGAAAGAGATAGCGCGTCTCGGCGGGGGCGCGATGGCCGCGGTGTGGGGGGGCGACGCGGGGGGGATGACGCTCGAGCTGTCGCTAGAGATGAACAACAGGCTGCAAGCTGTACTAGAAGACGCGCTGCTTAAGAATATTACGCTTAAAGTGAGTATAATGACGACACTTATGACTTACATACATATTATTTGTATACAGGGCTTTAGGTATCTCTCTTTCAACCTCTCGGGTAGTTAATCAGTCCATGAAACTGAACAACTTCCCCAAGGAACATAGGTCAAAATACGAAAAAAAAAATGGGTTCCCATACAAACTTCATTAGCATATAGCGCATTTTGTATGGGAGATCAAATTATTTTTTTTCGTATTTTGACCTATGTTCCTTGGGGAAGTTATTCAGTTTCATGGACTGATTAACCACCCGAGAGGTTGAAACAGAGATACCTAAAGCCCTGTATATTTATACTATATTTATGTATTTATTTAAATATTTTAGTATATTACAAATCAAATATTTATTTATCTATTTCCATGACAATGTTCAATCTATACTATACTATAATATTATAAAGCTGAAGAGTTTGTTTGTTTGTTTGTTTGAATGCGCTAATCTCCGAAACTACTGGTTCGAATTGAATAATTCTTTTTGTGTTGGATAGTCCAGTTCTCGAGAAAGGCTATAGGCTATACAACATCACGCTACGACCAATAGGAGCAAAGATATGGTGGTAACTGTGTAAAAAACGGGAGAAATTATACCTATATAAAAGGAGAAACTGACTGACGGACATATCAACGCACAGCCTAAACGGCTAAACCTAGGCACTTGAAATTTAGAAGGGACGTAGCTTAGGTACCGCAGAGGTGCACTAAGAAAGGAATTCCCGAAATTCCCACGGGAACGGGAATTAGCGGGAAAATCCTTTTGTATGAAAAATCTAAACCGCTTAAGTTAGACGCTTGAAATTTGGCATGCAGGTACCTTAGTAAACTTAAAGCTAAGTTGCAACAGGATATTGCAAAATTCCCACGGGAACGGGAGTTAGCGGGAAAAAACTTTTGTATGTAAAAATCTAAATCACGTAAGATAGATGTTTTCAATCTGTGTACTCTGTACAAAAAAAATTAACACGCAAACGAAGTTGCGGGCATCAGCTAGTAATATATATTCTGTCTCCATCATTTTCAATACAATACATACGTAAGGTCACGCCTTTGTCCCATTGGGGTAGGCAGAGACCACAGATTGCTACCTGCTATGATCCAAACAAACCTCTTTCCATACATGCTCTTTGGATCACGGTACTTCTAACACTTCCCTTTCTCAATACATCACCCAATTCGATAGAAGTACGTTCGTCTAGGGCGCCCTCTTCCGACCCTTCCAACTTCCAACAACAATTGATGTCAAACAATTTAAAAAGTACTCAAATGCTCCACTGGGCGGCGCTGTTAATGAACACGGGAAAGAAAAAAGTTTAGGGAAAGAAAAAATGTTCGGCAAGAATGGGACTTGAACCCACGACCCTAGGATTAGATCTCCTGGTGCTCTAACCAACTGAGCTATCGTGCCTTCAAGTCAAGCGGCGAAATTTCTCTGTCCCTTCCTAAGCACATACGTCCTAAGCGCCATCTGTGTCTCGTACGGAGAACTACAGACTCATATTACTTGTTCAAAGTAGATTATGACAAGGGCGAAACCTATTAACGATTTTTAATTTAGTATTTTTTAATGTGATTCATATGTTAATGTCATTCATACAGGGTGTCTCGTAAATAAACTAAAAACCCTTTCAATTTAATATTTTTAAAACGCTTCCCATATTATTCCAAAATTATTTATGAGAAAAATTACTTAAATGCTCCACTGGGCGGCTCTCTAAAGGAATATGGGAGTGAATGGTTTTTTTTGCAGAATGCATTCATTGTCAAATCAAAATATTTACTCGATTAATCTTCTTTTTATCAAAACATTACCATTGAAGGAGTATTAATGGCATTTTCTGGGTCAGCTCGCTTCATCGTCGATCTCATCTATGTCTATGACCTTGGTCAAGATTGAGGTCAAGAGTTAACTCATCTCATTAAAAAAAAAAACACCTTTTAATTATTTGCTAAACTATTTACACCTTATATATTTTCTGTCTCATTTTCAGGAAAACATGGACACACTAGGCGAAGAAATAGCAAGGTTAAAACAAGAAATGAATATTAAATCGGAGAACAATCTTAAATAAATTGCGAATTATAGTTAAACCTAAGAGTAAACTTACAAATATATTTATATTATATTAATATATGTATGATGTATGTTAAATATCAGAGGTTTCGCGAAGTCTGTTTAGCTGTTGTTTTTACTATAGACTGAGATCCCAGGGCCGTCAGACCTTACTTATTTTCTCATTAACCAAAAGTGTGGGAAAGAGTAGTGCTAATATGTACTATTAACATAAGAATATCTGCTAGCCTGGGCCGACGGCAAATTTTCAGCTACCAAAAATTGCAGGTTCTGAAGGTACTTCCAAAAATTACTCACTTGTCTTGAAGTCTGGGTGCTGATGTCTTATAGAATATAATTAATTAAATATAAAAAAATGCATGATCAACACCGCCAGACACACTCCGTCAGCTGTAAGTTCTGCCAGACGGTTTACAATTCGCAAGTAAATTTTGCGATTGTACCCACAATTTGAGCTGTGATTTTTTATATGATGTTCAGGGAACTATAACAATACTTTTTATAGCACCCAGACTTCAAGACAAGTGAGTAATTTTTGGTAGTAAGTACCTTCAGAACCTGGTAGCTGAAAATTTGCCGTCGGCCCAGGTTAGCTGGTATTCATATGTTAATAGTACATTGAGCACTACTATTTCCCACACATTTGGTTCATGAGAAAATAAGTAAGGTCTGGCGGCCCTGGGGTCTTGGTCTATTAAACTTTGAATAAACTTTTCGGCCGCGCAAAAGATGGCGCTACGATCTTGACGCGTTCGATAGCTCCTGGGTGGTTGCGGCTAAAACTGTAAAATTAATAAATGGAATATGCATATTTTTTTTATTTACAAAATTAATCCTCATTCATGTAATAAACAGTTTAGTAAAACTATTTTTCGAATAACTATGAAATTAAAAAAGATATAAGCCATCGAAGATTTATTTCTATCTCTTTCTAGTAAAACGAAATTTAACACGGAGTTTGTATGGACGTAGTGACATGTGACGTCACAGTCCATGTCGGATCTCTCTGTCTAATCGGTGCGTAGTTAATAGTTTTAAATGCGTATATCGGCCGTATTTCTTGGCCGATTTTAATTTTACTTTTTGTCATCTCAACTACGGTATTTTCATATTTTGTTAATCAATGCGATAAAAAAAAAATTCATGCATATTCCCTATTGTGTATAACCCCCTACTTTCGATTGCTTATAATAACTTTTAAACGATTTTGATTTTGATCAAGCTAAGAACCATTACTTTTGCGTTCTCGATTAAGTCAGTTTTCAAACATAAAAACCGCATCGAAATCGGTCCATTCGTTTAGGAGCTACGATGCCACAGTTACATGCTCGATGGCTAGGTCAAAATCAAACCTATAGGCTAAACAGATTTCGTGAGGTAGAAAAAACTCTTCATAAGATCTATGAAAGCTCTCAAAAAAGTATAAAACGTTATTCCAAGGCCAAAAAAGGCGATTAAAAAAACATTCCAAAAAAATGAAATTAAAAATGCATTTTATTTGAAATAACAATTAGGTAGTTAATTTGAGTATGAATAGTAAGTATTTATTTGTGAAATTATAATTTTGAAATTATAGGTAACTTCGATCATTAATACTCGAACTAAATTGACCCGTACAAAATCAAAGTTTAATGCTGTCCGCGTGAATTAGTTTTTAATAGTGTTTAGGAAAACCTTTCGTGTGGTGATCGGTTGGGAATAACACCACCCCATTTCTTTCCGTAGGTGTCGTAAGAGGCGACTAAGGAAACAAAAATGAGCCCTGCCTCCTATTTATCCATCCCAGGCAACGACACCTCAATGTGTTCTGAATCTGAGGTGTCGTCCTATGGTCTCATGCGGTGTGGTAGGCTCTGTGTCTGGCCGTCTGGTTCGCGACCACCCTCCTACCGAAGTCCGACGACAAACAGCTTGCTGTGTTCCGTCGGTGCGTAGGAGTATCAGTGCCTTATAGGCATTTTATGGGTTAATTCGCTCCATCATCGACCTCATCTATGACCTTGGGCAAGATTGAGGTCAAGAGTTAACCCATCTTATAACAACAAAAAAAATTACAACCTTGGCAGCTAGTAAAGTCATACAAAAAATAAGAGCTTATGTCTCAAGTGAGCTGTTTTTTTTGCGCCGACGTAAGATCTAGTTGGTGTATTGTTGATCGAAGATAGGAAAGGGCAGAAATTTTTGTCACAATTTCACACAGACCTATATCGAGATAGACGAAAAGATGAAGAGCGTTTCAAATTGTATGAGAACCTAGCGTGTCGAATTTTTCGTACTTAAGATGACGTCACGAGCGAGATTTAGCGATGGGAAATCAAGACCGCGCAGAAACGATTCAAAGGCGCTTAATTAAGTAAAACAATAATGTAAATCCGATTAAAATCGATTAACATTTACGGCATACGTCTCAAGCGGACTGACTTAAGTCGGACAAAACTGTGACCGTGGATCACACTTTTTACAGCAAATAAACTTTTACCGTCTATCTCGATATCATCATCATATCAGCCTATTGCAGTCCACTGCTGAACATAGGCCTCCCCTAAGGTGCGCCACTTTGCACGATCCTCCGTTGTTTTCATCCAGCCACTACCCGCTATCTTCTTTAGGTCATCTGACCATCTGGCTGGGGGCGTCCTACACTACGTTTGCCAAGACGTGGTCTCCATTCGAGAACCTGTCTACTCCAACGCTCGTCGGTTCTGCGACAGACATGGCCAGCCCACTGCCACTTCAGCTTGCTACATTTTTAGATAATATCCATCACTCCGGTTTTCTGTCGGATGACCTCGTTTCGGATTCTATCCCTTAGCGAGATCCCGAGCATGGAGCGTTCCATTGCTCGCTGAGCGACGTGCAATCGGTGGGCCAACCTCACTGTCATGTTCCACGTTTCGGCTCCGTAGGTCATGACTGGTAGGACGCATTGATTGAAGACCTTGGTCTTTAGACACTGCGGGAGTGGTCTTTAGACACTCGATATAGGTCTGTGCAATTTCATTTTTTTTTTTTTTTTAAATTATTGACTGAAAGCATTTTCGCCTTATATTTTTTAATTCGTGCAAAAGTATTCCAACTCTATTATTTGATTATGACTTTTTTTGTGTTCACATAATTTTTATGTATATGTACCTATTGTAAATAATGTGGTTTTATTTACTGACGAAAAACTGTGATTGTTTGATAATTTTCTTGATCCTTGTACATATTATTTTGTTCTAATCAATTTTCCACGCAGATTTTTTTACTGCGAGTCTACCCGTATTATAGAAGGAGACTTAAGTCTTCATCTATACTTAAGTGTTGATTGTCTCTTTCCCACACTATCAATATGACAAAGAGCTGCTCAAGTATAGATCAGAGTCTGAGTCGCATTCTCTAATACGGACCTTAAAATATTTTGTTTGTGTTATGTATGTTCTCTTTCTATCATAGATGAATGTTTCTCTTTCGGACAAATCCAGCTACGGTAGTATACGCATGTGAGATAAGATTTTAATATGTTCATTGACCTCTCGTTCTATTGCGTAAAGTGAGTACGGAACAATTAGAATAGCTTCGACATGAAAAAATATATTACGTGCGTATGCTAGCCCAGCTGGCTCGATAATTTAAATTATTTATATTAAATGATGACCTTCATTTTAAGGATTACCATGATGGTTTAGATTTTGAATTTTTCCAAATAAAAAATCAATATTAATTTTCCCTTAAATTAAAATCATCCAATGTGACATATTAAATTTTGACATATTAAATAAAGCAAATATAATTAACATTATTTAAAAATATATATATTTGGTGCACGTCACTGGTGAATGGCAATCAAATTACGAATGTATTATATTAGTGTTAATTAAATCAATTAAATATATAAAATTATTTTGTGTTGTAATGAAAATTCAAAGAAGCGAAAACAAGTTTATTTATGTCGCCGTAACATTTTTACGCCCGTAATCTTCGATCTTGTATAAAAAACTAGATACACAATCCACAACAAAAAAGCGTCCTCACTAAATGACCGCCCACTTGACGGTTTGGGTTGTCTTTTCGTTCAGTAGCATTCGGGCGTTCCGAGAGAACGTATTGTAGTTCGGTCACTATTTTGTTTCATCTTGTATGGAACTGTGTATCTAGTTTTTTATAGTTGATCGAAGCCCGTAATATAGTAATTTGACTTAGTAAGATTATATAAAATCTCGGTAGTTTATGAAATGCCCCATTTTATTTTACACTAGCATCCCACTCGGGACTTTGTTCCCGTGGGAATTCGGGAAAATTATGTACCCTATGTTACTCAGGGATAATGTAGCATCCTAATGGTGAAAGAATTTTTGAAATCGGTCCTGTAGTTTTGAAATTTATTCCTTCATCCTTCATCAGCCCATATACGTCCCCACTGCTGGGGCACGGGCCTCCCTCGATAACACGAGGGGTAAATGCCATACCCACCACGCTTGGCAGACGGGTTGGCGAGGGTTTTGATATAATTGCAGAGTTTTCCTTCTCTGTGTGCAGATGAACTTGCTTGCATATTTACCTTAGTCGTCTTGTACGGCACCTCGGCAAGAAAGAGGGTGGGCCTATTCTACTATGCCGGGGACTCATACGGCTAACCTAACCTACCTAACCTAACCGAACCTAAAAAGCCTAATCTTACTTATCCTAATTTTATGCAGGCGGCCCTTAAAGTTCGTAAATTTATGATTTTACTAAGCAAATTGTAATATCGCGAGAGATTATAAATTTTAATATTATGGTTTTTACAATTTTCCGATGATATATAGGTATTACCTTTTGTTACAACCCTCACAACCCTTTGTCTACGGCGGTTAGCAAGGAAAGAGACAAATACCAGTATGATGCGACGCGGATCTGCTGCTTAAGCGCAAGGTTAAGGCGACTACAGCACCCGATAAAGGCAGCACACATTGGAATAGTGCCATCTCCGTCTCTCAACAGGCCTGGGCCGGCAGTGCGAACAGTGTCGATACACGAAGTTTACGGACTATGAAAGCGTGCGTGCGTAAAAACATGTTCGAAAGTTAGAAAAAAGAGATTTATGGAAAGGTAACAGCTTAAATCGAAAAATGCGTTAACTACTTATCGAGAGTGTTCAATCACGAACATTTTGATAGCAAATTCAAGTTCCTGTGTGCATTTTACTATCGTTTTACAGCTTAAAAGATACACAATATTGATATTTAGAGGTGACTTTGTGAACTTTTTCTATCGAACCAAAAGTGCTGAATCATGTTTTCAGCAAACTACTTATCTAGTTTATGTCCTGAATATTACCGTAGTATTTTTTTCTTCGATTTCATGCAGTGCGTCATGCTTATCTACGCATCATAATATCGTAATTTAGGTGCTGTAGTCGCCTTAATATGCGGGAGAATTTTAAGGCCCCGTAAAACTTATCATTTTACAATACAGTACTCGGAAATAACTCCATATTTATGTCTGTTAAGTGTTTTGTAGTCCAAAATCACGTGTAACGTAAATTATTTTAAAAATAAAAATTATTTTTACTAATCGCCAAATCAGAAAAAAATTTGTTAGCAGGATTTTTTCTTCGATCTTTCTCGGAGAAAAAAAAATATTTTTTGACTCAAAGCTTAAAATGAATCATAAAAGTAAAAAAAAAGTAAAAATAATATTCTAACAACAAAAATATATGACGCAATAAAGAGTAGCTGATTTGATTAGCAAGTCACAAATAAAGTGTTTCACTTAAGGTTAATAAATTCAGATAAATCTTACTATATTGGCCAACCCGCATTGTGCCAGCGTGGTGGTCTATGGCATAAATCCCCTTCGTGTTTCGAAGGGAGGCCCGTGTCCCTTGGTGGGGACGTATATACACGGTGATAAAAAACCTCCTAGCTATATTTAAAAAAAAAACAATGGGAATAGTTCATTTTTTGCCTAAATTTAGACATTACTCCTACAGCAGGAACGCGAGGGGTGCGGGTAGCGCTCGGGGGTGCACCCGAGTGGTGTCTACGTTTAGGATAAAAAAAAATCCACCGAATTTTTTTTTAAAAAAAGTGTTCTGTAAGTGATACTGGTTCAGGATTTTGAATATAGCTTGGAGGTTTTTTTTACCCAGTATATGGGCTGATAAATAAAAATGAACGTATTTTTGTTATTTCCTGGGCTACTGCATTGTATAACGTTGAGCGATACAGTCGCTAATATCAAATGAAGAAACCCTTAAAGGGTTGTAGTACGTCATAGCCTCGTCCGTTGATCAGCAGGGTGCACCGCTAGCAGGCGGTGATGACGATTTAGGAGCACTAAGATGCTATGACCCCATAATTCCTAATAGTTTTCGCTTCTTTGAATGGTTGCCAACACTTAGAAGATAATATACAGGGCTTTAGGTATCTCTCTTTCAACCTGGGAGATCAAAATTTTTTTTTCGTATTTTGACCTATGTTCCTTGGGGAAGTTGTTGATCTCCCATACAAAATGCGCTATATGCTGAAGTTTGTATGGGAACTCAAAAATTTTTTTTCGTATTTTGACCTATGTTCCTTGGGGAAGTTGTTCACGGACTGATTAACCACCCGAGAGGTTGAAAGAGAGATACCTAAAGCCCTGTATAGAGCACAGTATTGACAGTTATAAAAAAAAATACTGGGGTTTTTAAAACAAAATCGTTAACTCCAATGTATCTTCCGCGTAAAATATTGGAGGAGTAAATTAGTTAGAGAAAATGCGAATGAGCCTCAGAAACTGAACAACTTTCTCAAGTAACGAAGGTTGAAATATGAAAAAGAAATTACGCCTTTCCATAAAACGCGTTACTTACATGGTAAAAGTAAAAAAAATGCTTTATTTCATAGAACATTCAAGATGTTACTTAAAATAAGACAAATTAGGTTTACATTAGCATTTTCAACTTTGTGCCTATTCGCAAAGGTGCAGTCTTCTCAGGAGAAGAATACGCAAGAAATTCCGAGAGGCACTCTTTTACACTCAATCATACTTGTTTTTTTTTTTACCAGCCCATAAACCCCACCAAGGCTTAGACCATACACTCCTAGACGGAGCGAAGAGCGTGCCCCTTTTAGATAGCAATAGTTTACCCCTTCCCTGCACCCAATCATACTTCACTGTACAAAAGCTGTACAACAACTAATGGAGTCTCTTTTCTCACAAATTCACCACAAAAACGAATAAACTTTATGCACAAAACCTTGAAAACCGTAATGACTGACAGAAGCTGCAGATCAAACGCTTTGTTTGTCACTAATTGAAAATCGTGACATCAAAAAATGGGTTACGCAGAAAGAGATGTCGTTAAAGTAACCTATCTCTTACTATCTTGTAGGAACTCACATGGTTGCATCTCTTTCAAAAGTGCTGTGACGTCATAAGTACTCTGTCTATAGAGTGTATGGTCTAAGCACCAAGGGGCACTTTCATACTTACTTTCTTAATTTCTATTGACTGCAATGAATTGCTCTCGAGCTGATCAATTCATTGCCTTCGTAGGGAAAGTCGAAAAGTTTTTTCTTATATAGGTTCCTTGGGGAAAGTTGTTAAGTTTCATGGGGATATCACCTCCAAAAGACAGCAACGTAATTTCGTAAAATATTTCTGTGGCAAATTGTATACCTACTTACTGTTCCGAAGTAAAATAAAGTATTTTATAAAATAAATTACTCTCTGTAAAAATGAATTTAAATAAAAAAATAATGTGTCCATATTATACATGGTCAAATAATACAGAAGTCAAAACGGTATGTGGCTTCAGACTGACCACTGGCATTTAACTCTCTTTCGAATGATTTGTAAATTGACCATGTTTTTTAGTTTTCTTTTTTTGGGGATTTGGATGTCTCCATAAACCTATCGAATTATCAAAAGAAAATATCGACTTTCCACACCTACTAAAGCAATCAGCTGTCTAGTCTAGAGTGTTGATTCGTGTAATTTTATGACGGGTGGCTACCACCTAAGCGAAGCTGACATTCAAGGAATGATACATTGCTGTTTGATTGATGTCGTTAATCAAGGTCTCCTTATAAAGAAGCAATCGACAACATTCCATTCGTTCACCCAGCATCAGCTTCGCTTATAATAGGTGGTAGCCATGTTATTTAAAATGCTAGTTCCACTATTCCCCGCTAGTGGCGCTGTACGATTTGCCAAAAGAAATATTTTACATTGATGCTAGAAATACGTAATAAAACCCACTTGTGTATGATAATGATAAATTAATATTAAATAAAGTATTATTGTTGATGTTGTGAGGAGCCCGACGACTCTGCGAGATATTTGTGTAATCTACGAAAAATATATTTTGAGCATTCAAGTTTGTTTTTTATTATTTTTATTGCCGTCCTGCCACACTATTTTTATAGTGTCACTCTGCAGTGTAGGTATGTTCGCGCAACGGGCCTCTCATGTGGCCTCTGGGGTTTGAAGAGGTCACAAAATTATTATTTGTAACAAAAAAAATAACATGGTTGGCTATGTTAGCTTGTGTTTTTACTTACTACCTTCCTTAATGATTTTACTCTTGAATTATTAAGCACTTTTACCTGGTTTAGTCTAATACTAGCTTTCCGTCAGGGACTTCGTTCCCATGGGAATTTGGGAAAATGAAGTAGCTTATGTATTAATCCAGGGTACCAGCTTCCTCCATACCAAATTTTAAAATCGGTCCAGCCATTCTCGAGTTAAAAGTGTTCGAAAAACCCCGACTTAGTTTTATATACTTTATTCAAATTCGCTTGCAAGCTGGTGACGCTAGAGTAGGCAAATTTTTATACCTAAAGTTGACTTTTGTTAGGGAGTGAGTCTTCTGTATGGTAGTACATATTGTGTGAGCACTTTGGCATGACGTCGACATGACAACATTATTTTACTCGTGTATTATCCCCTCAACACGTGGACCGTTTTTCTATCGACTATTGCACGCTTTTAAAGCAATAACTGGGCAGATGTTATGTAAAATTATTTTTCATCCTGTAAAAAAGGGGGGTGTTATAAGTTTGACGTGTGTGTTTGTGTGTCTGTCTGTGGCATCGTAGCTCCTGAACGAATGGACCGATTTCAAGGTGTTTTTTTTTGTTTGAATGCTGGCGTAATCATGATTGTACTTAGCTGTATTGATTAAAAATTGTTTCAGCCGTTTAAAAGTTAGTAAAACGCTACACACTCAAAGGCCCACACTAAGGTTTTCCATCGTGCCGTGGGTCCCTTTGGAAACACCCCTAACCCGCGAACTGCTTTTTACACAAATGTTTGCCCCGACTGGGGATCGAACCCAGGATCCGCCGATCAAGAGGCAGCGTCACTACCACTCGACCAAAGCCGACAATAATAAGTATATCGGGGGTTATACACCATTTATAATTTTAGATAGCTAATACCAAGGCGTCCCTTATTTCGGCACTGTCCTCTGTCTCCCAAAGAAAATGCTTATAACTTTATAACAGAAGGTCAACCAAATCTGATACTTGGCGTTTGAATTTGGAAAATTAAGTAGGTACTAAGTTCTGGGTGAAATCAGATCTTCGCTAGGTGGTGCAATAATTTTTGGGCAGTGCCTAAATTCAATTCAATTTCAATTTATTTATTCAATTTAACACAGAAAAAATGATATCATGACAGGCTCGGGGCCCAAATCGATAGCATTATAATAATCTTACACAATTTTATACTTAATTAATTTTACAGGTTTTTGATAGCTAACACAGCATATAAAACATATTTTAAGTTGTCAAAATTTTCAAAAAAAGAATGTTTAATAATATATAATAAATAAAAAGAATGTCTAATAAATGTCAAAAAAATAAAAAATTGTCAAAAAAATTACATAAAATGTCAAAAAATATAATATTACTCATTTAAAATCACTTAGTCAGATAACTCAAAAAAATAAGCTTATTTCGGCACTGCCCCGAAAAAATCCTTATAGCTCATTAACGGGATGGGTACAAATTGTCTCCTTTGTGGCAAATGTTGAAAAATTAAGTACTGATTTTCTGTCTAGTTAAAACCAATATCTGAGACCTGGGTAGTGCCGAAAAAGACACACAATACCAAGGTATCGAGGAATCTTCATGTTGTAACCAGGCAGCGCCATCTAGCGTCGAGTAGAACCAAACTTCTATTATTTAGATTATGAAAATATACGGCCTATTTGAATCTTTCTTTATAAAAAGAAAAATAATCCTTTGATAAGTTTCAACGTCGACACGACACCTACCTACTTTACTATTTCTGACACCTACGCTGTTTATTTCGTGTAGTTTTGTGTTTTTATTTATTTTTGTTACCTATATTTCGTGTATTTTAATTATATTTGTTATTTCAAACAACTTTGTGCACTGCAAGGTATTCATTTATAAGCATTTAATAAATACTCGAATTTTGATAAAATGTGCGAAAACACAGACCCCATTATTGTACCCGAGGACGAAATGCTAATTAGAAATCCTAAACATTCCTTAGTGAAAAGTATTTTTGAATTTACTGCTCTCACAATATACGGGCAGAAGAAACGTTTTACTGACTACGAGGGATACACCTGCCTTATAGTTAACGTTGCTTCTAAGTCTAAGTTGTCTGATTTTAACTACGCTTTGCTGAATACGTTGCACGATAAATATTATGATAAGGGTAAGACTTAATTAACATATTCGTTAGTGAGATGAGAGCCATAGCCCATTGTTACGAACGAGGCTTGTAACCGGATGGTTGCGGGTTCAAATCCAGGATTTATATACGGATTTCTAATTAATTAACATTTGCTCAGCGGTGAACGAAAACATGGATATTATCCAAAAGTGTAGCAAGCTGAAGTGGCAGTGGGCTGGCCATGTCTGTCGCAGAACCGACGAGCGTTGGAGTAGACAGGTTCTCGAATGGAGACCACATCTTGGCAAACGTAGTGTAGGACGCCCCCCAGCCATCTGGCTGGGGGGCGTCCTACACTAAGTTTGCCGTTTGCCAAGACCATCTGACCATCTGGTCAGATGACCTGAAGAAGATAGCGGGTAGTGGCTGGATGAAAACAGCGGAGGATCGTGCAAAGTGGCGCACCTTGGGGGAGGCCTATGTTCAGCAGTGGACTGCAATAGGTTGATATGATGAACGAAAACATCGTGAATGAAACCCGCACGTCTAAGAGTATGGTCTAGCTAGAGCTAGGGCTCACCTTAGAATGATGAGCTACCAATTCGAAATTTTGGACGCCATCAAAATACTGATTATTTTCACACAAAAATCATTTAAAAAATTAATCCGTTATCTATAGCTACATGTACTTAATTAATGTTGTTATATGATAGAGTTGGTAATGAGCCAGACTTGTGATCGGAAGGTCGCGGTTCAAATTCTGGTGCGGGCTTGTACTACTAAATTCGTCTTTTCGGATTTATGTACGGATTTATAATCATTACTTGCTTAACGGTGAAGGTAAACATCGTGGTGAAACCCGCCCGTCCAAGAAAATTCATTTTTGAAAGACGAGCGGTCCACCAAACCGCATTGGGCCAGCGTGGTGGACTATGGCCTAAAACCCCTTCGTGTTTTGAAGGGAGGCCCGTGCATCTCGGTGGGGACGTATATGGGCTGATGACGATATGACATGACATAATACAAATATTAGTTAACTACTTTGGAATAAGTATGTATGTACACAGAGTATACTAAGCTGGAGTCCATTTAATTTTTGTCAGGCCCTTCCTAAAAATAACCTTAGATACGCCAATGGTTATAAGAGGCACTGCAATTAAATGTGGTAAACTAATTCCTAGTCGCTTAAAATCAAATAGATCCGTTCGTGTGTGTGAGAGAGAGTGTATATGTGTATGTTATGTCTATATGTGCTTTTAGCGATTGTGTGTGTTCTATAGTTAAGTAAATTTAATTTATGTTTCTTTTTTTTACCAGATATAGGCCATAGTCCACCACGCTGGCCCAATGCGGGTTGGCGGATCGCTCATCTTTCGAAAATTAATTTTCTTAGACGTGCGGGTTTCATCACAATGTTTTCTTTTATCATTGAGCAAGAGATAATTAATCAGAAATCCGTACTTAAATCCAAAAAGACGAATTATGTGGTACAGGTCCGCACCAGGATTTGAACCCGCAACTTTCCAGTTACAAGTCTGACTCATAACCAATCGGGCTATCACCGCTTGTAGATGAGGTCGACGATAGAGCAAGTTAACCCAGAAAAGGCCTGGTACTCCTACGCACCGACGGAACACAGCAAGCTGTTTGGCGTCGGACTTCGGTAGGAGGGTAGTCGCGAACCAGACGGCCCTTCACAGAGCCTACCACACCGCATGAGACCATAGGACGACACCTTAGATTCAGAACAAACTGAGGTGTCGTTGCCTGGGGTGGATTAATAGGAGGCAGGTCTCATTTGTGTTTCCTTAGTCGCCTCTTACGACACCCACGGAAAGGTGGTGTTATTCTCAACCGATCACCACAAGGTGTTCCTTCTTTATAATTTTCCAAATATCGTTTAAATAACCGTCAATTGTGTAGATAATTATCAATTGGTTGTAATCTACTAGGCCTCCGCATCCTCGCGTTTCCATGCAATCAGTTCGACAACATGGAACCTGGCTCCAAAGAAGAGATCATTGAGTACATAGAGAGCAAAGGAGTAAAATTCGACGTATTCGTCAAAGTCAAAGTGAATGGAGAAAATGCGTTTGAGCTGTTTAAGTATTTGAAGGTTTGTCTGTCTTAATGCTTTGTCACGTGAAGCCTACGTCACAGTGACAAGTAGCCTATAAATCTAAACATATGATGAAACTGAAGTTTTACAGCGGTCTCTTTTTAAAAACAAATTCTTCCATTTATCACTCCCACTATACTATACAAACATTAACAATTACGCACACACATACACACACTACACAGACAAATACTTTTTTTTTCAACTAGACAATCTATAAATCTATAAGAAATGTCCCTGTTTAGCACAGGCCTAGCCTAGTGTGGTTATCTCAGTTAAACTATGTTGTATTATTCGGACAGTTTAATAAATCATTTATCATTATCCTAGAATATATTGTATACCTGGAAGAGCGAGGCATTCCCATCACAAGTGTCTATGACTACTTACTGGGAAGCCCCGATTATTACATGTAAGGATTTGTCTAAATAAAGACATTTTTAATTTAAAAAAAAGTATTTTCAAATAAAATTTTAACATCAACATTTATCATTAAATCATTTATCATTATCATTATAATCTATCTATACATATTATAAAGAGGAAAGATTTGATTGTTTGTTTGTTTATATTGAATAGGATCCGAAACTACTGGACCGATTCGAAAAATTCTTTCACCATTAGAAAGCTACATTATCCCCGATGGACATAGGCTACATAATTTTCCCGAATTCTCACGGGAACGAAGTCCCGAGCGGAATGATAGTAAATGATAAATAAACACTACACACTCAAAGACTTCAAACACGCTAAAGTTTTCCTTTATGTCGTGGGTCCCTTGGAACATACACGAAGATGAACACCCATGACCCGAGAACAAACATCTGCTTTGTACATAAACATTTGCCCCGACCGGGAATCGAACCCAGGACCCGTTGATCAAGAGGCAGCGCCATACCGCTCGACCAAACCGGACCAATTTTTTATATGAGAAGTAATTGACCTCGATCTTGACCTTTCGAGTGTGTAGCGTTTATTATTATTATTGTTTTTGAAATTATATTTGAGCTCGGCGTAGAAACACCGTAAATCTAAATCATGTCCACGGGCCTAGGCCAAGTGGGCATCATTTGGGTTGTTTAAGGTCGTTCTGTCCAACTGCAGAAACTTGCGTTCAATAGGGATGTTGACTATTTTTTTAAATTGTTTTAGTATCTTTAAAAGGACCTGTATCCAAAACCGAAATAATTTTTGAAACCTATTGAGAAATAAAAAAAAATACTAGCTATAAAATTTTAATAGAGGGGGAAACTGTCAAACAACGAAAAAGAGATGCACTTACTGGCACGTGATGTCACCACCATTAGTTTGCGTAGGTAAAAACGAGATAGCTAGCTCTCCCCACAAAACGAGATAGCTAGTCCTTACGATAATATAAATGCTAATAACTTGTTCATTTATAAATCAGTTTTAATGCTGTTTTCGGATATTAATATATTTCTAGCATTATTTTTTGTTTCACATACAATAATTCATAAAATCAAACGCTGTCAACATCCCTATTCTGCATGTATTTAATATCACTATATCATGAATTAATATCACTTTAATGTATTGAATATAACTTTATTATTATTATAAATGTCGTTCTACAACAGAAAGGATGTCCAACAGACAAGAAATGGGGCAACGTGATAACAAACAACTTCACAAAGTTCCTCATATGTAAAAGAGGCACTGTTATCGAAAGGTTAGATCCGGTTAACAATGAAGAGGAGCTCTTCCACAAGCTAGATGAACTATTGAAACCCCCGACACCAGAACCTGAGCCGGTGGACTTGCAAGGCGCAGTTCAACCGACGGAGACGGAAAAATTACCGGAAGGTGAATGTAAGGAGGTTATACACTTCTTTTGAGGTTATGTTTTTATTTATTTTATAATATATTAAACTAGTTATTCACGAAATTGCTTTGTTTTTTATTCCAGTCATCCTTATTGTGTAGGTGTATAACTTTTTTGTTTGATTTATTATGAGCCTTCTCATAATAAAACACCCTTGTTAATTCTTGATCTCAATCTTGACTAAGGTCATAGATGAGGTCGACGATGGAGCGAGTTAACCCATAAAATGCCTATTAACCCTTTTAGCGCCAAGAGTTTTCGTCAAAAACGCCCACCACACGCCACATCAAAAAAATAATGTCGTGGCGTATGACGAACGCTTGGTGAACGATATTAAAGTTGTGGTATGTATGTATCTTCTAGTCAAAGTATAAAATAAATAGTTTTAATAAATATTTAGTCATGTATAATTTAATTTTTGGTTTGGGTCTCACGTACCTACATGGAACGTATTCTTGTTACTTTATAAGCACTTAATTTATTAGAACTATTTCATCTGTTCCGACCTCTTTCAAATTTGTAATTTCAGAGGATAACTTTAATTGGTTTATCAAACTGTAATTTAGTTAAGAATAAAATATTGTTATCCAAAAAAAGAAAAAAATATGTTTTTGTCTGATATGACTTAGGCGGCGAGGGCACGAAACTTAATCGTCTGATATATCAGACTTTGGCGGTGAAAAGGTTAAGGCACTGATACTCCCACTCACCGACGGAACACAGCAAGCTGTTTGTCGTCGGACTTCGGTAGGAGGGTGGCTAAACAAGCGGAATTGTCATTATAAATATGACATCTCTGTACTACTTACCTTGTTTAACAGCAAATAAATGAATTGAATCTCCTTTTCGAAGTCGGTTAATTAAACTGCCAAAAAACTGATCAACACGTTTTTATTTCATGAATGACTATATTATTTATAACTTATAATATTTATTCTAGATCGAATTCTATGATGTCTGCTAAGTCGACCTCAACGTCTACGTCGCTGTCGCTCCCGCTGCTTTGGTTGCCCTGAAACAAGTATATTAATGAGCTTTTTATTTAGGTTTCTATGTCTTCGAATAGTTTTTTTTGAAGGGAAGGTACTTATCGTGTATTTTATGTGATAGGTACGGTATAAAACAATAAAGGCTAGTAAGCTGCAGTATAAAGCAATAAGACATGTTGAGAGAGGTATAAAACAATAAAGGCATGCTAGATGCGGTATAAAGGCATGTTAGGTAAAGGCCTTTGAGTGAGTAGCGTTTATTTATTTATGTTAGGTGCAGTATGAAACAATAAAGGCTTGTTAGTGCAGTATAAATCAATAAAGGCTTGTTAGGTGCAGTATAAAACAATAAAGGCATGTTAGGTGCAGTATAAAGGATGTTAGGTGCAGTATAAAACAATAAAGGCTTGTTAGGTGCAGTATAAAGGCATGTTAGGTGCAGTATAAAGGATGTTAGGTGCAGTATAAAACAATAAAGGCTTGTTAGGTGCAGTATAAAGGCATGTTAAGTGCAGTATAAAACAATAGACTTGTTAGATAAAGTATAAAGGTATGTTAGGTGACACGAATATTGCCGATGCTACTAAAAGTGTTAAATCAATGTTAATAGACGCTAAGTTATAAAATGTTAATGTAATTCACTTTTTTTAAAGTAATATTTTTGACTTTGGTAAAATGCTTATATTATTTATGTACTTGGTTTAATTTTACTTTTATGTACTTAAATATTAGAACTGTAGTTTATGTAATATAATATAAATATATTTTATTCTTATTATTTTTTAACTGTTAGCCACCACCCGCTCTGCTTTATATTTTTTCATTATTTTCCTACCCAAAGTTTGCCTGGAAGAGATTGCTACCTTACATTTCTGTTTTCTGTCCTTGTCTGTTATTGTAATGTTTTTGTGTCATCTATGGCGTGCAGTAAAGTATATGTCTACTTATAAAAGTGGTACCCGTCGTCTCCTGGTGCGCCTGCGCCGCGGCGGGTGGTCGGGCGAGGAGCCGCCGCTGCTGTGTCCGTCCGCCAGACCCATCACCGCGTTACGGAACAGGTTGGACGCCACTACAACACAATATTATATACTCTAAAACTAGACTCTAATGAAGCTTACTTTTTTATTATTAAGAGAAGCGTTAACTCTTGACCTCAATCTTGACCGAGGTCATAGATGAGGTCGACGATGGAGCGAGTTAACCCAGAAAATGCCTATAAAGGCACTGGTACTCCTACGCACCGACGGAACACAGCAAGCTGTTTGGCGTCGGACTTCGGTAGGAGGGTGGTCGCGAACCAGACGGCCCTTTACAGAGCCTACCACACCGCATGAGACCATAGGACGACACCTCAGATTCAGAACAAATTGAGGTGGCGTTGCCTAAGATGGATTTATAGGCAGGTCTCATTGAGTTTCCTTAGTCGCCTCTTACGACACCCACGGAAAGAGATGGGGTGGTGTTATTCTCATCCTCACCTGGTAGCGATCTTTTTTAAAATGATTATTTAATAACAGACAAGTGAGTACATTAGTTACACATATAGTCTACTCGCCAAACTGTGAATACCTACTAAACCGTGGACTCATTTCCCGTTGATAACATTGTTTTGGAGGCATTACACATGGTTGTTGTATGTGGGTAGTACAACCCTTGAAGAGTTTCTTTAAGAGGATCGTCTCAGTGTTTTTTCCCATACAAACGACCTCAATGGATTCCATCCCCTAAACGTCAACGGATCCCTGGGAAATTTTGGTATAGTATCAGGAACACCAAAAACTAGGTGATTTTATTGATATTTTTAGTAGACAAAAAGATATTTGAGACTAAAAGTCAGCATTTTTCGCCAAAAAATTCTCAAAATTTAAGAAGTGACTGTTGAAAAACTAAGAACAATTTTGGAAAAAACAAAACGTACGAACCTCGTTTATACGCTTTCCAATCGATAGAACACGTACGATTTCATTAAATTTTGGGGTAGGAATTCATTGACGCCTAAACTCATAATTTTGAAAAAGCTGCAATTGTCCCTTTCGCACAAGTCTGAGGCGGGTGGTCGACATCGAGACTGCATGCAAAACAACTGAGACGCTCCTCTTAATCTAATTGAATACTCACTAACCCGTCGCGTGCGATACAAATCTCGTACACCATGTGTAAAAAGCACGCGAATGTTTAAAGTACTAGTATATTTATACGTAACAAATTAACTTTATCAAATGTTTTAAATATTAACACCTTTGTGGACACCGCGAAAATAGGCGGGGTAAAAAATTTACGTCATATGACGTTATACAGGGTGACAAAGAACCTCCTAGTTATATTCAAAATCCTCAACCAGTATCACTTACAGAACTTTTTTTTCTCCTAAGCGTATACACCACTCGGGCGCACCCCCCTCGCGCTACCCGCACCCCTCGCGTGCCTGCTGTAGGAGTAATGTCTACGTTTAGGGAAAAAATGAACTATTCCCATTGAAAAAATAATTTTTTTTTCATAAATGTGTTCTTTGAGTGATACTGGTTCAGGATTTTGAATATAGCTAGGTTTTTTATCACCTTTTATGTAAGCACGCAAAATTGAAATTTAAAAATTGTTCTAACTATTGTAATATCAACTATTAACCGTATCGGTTTGATAAGTGTAACCATTTTTTTTAAAATAAGCTGTTATTACGACAAAACACTGTTATCAAATAAATAAATGATTCTTTAGTTGTATGGAATTCTCTGCTGTCATTTTACAAACTCGTGGTTCTTGTGGCCACGAAGGTGTTAAGATAAAAAAAGTTGTTTCAATTTAACCACAACCGAATTAGAATAACTAAGGAAACACAAATGAGACCTGCCTACTAGTAATCCATCCCAGGCAATGACACTTCACTTTTTTCTGAATCTGAGGTGTCGTCCTATGGTCTCATGCGGTGTGGTAGGCTCTGTAAAGGGCCGTCTGGTTCGCGACCACCCTCCTACCGAAGTCCGACGCCAAACAGCTTGCTATGTTCCGTCGGTGCGTGAGAGTACCAGTGTTATAGGCATTTTCTGGGTTAACTCGCTCCATCGTCGACCTCATCTTTGACCTTACGGTCAAGATTGAGGTAAAGAGTTAACCCATCTTATAATATAAAAGGACATGGTACTTTGTATTTTTGGACCCAACAATTTACGATTCACAATAATGAACCTATTTCGACAGGAGTGTACTTACAGTCTTCATCGTCTCCGGACCCTGAGTCTGATCCGTCATCGTTTTCAGATCCAGCCATCTCTTCCTCTTCGTCCTCCTCCTGAAATTCAATATTTATATTTTTTTAAAGTATTATTTGATTGTCCACCAACCCGCATTGGGCCAGCATTAGCCGTGTGAGTCCCCGGCAGAGTAGAATAGGACCACCCTCTTTCTTACCGAGGTGTTGTACAAGGCGACTAAGGTAAATATGCAAGCAAGTTCATCTGCACACAGAGAAGGAAAACTCTGCAATTATATCAAAACCCTCGCCAACCCGTCTGCCAAGCGTGGTGAGTATGGCATTTACCCCTCATGTTGTTGAGGGAGGCCCGTGCCCCAGCAGTGGGGACGTATATGGGCTGATGAAGAATTTGATTGTCCACCAACCCGCATTGGGCCAGCATGGTTGGTTATGGTCTAAATCCCCTTCGTGTTTACTGGGGAAAAAATTACTGTGTCTCCTAAATAATGCTTAATTCATTCATTCATTCATATGGGCTAGTATTATCCTTAGTATTTCCCCAAAGTTCCTATAGTTATTAAAATTACCACTTTTCCCCAATGTTACCGTTACCACTTTGGCCCTAATGTTACAGTATTTTTTTCTCATCATGGTCCCGTTTTCTACCGACATCGTACATCCTAACACACGATTACTAAAATTATGACTTTTCCCCAATGTAACCACCATAGTAACCACTTTGCCCCGAAAGTTCCTATGGTTACTAAAACTACCACTTTTCCCCAATGTTACTGTTACCACTTTGGCCTTAATATTACATTAGTTAATTTTCCTTACCGCATCGTCGTCGCGGTCTCTTCTTCTACCTACATCGTACCCCTTAACACACTATTCTTGCATTTGCTGTATTTCAATAGGTGTTTATAATGTAATATGTTGCGTTGCACGTCTGTTTATTGGTTATCTCCGTTTTATGTACTCATCCTTGATTTTAGTTACTACCCTCATTTCTATAGTAACAATTTGTCTCCAATGTTACCATAGTTACCACTTTGCCCCCTAAATTCCTAGTTACTAAAATTACCACTTTTCCTTTTGTCCCCTAAGTTCCTACTTACTAAAATTAAAAATTACCACTTTTCCCAATGTTACCGTTACCACTTTGGCACTAATATTACAGTAGTAAATTTTCCTTACCGCATCGTCGTCGTGGTCTCTTCTCCTTCCTACATCGTACACTTTAACACACGATTCTTGCATTTGCTCGAAGTCCCCCATGTTTTCCACAAGTGATATCTGAGTTCCTAGGGGACACACCGATAGGGAGTAGATATTGCGTTTCACGTCTATTGTTGCTGTAAAAAGAGAAAGGAATGTTAGAATACGGTAGACTGTCAAATCAGTTTGTAAATTTTCTAATTGTATGACAACATTATACAGGGCTTTAGGTAAATCTCTTTTAACCTATCGGGTGGTTAATCAGTCCATGAAACTGAATAACTTTCCCCCAATAATAGGTCAAAATACGAAAAAAATTACAAAATGCGCTATATGCTGATGAAGTTTGTATAGGAACTCAAAAATTTTTCTTACTTGGGGATAATATAACATCCTAATAGTGAAATAATTTTTGAAATCGGTCCAGTAGTTTTTAAGTTTATTCGTTACATACAAAAATACAAATCTTTCCTCTTTATAATATTAGTGTAAATAATATGTATTTATGTTTTCGATATAAAAACTTACCTATACTAGAGTAGTCGAACGGGTCTAATGTCTTAAAGCTGGTATCGAATTGATTCTTTTCTTCTGAGTCTTGGTCGGCGCACACCACGTATATAGCCGTGCACGCTGGATTGAATAAAACCTGAAAAAAATATATATATACAGGGCTTTAGGTATCTCTCTTTCAATCTCTTGGGTGGTTAATCAGTCCATGAAACTAAACAATTTCCCTAAGGCACATAGGTTAAAATGCGAAAAAAAAATGTTGATCTCCCATACAAAATGCGCTATATGCTGATGAAGTTTGTATGGGAACTCAATTTTTTTTTTTTCGTATTTTGACCTATGTTCCTTGGGGAAGTTGTTCAGTTTCATGGACTAATTAACCACCTGAGAGGTTGAAAGAGAGATACCTAAAGCCCTGTATATGTGTACTTATTTTGTGTACGGTCAGCCAAGAAAATGGTCTCTCAGTATTCACAGAACTTCCCGTGTAACCAAAATATCGCTAAGGTTCACAATGTAACAGAGAAAGATATAGAATGATGACGTATTATGATGCAGTTACAATGAGATGACATTTCAGAAACTGTTAGTTCATTATTGCAAGGGAAAATCAACCTTGCTGTTGTATGTCACGCAAACGAATTTCAACCTTGGGTGGTAGACCACATTTTTGGCCGACTGTACAATAAAGGATTTTATAATCATGTTACCCGCAAGACGCCCTCTGCACGTAGACAACCCACGACTTCAAACAGATCAGTAGGTACTACGTGGCACATTCAATGATGTTGTCTTTTATTTTTAGCTTTTTTGAAATCTTTTTTTTTTGATAAATTCAAGTAACTTACCTCAGATTTATCTAACGTAGGCACTGTTCTTAATAAGTGGAACGTTCGTAAGTCCCATACTTCTGTATTTGATATTATCTGGAAAATTAAAAATACAATACAATTTTTTTTTTTTTGAAAATACATTTTATATGGGATGACTTCAAAAAAGTTAGCGAAGCTGAACTGAAACTGAACAACGTTTCCCAAAGACCCCATTATGAAATTATCACAAACAAAGGCAAATCAACTAGGTCCCGATTCCGTAAATTCAGTTGTGTGTCGATGGAATGGAGGCCATTTTATCCGTTCAGATGGCGAAATTGAGAATTATCCGTCTAATGACGGCTGCTTTGACTGGTGGCACCACCGCCAACTGAATTTCCAAATGCTGGTAGTTTGCAACTTTACGTTCGGTTGGCGGTGGCGCTCCCAGTCGGGGTGGTTGTCAGAAAGTATATGAAAATTAAATAGTTCTCAATTTCGTCACCTGAACAGAAAAAATGGCCTCCATTCTATCGACACACAACTGAAGTTACAGAATCGCGGCCCTGATCGCACAAGTTGTATGGAGAGCCGAAATAGTAGACTGTTAGCCGAGGGTGGAAAGAATCAATTATAGTCCGAGTAGGAATTGATTCTTTTACCCGTTGTTAAACACTCTACTTTTCATTTCGAATATGAGGAAAATAAAACTAGTTGTTTATCTAAACTATTTATTGATAATATAATAATATTAGTAGTACCTATTTTTTTGAATTCCGTCACAGATACATAACAGATTAGTATCCCGCCAATTTATGTCGACTTTTTAAATATGGAACTCACCGCGTAATTGTTGCGGCTTATTCCGCTCAAAGAAGTTTGCGCTAAGTTCACACTGGCTGTTTAGAAACTCACATGGCCGCAGCATTTTTTTTTAATTAGTTTTGTTTTTACATAAAACTTTTCACAGCTGACAGCAGTTCTATTTTTAAAGTTCATTCCGGCCCTTAGGTGGAAAGTAATTTGTATGAGTTTTTCGCTCCCTATGGAAGGAAGCAGCATTTTACCCAATAATCAGATCAAAATAACACGAATTTCCGAGTATGAGAAATGAAACATTTTTTTTTATATTTCGACCTATGTTTCTTGGGGAAAGTTGTTCAGTTTCGTGGTCTGATTCACATCCGTAATTTTCGTTAGCTAATTTAAAGTAATTTATTAATGTTCGATTTTAGAAGGCTTAAGTTGCGCTTAACAATACTTATAGAAGTCTCTTCCCTCAATTAAGTATTCTTTTATGTGTCTTATCTGCTGGTGAGAAAGTTCATTCTATAATGAACTTGTCCCTTTAAATAATTTTTAGAGAAAGAAAAATGTTCGGCGCGAATGGGACTTGAACCCGCGACCCCAGGATCAGATCTCCTGGTGCTCTAACCAACTGAGCTATCGTGCCTTCAAGTCAAGCGGCGAAATGTCTCATTCCCTTACTAACCACATTACGTCGTGCGTGTCGGTTAGCGCCATCTGTGTCTCGAACGGAGAACTACAGACTCGCCACATATTCGAAGTAGATTATCACAAGGGCGCAACCTATTAACGATTTATAATTTAGATTTTTTAAGCTTTTTAAAAATAACTAAGTATTTTTTAACACTTTAGTATTTTTAGGGGTTTTAAAAAAATAATACTAAAATGAGTCTCTTTAACTTGTGTCATTGCGTGCACTTACTTCTAATCCGTTCGGGTGGAACACTCCGCTATGCGTTTGGTTCAACTTGTCGAACTTGTGTATTTCTTTACCGGTGTTAACATCCCATAGCACGCCATCTGCAAACAGAAAACGCGTTAGGAATTGTCACAACTATCAATACTTACCTATATTATTATTTATTTGATTAATAAATAGTATATCGATAGTGTACGTATCGATGGTTGCGCAATATAAATATACAGGGTGTAAGGGACAGGTTAGCAAAAACTGAAACCCTGAACTCAGATCATCATTCTAAATTATCTTCCAGTGGAACTTTTTCTAGATAATTTTTCAAATTTTTTTCATGTTTTTTTATATTTTCTGCTTTTAAATTACATCAATTATTCAAATACACTCCATTTTCTAATGAAAAACCATGACAACAACATGAAACTCGAAAACCAGCAATGTACATCGCATTCTTAAAGCGGCGGCGCGGGGAGAGCGCCAAAGTAGGTAAATAGCGAAAACTCCTTAAGTCGATCATAGTATATTCCACCGCTTAAGTATTTGCTAAGCTGTTCTTTACACCCTGCTGATGGTCGGGCTAATCATGAGTTAAACAATTACATCGGTACATACCAGACAGCACCAATTCATCAGTAGGATGGAAGGTGGCTCTGTTCTTGGCGTACTGGTTGCTGATGGTCGGGTTGAGGGTCATGAGCTCTCGTCCGGTGCGGGTGTCGAAGATGGTGGCTGTCTCCCCTTTGGTGCCGATAATCCTTTCGTCGGACATCTTGGAAAATTCTACGTACTCTTCGTTGTCTAGTTGGAATCTGAAAACAAATATCGTATTTAATAGAGCGACTAATAATTTTATTTATTTATTTATTATTTTGCACACATGACAGATTTACACAAAATTACAAATTGAAATATACGACACAAAAGGTAAGCTTATCTCTCAAAATATATTATTTAACTGACACATTACACACACAATAACAAAAAAAAAAGTAAAAACATTTGTATCTTAACTATTAATTAAAATTAATGTGTTTGGAAGAGTATAGTGTGTGTTTGAGAGTGAGTAGGAATGTGTGTGTGTGTGTGTGAGTGTGTGTGTGTGTGTGTGTGTGTGTGTGTGTGTGTGTGTGTGTGTGTGTGTGTGTGTGTGTGTGCGTGGTTGGTGTCGAGTGTATCGTGTCAGTGAAGATGGCGCTGGCTCAGCATTTGTCGTGGTAAGAAACCACAACGCTGTTATTCTGCCAGGACCTAAGTGGACGGAGGCGCTCTCTGCGCGCGTGTGTATGTTACTGTGTGGTATTTATGACGTATGTATTTAATGAATATAATAAAATTAGTAGATAAATATGAAAAATGTAAGTAAAAACCGTATGTTGAAAATAATAATAAAGATTGTAAATATTGTAATGAATTAAATTTTGTGGTGTTGCTCAGATATACCACCGGATAGTTGAAGGAAAAATAAATATTGTCGATAGCTTGTTTTAAAAGTATTTGTAGAAGTTTTTGATCTAAGTGGTGGAGGAATATCATTCCAGATATCAATTTAACAAACATATATCAATATATACTAAACTATACTAATGTGAAACTTGGGTACGCAGAAAATGAAATTAGCTTTCACAATTAATAGGCTGGTGACTAATATCAAGAGTGAAAAAAATAAAAAAACTGCCACCTATTAAAAATAGTTTAAGGTAACGTTTTATTTTAAAATGGCAACGAAATAAATTATTTGATGTCGAAATTAATTTTCAGGCGACAAAATGATGGCAGCAAAAAAGTAAACTTTTTGTCTGTAAAATGTGTTTTGTGTTTTTCAAGTACCTAATGAGAGTGTTGCAGGGAAAAAAATTTTTTTTAATCTTATCTAAATTTTTTTGGTACTTACAGTTGTTCGAATTCCTTCATATTCCAGAGCGCGGACAGCGGCCGCCATGTTGTGGTGGCAGACGCTAGTAGTAACAGCCCGTCTCTGCTTGGCTATAAACAATTTAAGGAGCTATAATTTACTTGGCTGTAATTGTGCTTAGGAAGGGACAGAGAAATTTCTCCGCTTGAATTGAAGGCACTATACTATAGCTAAGTTGGAAATCTAATCCTTTGCTCGTAGGTTCAAGTCCCATTCGCGCCGAAAATTTTTCTTTCCCTAAAATTATTCTTAAAAAGCGTTTTAATAATACTAAATCCTCAGAATGTTTGTCAAACGTGGCGTCGTACGAACACATAATCTTTTGCCTAACCCATCTGGGATTATAGGCGTCAGTGTATGGATGAATACAGTGTATGGACAGGATTATTCATAACCTAACCTTTTATATAAATATATAATATAAATTTATAAAGGACTTTAGATCTCTCTTTCAACCTCTCGGGTGGTAACCGGGTGGCAATCCATGAAACTGAACAACTTTCCCAAGGAACATAGGTCAAAATACGAAAAAAAATTTCAGTTCCCATACAAACTTCATCAGCTGATAGCGCATTTTGTATGGGAGATCAAAATTTTTATTTTCGTATTTTGACCTATGTTCCTTGGGGAAGTTGTTCAGTTTCATGGACTGATTAACCACCCGAGAGGTTGAAAGAGAGATACCTTAAGCCCTGTATAAATATAAAAGGTTAGGTTTAAAAAAAAGGTTCTTTAAATTCTAGTTTTCTCAAAGACAGTTAGTTAAAACTAGTTTTAACTGAAAACGGTTAAACTGTAACATACATACCTGTAAGTGATAGATATAAGATTCGTGCACTTGATACGAACTTTCCTCGGTCCCGCTGTACAAGTTAAATATTCTAATGTCGCCGGCGGAGGTGGCTGCAAGCAACTGAGGTTGTGTGGGCTGGAAATAAATTAAATAAATTATTAATTTAAAAAAAAATTACCTCTTAAACTGCTGAACCATTTTTTATTAAATATAGCTTAGAACCATCCCGATTGTGCCTGCTATTAAACAAAAAAACCGCATCGAAATCATTTCATTCGTTTAGGAGCTACAATGCCCCAGACAGGCATACTCAATAGTATTGAATATTGTGTGCCTGATACACAGACATACAGATACACACGTCTTTTTTGTCAGAGGTTAAAAAGGGAGTTTATAAAAAGTAATGTTGATAAAAACGGATGCAAGCGTTATGGCCTTATGACTAACAATAAAAAGAAACTGGTCAGACAAATCATTTCGTTAATTTTTTAATTCGATTTTCTAAGAGCTGTAAGTGAATTATGATACATACACACATCAACACGGTCTAGGGATATTGCACGATTTTGCATACAAAAGAGGTCTGTTTGAGAAGATATAATAGCATACTCGAGATACATGGAGGGCTATAATTTTCAGACGAGCAAGTGCTAAGCCTGAATTTTCAATTCTAGTTAATAAATTTTGTTTTACTTGAAATTTGTGGAAAACGTGACGGAAACGAAAACGAAAATGCACTTTTTGCCTGCTTTTTGTATGAAAATTGTCGAATTAACGCAATTTTTTTTTTCATTTTCGTCACGTTTTAACAAATTTCAAGTAAAACAAAATTTATTGATTAGAATTGAAAATTCAGGTTTAACACTTGCTTGTCTCAAAATTATAGCCCTCCATGTATCTCGAGTATGCTATTACAGCTTCTCAAACAGACCTCTTTTGTATGAAAATTCGTGCAATATCCCTAGACCGTGTTGATGTGTGTATAACTTTTATAACCGTGTGGTGATCGGTTTAGAATAACACCACCCCATCTCTTTCCGTGGGTGTCTTAAGAGGCGACTAAGGAAACACAAATGAGACCTGCCTCCTAGTAATCCATCCCAGGCAACGACACTTCATTTTTTTCTGAATCTGATGTGTCGTCCTATGGTCTCATGCAGTGTGGTAGGCTCTGTAAAGAGCCGTCTGGTTCGCGACCACCCTCCTGCCGAAGTCCGACGCCAAACAGCTTGCTGTGTTCCGTCGGTGCGTGGGAGTACCAGTGCCTTTATAGGCATTTTCTGGGTTAACTCGCTCCATCGTCGACCTCATCTTTGACCTTATGGTCAAGATTGAGGTCAAGAGTTAACCCATCTTATAAAAAAATATATACTCACGTGGAATATGGTGTGAGTGAAGTATGCGTCGTCGTCCTGTAAGCGGAGGGTGCGGACCGGCGCGAAGTGGGAGTGCACTAGCCGGGAGTCCGCTCGGCGGGTGCCTGATCGTATAAGTTATTGGTTTTATTATATTTAAGTATGTATAAAAAAATTTGGGTCATTAACTAAGTATAAAAAAAATACTGTGGAAATTTCGGGAATTAATTACACACATTAACCTTCCTCTTGAATCGGCTCCATCCATTGGTGAAAAACGTATGAAAATCCGTTCAGTAGTTTTTTAATTTATCGCATTCATAGACAGACACAGGCGGCGCGGGACTTTGTTTTATAAAACAGAAAAATGCAAGTCCGAACTCACTGACTCATTGTCCTAACGCCCAGACAAAATTTTTTGACCTAGAAAGCCGAAATTTCGACCAAAAGGTGCCTTTTCTAACGAATATAAAGTATTTACTGAATAAGGAAGGATTTTACAAAATTCCCAAGGAAATTAGTCTTGAGCAAGGAAAAGAAGCCTTTAGTAAATAAATAGAAATGTAAAGAACAATAATAATAAACCGTACTAAGGGACCATCCATAAATTACGTCACACGTTAAGGGGAGGGGAGGGGGTCGTCCAAGTGTGACATTTTGTGACAAGGGGGTGGGAGGGGTCATAAGTTTCGTGACGTGACATTTCAAAATGTGGTTGAGTATCAAAACGTGTCAACTATTAACGACAAACTTAACCTCCTAAAGCACTCTTTTTACGTTTTTACTTTGGTTGAGACAATGAGTTTTGTGTTCCCAAAAAAAACAACTCTATAAATTACTTCTTTTATTAGAAAATTACAATATGTGACGTCACACTAGGGAGGGGGGGAGTCTTACAAATGAGACCAGCTGTGACAAGGAGGGGGAGGGGGTCAAAAAATCATGAAATTCGTGTGACGTAATTTATGGATGGCCCCTAACCTGCGATAAACCCAAGTTCCCTCCTGGAGACTCTGGCGCACACGTTGAGTGCTTCCCCTGCACCGAACACAGCCGTGGCGCCGCGCGGCTCGGGGCACTTGTGTGGTCTACAACAAGGACGTTGAGGCAGTTTTATAGGGGCGACTTTATAATAGGTCTTTACCTATGAAATTGCCGATTTTTTCTCAAGCTTTATTTTATTCATAATTTATTTGATTGAACAGCTATTACTAAAATTGTTTTTTATTTAAAACCTTGGCCATATAACGGAGATATTGAGTCAAATTAATACATTTTTACTTTAAATTTATTTGCTGAAAAAGAAGCTCAAATATAGCTCGTTTCATCCGTTGCCCGTTTCATTGCTTATTTTTGATGTACCTTTGTAACAATTACAATTTTCAATAAACTAAGTATGATGAAAATTAACTTAACGTTGTCCAAACCTTCCCACAAAATTTTGCTAAATTTGGATTTCGCATTCCCGAGAAAAATCTAAAAACGTTAGTATGTAAAATTCAGTTTTCCAAAAATATTGTATGAAAAACGGCAATTTCATAGGTAAAGACCTATTATTAGTTAGCAAAAACAAATCAGATTTTTTCCAAAGAATATAGATCAAAATGTGATTCGAAAAAATGATTCAACTCTCCATACAAATTGAGCGATTCCTTTGCATAAGGAAGCGAAAACTAACGGGAGCACCCGTTCTCGTGGTTCAGTTCTGCTCAAAGTAGCGCATTTCTGAACAAGGCGGCTCAATTCTACTCAAAATGGCGCAAATCTGCTTATGGTAGCAGAGTAAGGTGGCGCAATTCTGAACAAGGTAACTCAATCTATTATAAATTATAAGTGGCGCAAATTCTGCTTTTTGTAGCAAAGTGAAGCCACAGAATCCTTTTCTTATCAACAAAAATAAAGATAAAACTACTCACTCGAACAAATTTAACTGTGGGCACGTAACTACTGGATTCTTGCTAAAAGAATGTTGGTTGTACAAGTACTCAGTGATGATCGAGTGTAGTGTGACCCGCGGGGGACAGATGACTCTTTTTGAATGGCTCACTTCTACTCAAAGTGGCGCAATTCTGATCAAGGCGGCTTAATTTTTGCTCGAAGAGACTCAATTCTACTCAAAGTGGCGCAATTCTGCTCAAAGTGGCGCAATTCTGCTCAAAGTGGCGCAATTCTGCTCAAAGTGGCGCAATTCTGCTCATTGTAGCAAAATAAAGCAACAAAATCCTCGAAATCAACAAAATTAAAACTACTCACTCGAATAAGTTGAACTGTGGGCAGGTAACGACTGGATTCTTGCACAAAGAGTGTTGGTTGTACAAGTACTCAGTGATGATCGAGTGTAGTGTGACCCGGGGGGGACACACTGGGCTGTCTCCGACTAAGCTCAGCTGTTTTTGGAGGGAACGTTTGTGTTCGCCGCTTGGGGTTGGTAGAGTTACGGGAGGGTTTTGGACTTTCCTGTGGATAGAAGAAGTTTGTAAACAGAGTTGAAAAATATGTTTGGTAAATTACCCCCTTTTCTTATACAGGGTGTAAAGGACAGCTTAGCACATACTTAAATGGTGGAATCTACCCGTAATATGATCAACTATAAGTATTGTTTTTTTCTCGGAAACGTAAAATTAAAGAGTTTTCGTTATTTACTTTGGCGCCACGCAGTGTACTGCGCGCTCCACGCCACTTTCGGAAAGCGAATCAAATTTCTTGTTTTCGTGTTTTTATTACGAAATGGAGTGTGCTCGAGTAAATAATTCATTTTTAAAACAGAAAATATCAGAAAACATGATTTTTTAAATTCAGAATGATAGTCTGACTGAATTCAGGGTTGCAGGTTTTGCTAAGCTGTCCCTTGTACCCTGTACATTGAACTGTAAGCTTAGAATTTTAGAATTTTTTAACATTTATTCGTTCGAAAATAAATTTTCCACAAAAGCAAAAGCTACCAATCACTAACGAGAAGAAAACCAACAGAAAAAAACGATTACAACGGTTGATTAGTCTACAAAAAGCATAATTTGGCACAATGAGAACAACAAACACAACTCAGAAGTAAATTCAGGGTTCGAAATTATCAAGATAATTATTTTCTTAACTCTCTGTTTATTTTTTATAGGTAACTGTTGGCGTATAATGAAACGCAACTTTTTATTTTTATATTATGGGATGGGTTAACTTTTGACCCCAATCTTGACCAAGGTCATAGATGAGGTCGACGATGGAGCGAGTTAAGCCAGAAAATGCCAATTAAGGCACTGGTACTCCCACGCACTGACGGAACACAGCGATCTGTTTGGCGTCGGACTTCGGTAGGAGGGTGGTCGCGAACCAGACGGCCCTTTACAGAGCCAACTATACCGCATGAGACCATAGGATGCCACTTTAAAAAAGGTATCTGTGCTCTCTGGCTGTCATCTCTCTCTCTTGTAGACGGTAACTAAACCAAGATGTACGGTAGTCTGTAAGTGTTAACTAATAGAGCACTCTGCTATCTCAAAACCTATTTTATTTATCCGACCTTACTTAACTTACTTACAGACCTTACTTATTTTCTCGGTAACCAAAAGTGTGGGAAAGAGTAGTGTTACTATGTACTATTAACATATGAATACTTGCTAGGTTGGGCCGACGGCCAATTTTTAGCTACCAAGTTCTGAAGGTACTTCCTAAACTGCTCACTTGTCCTGTATTCATATGTTAATAGTAAATATTAGCACTACTCTTTCCCATACTTTTGATTACTGAGAAAATAAGTAAGGTCTGGCGGCCCTGGGATCTCAGTTTATGCGTAGACAAACAGTAATCTATTTTTGAACTCGAAATTGTTTTTAAGTTACGGTGCGAACAAAATTAATTGTTTTTTTTTAATAAGTTTTTTGTCTCATGTAAGTGACTATTTTTTGTCTTTATGAGAATAAATAATCTATAAACCTAACTCCGATACAAAAACCGGGGTGTTATAAGTTTGACGTGTCTATCTGTCTCTGTGGTATTAGCTCCTAAACGAATCAACCGATTTCGATGCTGTTTCTTTTTCTTTGAAAGCTGACGTAATTGAGATGGTTCTTAGCTATTTTTTTTATCAAAATTGGTTTTAACGGTTTAGAAGTTATAAGCTGCAAATGCCGGGGGTAATACAATATAATCTACTTTGCAACAAGTAATATGAGTCTGTAGTTATCCGTACGAGACACAGATGGCGCTAACCTATAAGCACAACGTATGCGCTTAGTAAGGGAATGAGAAATTTCGCCGCTTGACTTGAAGGCACGATAGCTCAGTTGGTTAGAGCACCAGGAGATCTGATCCTGGGGTCGTGGGTTCAAGCCCATTCGCGCCGTATATTTTTCTTTCCCTAAAAATTCTTTGTGAATACAATATTGTAATTTTAGTTTTTTATAGTTTTGCATTTATAGGGACTTCTAATAAAAATTAGAAATTAAATATTCGAAGTTTTTATACAAACTTTTGCGTAAAAATTACAGTATTTAATTATTTAATATAATACTTTGTTTTTTTTTAACAAAAGAAATATGAGCATGTGCTTTTGTCATTTTTATTACTTTTTTAATTATCAAAGATAAATTAGCGTGATAATTATCACTTCGAACCCTCTATAAAAAAGTGTCTAAGGCCCGTATTACAGAAGAAGACTTAAGTCTTGATCTATACTTAAGGCGACTACAGCACCCGATAAAGGCAGCACACATAGGAATAGTGTCATCTCCGTCTCTCAACAGGTCTGGGCCGGCAGTGCGAACAGTGTCGATACACGAAGTTTACGGACTATGAAAGCGCGCGTGCGTAAAAACATGTTCGAAAGTTAGAAAAATGAGATATATGGAAAGGTAACAGCTTAAATCGAAAAATGCGTTAACTATTTATCGAGAGTGTTCAATTACGAACATTTTGATAGCAAATTCAAGTTCCTGTGTGCATTTTACTATAGTTTTTTACAGCTTAAAAGATACACAATATTGGGTATTTAGAGGTGACTTTGTGAGCTTTTTCTATCGAACCAAAAGTGCTGAATCATGTTTTCAGCAAACTACTTATCTAGTTTATATTCTGAATATTACCGTAGTAATATTTTTCTTCGATTTAATGCAGTGCGTCATGCTTATCTACGCATCATAAAATCGTAATTTAGGGTCTGTAGTCGCCTAAGTATTGATCGTCTCTTTCACTATCAAAATGACAAAGACGATTGCTACTCAACTTTAGATCAGAGTCTGAATCGCGTTCTGTAATATGAACCTATAACAAAATGTGTGCAAAAAAACAGTTTATCAGCTAGAAATAAAGCTAATTATGAACGCTAAGACTCGCCTCATAGAAAGATTAGAAGTCGAGGGCGTGTTCCAAAGCCTGGCCGCATGAATACAGAAATAAATAGTGAAATAGTATACACGATAGCATATTTACTGCATATTTACTTAAGAAATTAATATGATTAGAGGTATGTTGACTTAAATTTATTAAAATACAGTTTTTTTTTAATTATAAGATGTGTTAACTCTTGACCTCAATCTTGACCAAGGTCATAGATGAGGTCGACGATGGAGCGAGTTAACCCAGAAAATGCCTATAAGGCACTGGTACTCCCACGCACCGATGGAACACAGCAAGCTGTTTGGCGTCGGACTTCGGTAAGAGGGTGGTCGCGAACCAGACGGCCCTTCACAAAGCCTACCACACCGCATGAGACCATATGACGTTTCAACTAATATTTTCGAGGCAACATTTTTAATCAACGACATCCGTAGTTACTATTTATCTCGGTTAACCTCTGTACAAGGCGCAATTGAAAATATACTTTAACTTGTTAGCAATACAGTTAATTTTAATATTAAGTCCTTATCTATGCAATTGGCGATATTATATCAAGTTCTATTTTGTTCATAATTTATTTGATTGAACAGCTCTTAACAGAATTGTTTTTTATTTAAAAACTTGGTCATATAACGGAGAGTTTCAGTGAAATTAATACATTTTTACTTTAGATTTATTTACTGAAAACGAAGCTCAAACATAGCTTGTTTACTGTATTGCCCATTTCAGTGCTTATTTTTGCTATAACTTAGTTAAAATTAAAAATTTCAATAAACTTACTGCCGTACTCAGAGACGTCAATTAAAGTTAAGTACTGTTAAACTCTGATGTTATCTCTTTCACTCTTGTTGATATAAACAAGGATAGCATGACATTTAATTATTTCTTAATTTTAATTGACGTCTCTGAGTACGGCAGTTAGTATCATAAAAGTTTTCCAAATCTTCCTACAACATTTTGTTAAATTTGGATTTCGCATATCGGAGAAAAATCCAAAAACTTTAGTATGAAGAAATTAGTTTTCCAAAAATATTGTATGGAAAACACCAATTTCATAGGTAAGGTCCTAATAAATCCAATTTTTCATTTATTATTTAGCAGTGATAGCCCAGTTGGTAATGAGCCAGACTTGTAATCCGAAGGTCGCGGGTTTAAATCCTGGTGCGGGCCTGAACCACTAAAATTCGTCTTTTCGGATTTATGTACGGATTTCTAATTATCACTTGCTCAACGGTGAAGGAAAACATCGTGATGAAACCCACTCGTCCAAGAAAATTTAATTTCGAAAGACGAGCGGTCCACCAACCCGCATTGTGCCCGCGTGGTGGACTATGGACTGAATCCCCTTCGTGTTTCGAAGGGAGGCCCGTGCCCTGAGGTGTGGACGTACAGCTTGACCAAAAAGAGTAGAAATGAATAACTAGCAACATCATCGTGTCGTCCCTTTCAAATCAATACGGTTAGTTCTAATTTCTACTCTTTTTAGTCAAGCTGTATATGGGCTGGTAAGAAATCCAATTTTTCATAGTTATAGGTCCTTGTATACATATAATCTCACCTGAGTTTGATGACAGGCGGCAGTGGGCTGTCTTCAGTACTTAAGCTGGAGTTGTGGTGGTCTAGGCTGTCGCGAAGGACTGAACCGACGCTGCTGGTTCGGCAAATTGAGAGCCGCGGCTGAGGAAAACAGGAGTTGGCATTTAGTATTTTTATGATTGTAATTTTTATAGACCCCGATATTTAGGGCCTTATACCACAAAAAATAAAACATAGACAATGTTTTGCCTGTGTTTGTGTAATGTGTGTGTGTGTGTGTTGGGTAATGTGTGTGAGTGTGTGTGTTGTGTAATGTGTGCGTGTTGTGTAATGTGTTTGTGCGCGTGTGTGTTATGTGTGTGTGTGTGTGTGTAGTTCGGCAAATTGAGAGCCGCGGCTGAGGAAAACAGGAGTTGGCATTTAGTATTTTTATGATTGTAATTTTTTATAGCCCCCGATATTTAGGGCCTTATACCACAAAAAATAAAACATAGACAATGTTTTGCCTGAGTTTGTGTAATGTGTGTGTGTGTGTGTGTGTGTTGGGTAATGTGTGTGTGTGTGTGTGTGTGTGTTGTGTAATGTGTGCGTGTTGTGTAATGTGTTTGTGCGCGTGTGTGTTATGTGTGTGTGTGTGTGTAGTTCGGCAAATTGAGAGCCGCGGCTGAGGAAAACAGGAGTTGGCATTTAGTATTTTTATGATTGTAATTTTTTATAGCCCCCGATATTTAGGGCCTTATACCACAAAAAATAAAACATAGACAATGTTTTGCCTGTGTTTGTGTAATGTGTGTGTGTGTGTGTTGGGTAATGTGTGTGTGTGTGTGTGTGTGTGTGTGTGTGTTGAGTAATGTGTGTGTGTTATGTAATGTGTTTTTGCGCGTGTGTGTTATGCGTGTGTGTGTAGTTCGGCAAATTGAGAGCCGCGGCTGAGGAAAACAGGAGTTGGCATTTAGTATTTTTATGATTGTAATTTTTATAGACCCCGATATTTAGGGCCTTATACCACAAAAAATAAAACTAAGACAATGTTTTGCCTGTGTTTGTGTAATGTGTGTGTGTGTGTGTTGTGTAATGTGTGTGTGTGTGTGTGTTGTGTAATGTCTGCGTGTTGTGTAATGTGTGTGTGTGTGTGTGTAGTTCGGCAAATTGAAAGCCGCGGCTGAGGAAAACAGGAGTTGGCAGTTAGTATTTTTATAATTTGTAAATTTTGTATAAACCCGGATATTTAGGGCCTTATACCACAAAAAATAAAACTTAGACAATGTTTTGCGTGTGTGTGTGTTTGTGTAATGTGTGTGTGTGTGTTGTGTAATGTGTGTGTGCGGGTGTGTTATGTGTGTGTGTGTGTGTTTTTTTTTAATTTATTATTATAAGATGAGTTAAATCTTGACCTCAATCTTGACCAAGGTCATAGATGAGGTCGATGATGGAGCGAGTTAAGCCAGAAAATGCCTATCAAGGCGTGTTTTATGTGTGTGTGTGTGTGTTGTATCTGTGTGTTGTGCAATGTGTGCGTGTGTGTGTGTAATGTATGTGTGTGTTGTGTTATGTGCGTGTGTGTGTTGTGTAAGATATAGTACTGTATTATTATACGTACCCTGAGGGGTGTCGATGGCGTATAAACAGGGGGCGGGGGCGGGGCGGGAGCGGGCGGCGCGGGGGGAGGCAGCCCTGCTTCCCTCTGTAAGACTGTAGCGCTCTCAGTGAGCCCGCGAGCTAACAAATGCGAGGCAACCAGTTGCAACAGTTGATGCTCGTTGTAGTTTATACGCGTCTGCGCCACTACGTTCGCCTGGAAGTAAGGGGGGCGTAATATCTACGACACTATGATGTACGATCGTTTTAGCGATTGCGGTAAGTTTGAACGTGTTTACCAAAGCTAAACTGCTCACGTTTCTTTTGTGTTCAGCCTAAAATATAATAAGAACGTAAGTGGTTTAGCTTTGGTAAACACGTTCAACCTTACCGCATTTGGGGGGCAGTTCGCGTTTGCACGATGTATTGTCACCCGCCGATTATGAGCAAGGTGATTTTATTTTTATAGAGAATCTTTTTGCCCGGGACTTCATTCCCGTGGGAGTTTGGGAAAATGATGTAGCCTATGTGTTAATCCAGGATATCAGCTACATCGATACGAAATTTTATTAAAATTGGTCCAGCCGTTTGAGCGTGAAGAAGTAACGAACACACTCACAAACTTTCGTCTTCATAATTGTGCAGGATAGCACATCTCTTTAGAGTTTATTTTTCTATTTTTGATATTTATGCTTTTGTTTTCTAGTTTTTGATATTGTCTGCTAGAGCCTTGATAAAATTGTACGTTTTTTATTTGTATTTACTTATTACACACTATATTTACCACCCAGCAAGTTTGATTAACAGTCCCGCATTGCCCGAATTGGCCACATAATAGTGCGAAGTGTGATGGGCGAAGATATGGTCGAAGATAAAGCAAGATCACCCAGAAAATGCCTATTCACTCAAACTTTAAAGATACTCGGGTTATATGAGCCCGGAAATACAGACGTAGGCTGAAAATTCCATTCCTTAGCGGTGCGCAAAATCTATACTAATATTATAAAGAGGAAAGATTTGAGTGTTTGTTTGTTTGCATTGAATAGGCTCCGAAACTACTGGACCGATTTGAAAAATTATTTCACCATTAGAAGGCTACATTATCCCCGATGGACATAGGTTACCTAATTTTCCCGAATTCCCACGGGAACGAAGTCCCGGGCGGAATGCTAGTATAACACATAAAATTTAAAATTTTGAATCACCCCCGACATTCGATTGCTTATAACTTTTAAACGGCTGAACAGATTTTCATGAAACATGGCTAAGAACACTCGGGATAAAATAATCTATGACCTTCGATCAACTATAAAGAACTAGATACACAATCCACAACAAAAAAGTTTCCTCACTAAATGATCACCCACTTGACGTTTTGGGTTGTCTTTTCGTTTAGTAGCATTCGTTCGTTCCGAAAGTAACCATGCCTCAGTGCGCAGTGAAAAATTGTAAAAATCACACCTCCAGAACATTAAAGGAATATGGAATGACATTTTTTAAATAAGTAGTTTTGTAATTATTATATGTGAATTGAAATTATCTTGGTATTTGGCCAAGAAAAGGTTATAAAACATTTTTTTAGTTTAATTTAATAACATTCGGCGAGAGTATAACCCTTTAAATATGATGATATGATGATGATGATGATGATAACCCTTTAAATTGAATAGACACTAGCCGAACTTACAAATCCATACCGTTGTATTTCAACATCATTTGTTCGGGTTATGCAGTGACTCTGTTCTAAAACAAATAGAGACGCTGTTTTTTTTTCTATTGTTTTTTTTTCATTTTTATCTGTGTTATACAATTTAAGTGTAAAGAGTATATATATTTATTCTGTTTTCTATACTTACATTAAAGGTATTATGGCAAAACCATTAATCATATAAAATTGAATTAATAAAAATTTAACGTGCGTGACGTTTACAAACATAAAGTTTTATTGGATTTTTAGTTTTCCTAGAGATCCTGTGCGATGTGGACAGTGGACATCCGTGATCGCACGTCAAAGATGTGAAGATTTTTTTTAGCAGTCGCAAAGTAGTGTCGTTTGCTCCAAGCATTTTTTAGAAAGTGAATCGTATGTCACTACAAAAGGAGTCAAAAGGTTACACAAAACAGCTGCACCTCATATAGTATGTACCTTTTTATCACTTTTGATTTGGAGTTTCTTGTATTGAATAAAATAAAAAAAATATTTTTCATCTTCAGGACAAAGATGATGACAGCGAAGAAGACAAAATGTTTTTTTGAGTTGGTTGTTTTTTTTTTAAATAAATTATTTCTTGTAAGTACTTAAATATCTATTTAGTTTCATAGCTAATTTCTCTCTTAAATCTCAATAGGTCATTTCTGTTCAAAAAATTATACTAAGTTTTAAATAAGCAAAACATATATATGTGTAATCGGGAAAGGCACAGTTCTTTTCTTTTTTTATAAGTTATTACATATTTCATAAAAAAATAAGCATAGAATTTTATGTTTATTAGCAATAATTAAGAAGAATGGCGGCGGCTGTGATTATCAATTGTAATGTATATATTAATCGTCGGTTAATTTGAAATGAATGTGATTTTTTAAATAATAAAAAACCATAAAAACTAACATAAAAGTAAACGGCTGAACCAATTTTGATAAATCATATCTGAAATCCAGTGCAAGAAGAAGCTTTCGAATAAAATAAAGTGCACCATTAACATCTTCCGTTTAAGAGCTATGATGCTCCTATACATACACAACACAATCAGGGGTTAAAAAGAAAACCACACCATTTCGTAGCATTTTGAATTTGTTAAAAAGTTTGTACGAAGATTTTTTTATGTGAAATCGACCCAACTAATATATTTTTAAAATTAACAAAGGCAACTCCACTCCTCCAATGTTCTACGTGACAGCCAGTGTCATCAAATTGTCTTACGTTATCCTTTGTTCAAAACCAAAAGTGGTATTTTACAAATTAAACAGATTTTATTTTCGACTTTATATTATTACGTTAAGGTTTAAATTAGATTAAAATGTTTGACACTTTAGAACTTTTTCATAATACATGAAGTGGTATACACTATACAACTATCTAAGTACGTATTGTAGTTAGGACACTTTTAAATTTCATTTTGTATGGGACTGTGTATCTAGTTTTCTATAGTTGATCGAAGTCTATGACACAAAAAACTAAACGAAAATCGGTTCATCCGTTTGGGAGCTACGACACCACAGACAGATACACAGATACAGATACGTTAAACTTATAACATCTCTCTCTTTTTGCGTCGGGGGTTTAAAATATGAAGAGACGCGCTCAGCTTTTTCTTGTGACTTTATTATGAGGTGCCATATTCACGTTTAATCATTGCAAAACAACTGCTTTAACACTTGAATGAGTTTAAAAGATACAAAGGATGATGGGCATCGTAAGGAACTTGGTATGTATGTATGTATGTATTTATTCTTCATTGTACATGAGCATAAGTTACACAAAACACATTATAAGAAAAAAAACAGTACAAAGGCGGACTTATCCCACAAGGGGATTTCTTCCATTCAACCCATTGAGTGTTTGAGAGGAAGGAGTAGTCGGCAGGTAGCATTAAATGTACAAAAATAGTACAATTCATCAGCCCATATACGTCCCCACTGCTGGGGCACGGGCCTCCCTCGATAACACGAGGGGTAAATGCAATACTCACTACGCTTGGCAGACGGGTTGGCGAGGGTTTTGATATAATTGCAGAGTTTTCCTTCTCTGTGTGCAGATGAATTTGCTTGCATAGAAAAAAATAGTACAATATAATATATTAATATACAAATAATCGGCACCAATGGAAATAAATGATAAAAAAAGGTAATTTTCTGCAGAATAAGAATAACCAAAGCGCTAGTACTGATTCATTGTCCAATTAGAGTAATCATGCCTTGAAAGTTATTTATTTTTAATTTTTTCTGTGACATTATTCTTCATTTTGGCATACTATTTTTATTTATTATAATAGGTCTTTACCTATGAAATTGCCGATTTTTCTCAAGCTTTATTTTATTCATAATTTATTTGATTGAACAGCTATTACTGAAATTGTTTTTTATTTAAAACCTTGGCCATATAACAGAGATATTGAGTCAAATTAATACATATTTACTTCAGATTTATTTGCTGAAAAAGAAGCTCAAATATAACTCGTTTCATCCGTTGCCAGTTTCATTGCTTATTTTTGCTGTACCGTTATTACAGTTACAACTTTCAATAAAGTAAGTATGATGAAAATTAACTTAATGTTGTCCAAACCTTCCCACAAAATTTTGCTAAATTTGGATTTCGCATTCCCGAGAAAAATCCAAAAACGTTAGTATGGAAAATTCAGTTTTCCAAAACTATTGTATGAAAAACGGCAATTTCAAATACAAATATACTTTATTGCACACCAACATTACAGAACATGAGACAGAGTAAAAGTTACATTATGAACAGTAATAAAGTTAGGGTACAAAAGGCGGCCCCATTGCTAAGAAGCAATATCTTATCGGCAGGTCTTCATAGGTAAAGACCTACTATTAATTGTTTCGTTACACATTAAATGGAAAACCTACTTTCAACTCGTTTTATTTACTTAGTTAATAAACAACCAATGATAATAATGAATGATGATCATTTATAATTAATATAATAAATAAAAATAGTATGCCAAAATGAAGAATAATGTCGCAGAAAAAAAAAACTTTAAGGCATGATTATTCTAATTGGACAATGAATCAGGACTAGCGCGTATCATTTATTTCGATTTAGCGATGTATCATTTATTTCGATTTAGCGATGTATCATTTATTTCGATTTAGCGATGTATCATTTATTTCGATCGGTGCCGGTACCAAGTTCCATACTGATCCCATCCTCCTTTAACCTTACAGTCGTTGTATCTGTTTGTAATTATAATGTTCGTTAGGCGAAACATCTCTTCATTCGATCGTCTGGAACACAGTAGAATGAAACTTAGAAACACTGGCCGATTAGCGCGTGTACCACGCCGCACTAAAATGGCTACAAGAACCCGCGTGTGATTGGGCCGACTTATTATGAACACCTACCTGCTGACTTGAGAAATCAAAGAAATGACGAAACATTTACTTACCAACTGAGAAACTTTTTATTGGAAAATGAATTCTATTCAATTAAAGAATATTTGGACATCAAATTTTGATGACAATTTTCTAATAATTTCAAATTGATATTCAATGTTATTTCTAAAATTTGACATATCTTTTATTGTATTTTTGACATTTTTGATAGTATACTTTTGTATAATAATTTATTTTCTTATTTTTATTTGACATTATTTAAATTATTAATTGTAATTTTAAACATTTATATTTTTGACGATCATATTATGGGCTGTACTTAATAACTAACATATTGTATTATAAACTTGACATTTGTAGCTATATTTTGAGCTAAATAAATCTAATCTAATCTTTAAAGCTTACCCTATAGATATTGGCCAGCGAGGTCTCGAACTCCGCCCCCATGTGTTTGCTCTTGCCCGACACCCGCTCCAGCAGCTCCAGCGCGTACTTCTGGAACATCACGTGCTCCTGCCGCTTCTCTTGGAGGATTGGGTCGCGCATCAATACTGGAATTACATTATGATATCAATACTAGCATCGGGACTTCGGGCTTCTTCCCGTGGGAATTCGGGAAAATTATGTACCCTACCTTACTCAGGGATAATGTAGCATCCTAATGGTGAAAACATTTTTAAAATCGGCCCAGCGGTTTCGGAGCCTATTTAATGCAAATAAAAAAATAGTCAAATTTTTTCTTCTTTAAATAATTTTAGTCCAGACAATCTAAAGAGTATGGTATTACACAATGCAGATTGTACAAAAAGTCAAAAAGTATATTCAAAAAGTCATTTTTCAATTGTTAATTAATAATAGTTTGGCCAGGATTTTTTAGCCAATTACATTTTCTTTAATATTAAATTTAATTTAAAATACTTTTCATCCATGTTACCTTGTATCTGCGAGGTAGTGAACAGCGGTAGTTTGGATATGATCTGGCGGACGGTGACACAGCGCGCTAGTCCGGCTAGTGCTCTGCAGGCGAGGCCTCGAAGACGATCCGCGTCCGTTATTGGGGACTTTACCATCATTAGTGATAGTAGCACCTGGAAATTTAATTTATTTTTAGTTCAGTTGCTCTGAAATAGTGATATTGTTAGAGAACATGATTAGTTTGTTGTTACATTTACCGCATACAGTGTTAAGTTTCTTTGATAAAATATCTCGGCTGTATGGACATAAATTCCTTTGCCTATTCCGAAAAGGATAAAAAAACAAAGAAACGTCAAACGGCAGTTTATTTACTGTAGGCAAAAGATTTCACAAATAGGCGTTAAAATGCGATCGAGCGTGACACTGAACTTTAAAAAATGATTTAAAAAATTTAGAAATCTGACTGCTTTTTGTTAATCCTTGGACCTTAAATTATTAGATGAAATATACAGGGTGTAAAGGACAGCTTAGCAAATACTTAAATGGTGGAATCTACCCATAACTATCATCAATAAGTAATTATTTTGTCCCGGAAACGTCATGTTAAGGAGTTTTCGTTATTTACCTACTTTGGTGCTACGCAACGTATCGCGAAACCGCGCCCACGGATAAACTTTATGCACAAAACCTTAAAAAAGCTGCAGATCAAACGCTTTGTTTGTGCCTGTATGTATATCATTCATAAATATACACCTCGCAGAAGAGCTACGTCTTTGAGTCATTGCCCCCGCAAGAGGTGTTATAATACATTCCCCATTATCGGCCGTCTTGTGTAAATACCACCATAATAGAGACCACTTAAAGGCTTCAGCGTTGAAGCCAAAAAGCATTTTGGCTTCAACGCTGAAGCCCTGAGCTGAATTTGAACATCTCTCTTAATTATATTTATGTGTATATATATATGTATATTTATAATTATAAATGTAGCATATATGTTATTATATGTATTTGTAGTATATTTTGATTATAGTATAAACTTATACATAATATAATATTCGTTTTTATAATTATAATATAATTTTAAATAAGCATCAACCTACTTACTGACTGATATGTTTTTCTTCTTTTTTTTTTCTTTTTTTTGTGTACAAAAAAATATTAATTTGTCATTACGCCGAGTAGCACTGTGTTCTCCTAAAAACTCTTACTAGGTTGACTGGATGAAATCCCCTCGTAGGATAAGTCCGCCTTTGTAAACTTCCTATTACTGTAAACTTGTTATCCTCTGTATTATCATTGTACAATAAAGAATAAATAAATACATACATACAACGCGTGCATATGAATAAGCTCACCATAATTCCATTGTTGCTCCGCACGCTCTCCCAGACCTTCTGTATGACGTCCTCGTACGACTTGAGCGCGGCCTTCTTCTTGCTGGAGCCGGTCAGTGAGAAACGAGACGATGAACCGGCCTGCAAGTTTACATATAAATAATAAATAAATATAATAATAAACTAGCATTCCACCCGGGACTTCGTTCCCGTGGAAATTTGGGAAAATTATGTAACCTATGTCCATCAGGGATAATGTAGCTTTAAATAAATAAATAAATAAACGCTACACACTCAAAGGCCCACAGTAAGGTTTTCCCTTGTGTCGTGGTCCCTTGGAACACACATTAAGACAAACACAAACACCCATAACCCGAGAACAAACCTCTGCTTTTTACACAAATGTTTGCCCCGACTGGGGATCGAACCCAGGACCCGCTGATCAAGAGGCAGCGTCACTACCACTCGACCGAACCGGCCGTCATGTAGCTTTCTAATGGCGAAAGAATTTTTCAAATCGGTTTATATTATGTATAGATAGATAGATAAACGCTACACACTCAAAGGCCCGCACTAAAATATTCCTTTGTGTCGTGGGTCCCTTGGAATATACATATGTATTAGACAAACATGAATACCCATGACCCGAGAACAAACATTTGCTTTTTACAGAAATATTTGCCCCGACTGGGAATCGAACTCTCATACGACTTGAGCGCAGCCTTCTTTTTGCTGGAGCCGGTCAGTGAGACACGAGACGATGTACCGGCCTGCAAGATTACATACAGTGTGAGTCTTTATAAAGTGCACATATTAAAAAGGGTGAAAATATAAACAATTTTATCTACGGAAAAAATGTAAAAAAAAATCTTTAAAAAAAACTAAATTTTTTATGGACTTTTAATTTTTTAAACTCTCGCACTATGGATCAAAAGGCTAATCTAGCTGGACAAAATTATTTTACAGTGTTAATAAGCTCAAAGGGTTGTATCTGTACATGATTTGTCAAAATAAACAATTAGAATAAATTCTGACTTTTTTTTTTTGCTATATTTAAAAAACCAATATAAGTTGAGCCGTGCCGAAGAATATTTACTAGGCGAGAAGAGCTCATCGTAAATTGGTTAGTTAGTTTTATTGTTTTTATTTGAAAATACAATGTTTCTATGTTTTTAAGAACGAAAACCAATTATTATTGTATTATTATGATATATAGGTCTCTGAAATGAAAACATGAATTCATAGTTAGACAATTTTAATGATTTAATAACAGTTTTAACAACTATTTATCTTCACCTTCGGAATCATCAAAACTAGGTAAACTGAAACTGAAATTACACAAATTGTCTTCTTCTGCCAGTTCGTCTATGCTACGTGACTTAATTATATCGTCTACTCGTCTTCGTTTTGTCTTAAATGATGCTAGGTCGAACTCTGGCTTTGGACGACCTGGGGTATGTTCGCTTTCTAATGATGAGGTAGATGGCTGCAAAAAATGTTACTACAAATTAAAGCCTTGACCATTTAACCAATCGCTACCTATCGATGTTATTTCAAAACGGTCCGCTGTTCGTCCGCACATTTGCCACTTTTTAGCCAATTCCGTAGAAATTCGAGAAATTTGCAACTTAATACTTCTTATGGACTCGCTTGTAACGTCATTATTTGTAAATTTTATTGATATATATTTCAAATAAACGCGAATTCCTTCCATTTTTAGGGTATTTCTTCCATTGTTCATAAAACTCTCTTCGTATCATTAATATTACGTTTTCTGCAAAAAAAATACACTCTGTTATGGTAACTAAAAATTAGGAAGGTTCCGCATCTGCCCGCACTTAGTATTTTACTTTATGCAGTACTATACAAGTGAAACTACTACACAAAAAAGTTATATACCTGGTACATGATGGTACATGTAGTTTCTGGTCCAACAAATATAAAAAACTAATAAAAAACATTGTAATGTTCACTTTAAACGTATTTATCTCCACAATAAAAAATGTTCTTGCAAGTTTAATAATAATAAAAAATAGTACTAACCATACACTTCACGATTCATCACTAATAATTCGTCAATATCTTTTAATGTCACTTTAAATAATCGACACATCCGTTGCAAAAAAGTGAATGATTTCATTATGCGCGACACTCGTTCTGCCATTAGAAAATTCATAATTAATTACTGGAGGGTATTTGCACAAAACTATCACCGGAACAGTGATACATGGACTATCTGTTATCACTTGTGATAGTTATATCATAGATTTGAAGTAATCCTTTTTGTCCAGCTAGATCAGCCTTTTGATCCATAGTGTCTCGTCTTGGTTCCCTATGCAAACAAACTTGTTACTACTTTTAAACTAAATGTGATATTAAAACAAAACAAAATTAATAATGATCTCTAATAATAGGCCAAGCTAATAAAGCCATAAGTTTTTGAAAAATAAACCTCATAAATTAATTATTAATGATTTTTGAAGAAAATTTACCATTTTTCTACAAATTTTTGCAATAATTGTAAAATTTAAGTATCATTTTTTTTTAAAGATTTTTTTTTGACATTTTTTCCGTCGATAAAATTGTTTATATTTTCACCCTTTTTAATATGTGCACTTTATAAAGACTCACATTGTATAAATAAATATAATAATAAATAAACGCTACACACTCAAAGGCTCACACTAATATTTTATTTGAGTGTGTAGCGTTTATTATTATTATTATTTATTATTTTCCTTTGTGTCGTGGGTCCCTCGGAACACATATAAAGACAGACATGAAGAAACCCATAAAAATCTGTTTCAAAGATCCTCAACCTCACATAGAATAGTATCTTTTTAGATATTGCTGCGTAAAAATGAGATAGCAAATCGAGGGCTTATAACACTACTAACGCAAAAGGTATTTATTACCATATAAATGGTAGTACAATGACAGACACATCTTATTTAGTCGGATAAATTAATGGAATGTTTATTAACAATGCCTATAACTTAAAATAAAACGATATATACACAGAAAAAAAAAGAAGTTGAATAAAATTAACAAATGAAGTCGAATGCATTGCCGCCCCGGAACCTTCCCGATGCAAAGGTACCCATTACACTGGCCGCGTTGCCTCGCTGTATAGTAATGGCTAGGCTTTGCATCAGGAAGGCGCCAGAGCGACGATCGCCGCCCCTATCTCGAATTCGACACCCTATCTCCCTGACAAAATCTCTGGCCTCAACACCCCAAGCCCCACTCGTCTCATATGTTAAGTCACATTTCATGTTATTTAGTACGAGTATGTAATAGTAGATTGTTAACCAAGGGCTGTATGACATCAATTGCATACGAGGTTTTCGGCGCCCGAGCGCAGCGAGGGCGCTAATTAACCCGAGTATGCAATTGATGTTTACACCCGAGATAAACACTCTGCTTTACATATCGATTGTGAGGTAAGTAAAAAAACAAGAAAGCAGGTTGCTATGAACATTTATTAAAGAGAAACATGTGTATTTAATTAAAATTGCGCGCCTAGCTAGTCGACTGGCTTTTTTACTCTTCACGATTTTATGGCACGCAAGCGCGTCAAATCGTGCTGGCCAGTTTGATTTTTAAATCGATTTCAACTTACATACGATGTGACTGCGAAACAAATAGTTCGATATTAAAAATAAAATCTTCATAAATTCTTATATAAATTGTCTCGATTCCGATTCGAGTAAATAATCGATACCGAGAAAAAAAAATTAACTTTTTAAAAATATTCTTCTTGTAGTATGAGTATGACAGTTCTTTTTTCAAATTCCAAAACCTATGCTGTAATGTTAACATTACATGGTAGGTTTTGAAACCTATGCTGTAATGATATCCATACACCCCGGCATTCAGGGAAGTAAGTGACTACTTACAGAGCAAGAGATATGTAATAGTAGATTGTTAACCAAGGGCTGTATGACATCAATTGCATACGAGGTTTTTGGCGCCCGAGCGCAGCGAGGGCGCTAATTAGCCCGAGTATGCAATTGATGCTTACACCCGAGATAAACACTCTGCTTTACATATCGATTGTGAGGTAAGTAAAAAAACAAGAAAGCAGGTTTCTATGAACGTTTATTAAAGCGAAACATGTGTATTTAATTAAAATTTCGCGCCTAGCTAGTAGACTGCCTTTTTTACTCTTCACGATTTTATGGCACGCAAGCGCGTCAAATCGTACTGGCCAGTTTGATTTTTAAATCGATTTCAACTAACATACGATGTGACTGCGAAACAAATAGTTCGATATTAAAAATAAAATCTTCATAAATTCTAATATAAATTGTCTTGATTCCGATTCGAGTAAATAATCGATACCGAGAAAAAAAAAGTAACTTTTTAAAAATATTCTTCTTGCAGTATTGAGTATGACAGTTCTTTTTTCAAATTCCAAAACCTATGCTGTAATGTTATTACATGGTAGGTTTTGAAACCTATGCTGTAATGATATCCATACACCCCGGCATTCAGGGAAGTAAGTGACTACTTACAGAGCAAGAGATATGTAAAAGTTATTTAAAAGCTTGTTTGCTAAATCAAGCTGTACGTCCAAGTCTACAATTTACAATTTAGCACTATAAAAGACATATGTATATTATGTATGTATTATTTGTTAATGTAATTGTGAACAGTATTGTACGTCTTAATAAATAAATAAGTAAAATTACAATATTACGGTTTGACAAAGTTACTCACTCTATGCACGGGTGCGCACACGCAGTTGACGAGCACGTTCAACGCGGCCTTTTGTACTTCTGGCTCCGGGACTATTTCCCCGTCCGCCGCGCCTGGAAGTAAAGGGTTACATTTATTTATAGAGAACTAGTTTATTTTTTATACGACTTCCCGTGGGAATTCTGGGAAATTAATGTAGCCTATGTGTTAATCTAGGGTCTGGAAGTCGTGAAATCGACTCCAAACGCAAGTCGAATGGAGCAAACACAATCAGGGCCAGATGGGGCTTTTCAAACGGAGCCGACCTGCTGTGTGAGTGCGAAACAATGCCGCAGACCATGTCCACTTAACATCATGAAAGTTATTTATTTTTCATAATTTCTTCATTTTTTCTGCGACAGTAATCTTCATTTTGGCATAATATTTTTATTTATTATGTTCATTATAAATGATCATCATTAATTATTAATTTTTTTACACATTAAATGAAAGAACCTACTTTCAACTTGTTTTATTTAAATCAATGATAATAATTAATGATGATCATTTATAATTAATATAATAAATAAAAATACTATGCCAAAATGAAGAAGGTCGTAGAAAAATAAACAAATAAATAACTTTCAAGGCATGATTACTCTAATTGGACAATGAATCTGGACTAGCGCTTCGGTTATTCTTATTCTACAGAAAATTATCTTTTTAACGATGTATCATTTATTTCAATTGGTGCTGTACCAAGTTCCATAATAATGCGCCCATCATATTTTTAGCAAAAATTGGTTACAATGGAACTATACGTTTTTTTCTTCTTTTCTTTTGCGAATGGCTTGACAAATGCTATGATAGATTAATTACCTATCACTTCAACTTACCGAGTACAATATTGACTCCGGTGGTGAGATCCGCGTCTCTCATGTCTATCTTCTCAGTGAGTAACAGCTGAACGCGCGGCGCCACGCAGCAGATCGATATCACGTCTAGCGCGGACCGGACAGTCTCCGACCTCAAAACAAAACACACATGCTACATGTTTCAGAAATTCTACTAATATTACAAAATGAAAGTTTCTGAGGATGTTTGTAACTCTTTCACGCTCAAACGGCTGTATCGATTTTGATAAAATTTGGTATGGAGGTAGCTGAAATCCTGGATTAACACAGGCTACATAATTTTCCCAAATTCCTACGGTAATGAAGTCCCGGGCGAAAGCTAGTACCCGATAAAGAGAAAATCCAAAATTAACGTGAAATGCTTTACATATTTGAAATAGAGCTGCGCATAATTATATATTTTTTAATTTATTTTAGATTGAATGAAATAATCATTAGAAAACTAGCTTTTCGCCTGCAGCTCCGCCCGCATGGTCTAAAGGTTATATCGTACTCAGCTGTGGGATAAAATGTAACCTATGTCCTTTCCCAAGGTCTAATAAATCTCTGTACCAAATTTTATTAAAATCGGTTCAGTAGTTCAGCCATGAAAGCGTAACAGACAGATAGACAGAGTTACTTTCGCATTTACAATATTAGTAAAGATAATTTTAATCATGTATTCCTCACCTGCGTTAAAAACCACCCGGGAAATAGTGTTAGTTAGTTTATTTTATTTTGTTTAATTATAATTAATATGTATGAACTCGTTCTACGAGAAAAAACCCCAAAGGAAATGGACCTGGCGAAGCCCCGATGGCAAGACGAAGAACGAGATCGATTTCATCCTGACGGATAAAAAGCACATATTTAGGGATGTCTCCGTGATCAACAGGTTCAATACCGGAAGTGATCACCGCATGGTTAGAGGCACCCTAAATACCGATTTTAAGCTGGAAAGAAACCGAATGATGAGATCTGTTCTTCGTCCGACACTGCTCCAAGTCGAGAAAGGCTTAGATGCCTTTCAGCTAGAGCTGAAAAATCGTTTTGCCCTACCCGAAACCACAGGCAATATTGACAAGGACCTCGAAAGCGTGGCACGTACAATAAGCGAAGTGGGAGCCAGGCATTTTAAGGGAAAGCGAGCAAGCCGGAAGTCCAAACTTTCAAGCGAGACTTTGGAACTGATGAGAGTACGACGAGAAACGCCGGAGGATGTTTTGTCAGATCCCCCCAGGCACTCCATAGAAAAATCAGGAAATTGGTGAGACGTGACCTCCGAAGCTCTAATACTCGCCTCATACAGGAGGCTATTGAGCAGAACCGGGGGTCAAAAGTATTTTCCAAGAACCTGGGAAGGAGTCATCTGACAAAGCTAAAGACCTCGGACGGCAAAATCGTCACATCAGCACCGGAGATCCTCGCTGAAATCGAGGACTTCTACGGAAAATTATATGCTTCGCGAAACCCGAAGCCTCCACCCGACGCCAACGATCCACGTGCCATGCTTACACGCCACTTCACCGACGACCTCCCAGATATAGACGAAGACGAAATTGCGGCGGCTCTCCGACAGCTTAGCAATGGGATGGCTCCCGGCGAAGACGGAGTAACCTCAGAGCTCCTGAAGGCAGGAGGAAGACCGGTAGTCAAGGAGCTCAAAAGGCTTTTCAACTCCGTAATAACCAATGGGACTACCCCGGAAGCGTGGAGCAGGGGCGTAGTAGCGTTGTTTTTCAAGAAAGGGGACAAAACTCTCTTGAAAAACTATAGACCGATTACGCTCCTGAGCCATGCCTATAAGCTGTTTTCGAGAGTCGTCACCAATCGTCTGGCCGCTAGATTTGACGCCTTCCAGCCACCGGAACAAGCAGGGTTTCGCAAAGGCTTTAAGTACCGTAGACCATATCCACACAGTAAGGCAGGTTATGCAGAAGTGCAAAGAGTATAACCAGCCACTGTGTCTAGCTTTTGTGGACTACGAGAAAGCCTTCGACTCAGTCGAGACCAGGGCAGTTCTGGAGTCCTTGCAGCGTTGCCAAGTCGATTGGCGATACGTGGAGGTGCTGAGAAGCCTATATAATATGGCAACGATGACAGTCCAAGTACAAAACCACCGTACAAGACCAATCCAATTGCTCAGAGGTGTTAGACAGGGGGATGTCATATCCCCGAAACTGTTTAACAATGCTCTAGAGGACGTCTTAAAGATGCTAGATTGAAATGGACTGGGCATCAATGTCAACGGCAAATTTCTATCGCACCTTCGCTTCGCTGACGACATAATAATATTGGCAGAAACACCACAAGTCCTGCAAGAAATGCTGCACAGCCTTAACGCTGCCTCAAGACGAGTCGGCCTTGGGATGAACTTGGACAAGACCAAGGTCATGTTCAATGATAATGTCGTGTCCAGGCCGATCTCTGCTGACGGTGTTACGCTCGATGTTATTCAGGAATACATATACCTCGGGCAAGCGTTGCAGTTAGGTAGAGACAACTTCGAGCGGGAAATCACCAGAAGAGTGCAGCTTGGCTGGGCAGCTTTTGGGAAGCTGCGTCATATCTTTTCGTCGCCACTCCCGCAGTGTCTAAAGACCAAGGTCTTTAATCAATGCGTCCTACCAGTCATGACCTACGGAGCCGAAACGTGGAACATGACAGTGAGGTTGGCCCACCGATTGCACGTCGCTCAGCGAGCAATGGAGCGCTCCATGCTCGGGATCTCGCTGAGGGATAGAATCCGAAACGAGGTCATCCGACAGAAAACCGGAGTGATGGATATTATCCAAAAGTGTAGCAAGCTGAAGTGGCAGTGGGCTGGCCATGTCTGTCGCAGAACCGACGAGGAGTAGACAGATTCTCGAATGGAGACCACGTCTTGGCAAACGTAGTGTAGGACGCCCTCCAGCCAGATGGTCAGATGACCTAAAGAAGATAGCGGGTAGTGGCTGGATGAACACAGCGGAGGATCGTACAGAGTGGCGCACCTTGGGGGAGGCCTATGTTCAGCAGTGGACTGCAATAGGCTGATATGATGATAATTCATATGTATTATCTCTTTTGCTTTGTAATACTTATTATGTGCAATAAAGTTTTTACATACATACATACATACATGTATGTTAGTCTGTAAGGTATTTATCTATGGGCCTTAGATGCCTGATAATAAATGATTTTATTATTATTATTTTACTCGAGAAAAACTATTTTCTTCTCCTATTTCTGGGGATTTATTATTATTATTAAAACTAACTCACCTGCCATTAAAGTTCCACTCGTACGCGTATCCAACGACCTGCAATAACAAGGATATCCCCCCTAACTCCACCAACTCTTCAACGGGAGCCCAGCGCGACCACGCCACACTTTGTAACAGTTCTATCTGATCCTGGATTTCTTCTGGAGACGATTTTGACGCCTGGAAGTTATGTTATACTTATGTACTCATATTGTGTTTTGTAATTTTTTTGTTATCAGCCATATACGTCCCACTCCCCACCAAGGGGCACGGGTCTTTCTTCGAAACACGAAAGGGATTTAGTCCATAGTCCACCACGCTAGCACAATGCGGGTTGGTAGACCGCTCGCCGAGCGAAAACGAATTTTCTTAGATGTGCGGATTTCATCACAATGTTTTCCTTCACAGCTGAGAAAGTGATAATAAATGAAAAAAACCGTACATAAATCTTCAGATTCGGATCCGTACAAAATTCGTCTTTTCAAAGACGAATTTAGTGATACAGACCCGCGCCAGGATTTTAACCCGCAACCTTTCGATTACAAGTCTGACTCATTACCAAATGGGCTATCACCGTTCTTGTAATTAGTTAGCGAAAATTGAGGATTAGAATCAGATCACTAAGGATGTTAAAACAACTCAGAAAGGATGTGTTGTGTATCACACCACTAAGGGTATGAATCACCCAACTAAGGATGTGAATAACCCCACTAGGGATGTTGAATCAGCTCACTAAGGACGTAAATAAACTCACTGAGGATGTAAAACAACTCAGAAAGGATGTGTTGTGTATCATACCACTTAAGGTATGAATCACCCAACTAAGAATTCGAATCAACTCACTAAGGATGTGAATCAACTCAGAAAGGATCTGTTGTGTGTCACACCACTAAGGGTATGAATTACCCAACTAAGGTTGTGAATAACCCCACTAGGGAGATTCAACATCAGCTCACTAAGGATGTGAAAATATTATCTAAATAATTATAAGTATTGTATTGTATTATAAGTCACCCCATTTTACTTTGCTTAAACAGATACTATCCACTTACTTTGTAAGGCGGTACATCCGGCACATCGTCGCCCTGTTGTCTGGACACCTGTGCTGCCCGCAGCCTTAGATGTGCTTCTAAGTACCTATGGGAAGAACAAAATCAAACTTCAATGGTTTATTACTAATTTCTACTGAATGGTTGAAGCACTCTTCCAAAAACTATGCAAACAAATGCTTTTGAATACTACCAAACGTATTTAAAGATGATTAATCGCTTCCGAATATTACTGAATGCTTCTGAATCCTACCAAACACGTCTTAATCTTATCAAACGCTCCCAAATACTACCAAACGCTTTCAAATATTACCAAACGCTTCTAAATCCTATAAAATGCTCCCAAATACTACCAAACGCTTCTAAATCCTGTCAAATGCTCTCAAATACTACCAAACGCTTCTAAATCCTATCAAACGCTCCCAAATACTACCAAACGCTTCGAAATACTCTTAAAAGCTTCTAGGAACTTCTGAACAAACTAATGCTCCTAGTTACCTCCTCAGTGCGACGCAGACGTGCCTGACGTGTTGTATAGTTTACGGAGAGTTATAAATCCTATCAAACGCTCCCAAATATTACTAAACGCTTCTAAGTACTACCACACGCTCCCAAGTACTACCAAACGCTTCTAAATCCTATCAAACACCCCAGATACTACAAAACGCTCCCAAATACTACCAAACGCTCCCAAATACTATCAAACGCTCCCAAATACAACCAAATGCTTCGACATACTCATAAAGTTTTCTAGAAACTTCTGAACAAACTAATGCTCATAGTTACCTCCTCAGTGCGACGCAGACGTGCCTGACGTGTTGTATAGTTTACGGAGAGTTATAAATCCTATCAAACGCTCCCAAATATTACTAAACGCTTTTAAGTACTACCACACGCTCCCAAGTACTACCAAACGCTTCTAAATCCTATCAAACACCCCAGATACTACAAAACGCTCCCAAATACTACCAAACGCTCCCAAATACTACCAAACGCTCCCAAATACTATCAAACGCTCCCAAATACAACCAAATGCTTCGACATACTCATAAAGTTTTCTAGAAACTTCTGAACAAACTAATGCTCATAGTTACCTCCTCAGTGCGACGCAGACGTGCCTGACGTGTTGTATAGTTTACGGAGAGTTATAAATCCTATCAAACGCTCCCAAATATTACTAAACGCTTCTAAGTACTACCACACGCTCCCAAGTACTACCAAACGCTTCTAAATCCTATCAAACACCCCAAATACTACAAAACGCTCCCAAATACTACCAAACGCTCCCAAATACTACCAAACGCTCCCAAATACTACCAAACGCTCCCAAACACTACCAAATGCTTCGACATACTCATAAAGTTTTCTAGAAACTTCTGAACAAACTAAAGCTCATAGTTACCTCCTCAGTGCGACGCAGACGTGCCTGACGATCTGCCTGGCGGCGCAGGTCTCGTCCTCCGACACGCGGGACTCCTCCTCGTCGGAGCCCAGGATTGGGAGCGTCGATATCACGTTGTATAGTTTACGGAGGCCATCCTGGAATGTCATTTTCAAATTAATACTAATATTCATAATATTATAATATTCATAAGCTACCGTGTGGTGATCGGTTGAGAATAACACCACCCCGTCTCTTTCCATGAGTGTCGTAAGAGGCGACTAAGGAAACACAAATGAGACCTGCCTCCTAGTAATCCATCCCAGGCAACGACACTTCATTTTTTTCTGAATCTGAGGTGTCGTCCTATGGTCTCATGCGGTGTGGTAGGCTCTGTAAAGGGCCGTCTGGTTCGCGACCACCCTCCTACCGAAGTCCGACGCCAAACAGCTTGCTGTGTTCCGTCGGTGCGTGGGAGTACCAGTGCCTTTATAGGTATTTTCTGGGTTAACTCGCTCCATCGTCGACCTCATCTTTGACCTTATGCTCGATATTGAGGTCAAGAGTTAACCCATCTTATAATAATAAAAAAAAAGCAGCGGTAGCGCAGTTGGTAATGCACCAGAGTTAGAATAGGAAGGTTGCGGGTTCAAATCCTCGTGCGTTCCTTGTCTGAGCTCTATATTGTGAATTGTTTTACAAAATAGGAAAAATAAACGTATTTTCTTTGTTTCTAACATTTGCTATAGATATTGACATAGAATAGATATCTGCATTTTCTATTTATTAACAAAGGTTTCGCTCTTGGCCACATCTAACACAAGGTCGAAGATGCGGTCCAGGATGTAGCAAGCTAACCCAGAAGAAGCCTATTCACCCGAACTTTAAAGAGATTTACATCCATATTCTAAGAAGTCAACTCGAAATTTCCTCTACTCAACTTCAGCTAAGGAAATCCTCGAAACGACCTCGAATTTGGTATTCTTGTCAGCTCAAGATTCCTTGAACGTGGCAATTCAGCTACTCGACGATAGATGGCACCAACTAACGTATATATTAATTAGATATTAACCTATAACGATATATTATCATAAAGATAATCTACGAAATCTGCAGTCATTAATTTTTCATATGAAAAAGTAGCATCAAAACAAGCTCAAGCATCGAATAAAGCGTTAAGGAAATGTTAAGGTAGGTCGCGAGGTACCTTAACTTTGACAATTGACAATTCATCGCGCCAAAATCCTTGGCAGAGGTTGAGTGGAGTGGGGGAAATCTCGAGTAAACTTCTTAGAATGTGGGTGTTGGTTTACGGAAACACAGAAGCAGGCAGAGAAATCCATTCCTTGAAAGTGCGCAATATAAAAGATGATGAAAAGCGCTCAGTGATTACCTGATGATCAAACTCCTCCAAAATGACCCCGAATTGGAAGGATAGGCCGAAGAACATGGTCGCATGACACCGTCCCGAGTCGTGCGAACACTCCAACAGCCATAGTGCGTATCTGTAAACATACAAACAAAAATTAGTATACTAAATTAAAAATCGTTAGTAGCGGTGATAGCCCAGTTGGTAATGAGCCAGACTTGTAATCCAAAGGTCGTGGGTTCAAATCCTGGTGCGGGCCTGTACCACTAAATTTGTCTTTTCGGATTTATGTACGGATTTCTAATTATCACTTGCTCAACGGTGAAGGAAAACATCGTGATGAAACCCGCCCGTCCAAGAAAATTCATTTTCGAAAGACGAGCGGTCCACCAACCCGCATTGGGCCAGCGTGGTGGACATGGCTTAAATCCGCTTCGTGTTTCGAAGGGAGGACCGTGCCCTGAGGTGGGGACGTATATGGGCTGGTAAAGAATATGTTAAGCCCTTGTCATAATCTACTTTGCAACAAGTGGTATGAGTCTGTAGTTCTCCGTTCGAGACACAGATGGCGCTAACCTACACGCACGACGTAATGTGCTTAGTAAGTGAAAAATTTCTCCGCTTGACTTGAAGGCACGATAGCTCAGTTGGTTAGAGCACCAGGAGATCTAATCCTGGGGTCGTGGGTTCAACTCCCATTCGCGCCGAACATTTTTCTTTCCCTAAAATTATTTGGGAATATCCCTCACGCGGGTAAGCGTTTTAAAAATACTGTAAGTGACTGTAAAAGGTACAACTTTCGAGGTAGTTCACCCATGTCAAAAATTAATGCAGCCAAAAGAGAATTAGTTTTTAAAAAATAACAATTTAAATAGATTATAGAAATTAACTGCTTTACCATAAAAAATTAAAACACCACTTAACTAATGTTTAAAACCGGCTTATGTCATTTTTTATTTTTTTTTATTATAAGATGGGTTAACTCTTGACCTCAATCTTGACCATAAGGTCAAAGATGAGGTCGACGATGGAGCGAGTTAACCCAGAAAATGCCTATAAAGGCACTGGTCGGCCGGTTTGATCGAGTGGATGTGACGCTGCCTCTTGATCGGCGGGTCCTGGGTTCGATCCCCAGTCGGGGCAAACATTTGTGTAAAAAGCAGGTGTTTGTTCTCGGGTCATGGGTGTTTGTGTTTGTCCCACGACACAAGGGAAAACCTTAGTGTGGGCCTTTGAGTGTGTAGCATTTATTTATTTGTTTTATTTATTTATTTTACTGGTACTCCCACGCACCGACGGAACACAGCAAGCTGTTTGGCGTCGGACTTCGGTAGGAGGGTGGTCGCGAACCAGACGGCCCTTTACAGAGCCTACCACACCGCATGAGACCATAGGACGACACATCAGATTCAGAAAAAATTGAAGTGTCGTTGCCTGGGGTGGTTTACTAGGAGGGCAGGTCTCATTTGTGTTTCCTTAGTCGCCTCTTACGACACCCACGGAAAGAAATGGGGTGGTCTTATTCTCAACCGACCACCACACGGTGTCATATTTTCCATACAATAAATGACGTAAGCCGGTTTTAGACATTGTCTAAATTTTAGTGTCATTTTTTATGGTAAGGCCCTTCGAATTCTACACATAGCTAAAATCATGTATGAAAGGATATGCACTAGCACGCAGCTGCATCCACCTTTTTTTTTAAATCTTTTTTAAGCAGCTCATATAAAGTGCTTTAAGGGGGGCTCTTTTTATATAAAAATTATTAACTCGTGATACACTGGTTTACTTGAAAGAAACCCGGTTTACATAGACCCATTGTCGTCAACCCTATCATAAAGCTTCAGGAACAGTTCAAAATTAGGTATAACATGTAATATACACTTAGGTTCTGGAAATAAATCCATAGCCTAAATTAGACAAAATATATCATCTAAACATCTGCTTCGCAAACTTACCAGTTCCTGTGATCATTGATAAGGTGACGAAAAATATTGGGCTACACGCCCGAACGGCCTCCCTACTCCCCTCACAGCCGTCCCATGCCTCGCATCACAAGAAACAACAATTAAAAGAATTTACGTATCTTTCGTCATCTTAACAAGTTTCACATCAAGTTGGAAAACAATATTATAGAATAAGACTTCATGAGAAGATGTGCTTACTTCTTCTTCCTTTCATGACGTCCCCACTCTCCATGTTGCCATCCTACTGATCTTACATGGTCCAGCTACTTAAATCTATTATTATTTTACATATTTACAACTCGCCTTTGGCGACACCCATATTTAATTTATATTACTATTTACTTGTTTTGTTCCGCTTTTTACTAAGTATGATATATAATTATAATAATTAGTAATGTGACTATTATTTTTTATTTTATTTTTTTATTGCATTGCAACCCGCAACACCTGTGTCTCCTCTCTCAACTACTCTAAGGTAGACTGGAAGAGATCCCTTCAGGGATAAGTCCGCCTTTGCTACTAAATTACCTTTGAAATGTATTATATCACACTGTTTTTGAGCAATAAAGAATTTACATAATTTAACATAATTTATACACTGTTGAAGAATTATCATTCGTAGTACAACGCATCTAACGCACTTGAACGTCAAAAAATCCCGCCTGGCCCCGGATTGTTGTCTCTCCGTTTCTTTTATTTTCCAGAACATTCTAATTCAATTTTGAATTCAAACCGATCCTTTCGGCCACATTCGAAACCAGTTTAGAAAACAGAATTATTTTTCTCATACCGAAACCCGGTTTCCAATGAAGAAAAGTAATACTGGTTTCGAATGTGGCCGAAAAGAAATCGATACTTGATGACAGCACTCCGATCAGCCAGTAACGCATGTGCTACGCAATCCCATCACGGCAAAGACTACATATCGCAGTACTCACTTGACAAGTTCAGCTAACGTCTTCCTAGGCAGTAGACACACTCTCTCCATGGCATCTTCGCAGTAAGCGAGGTAGTACAGACAGATCGACACGCCGGTCGCCGCCACCGACGGCCTGGGGACTTCTAGGAATTTCTGGAATAACACAAACCGACATACTGGGTGACTTAACCCGTCGCGTGCTTGTTAACGTCGCGTGCGAAACAAATCTCGTACACCATGTGTTCAAAAAGCACGCGAAGGTTAAAAGTGTGTTAGAATTTTCTTCATAGAAATCAGCAGTGCCTGTTGTGTCGTCTCTGTCAGGATGTGAATTAGCCCACTAAACTGAACTACTTTTCCAAAGGGACATAGTTCGAAATATTTAAAAAAATTCGCCTCTCCATCCAACTGGTGCTGATAATTTTTTTTACAACTTCATATTGGTTCTTTGGAGAAAACTGTTCAGTTTCAAAATAAGAACAACCCACAACCCCTTAAAGTTTCGATTTATGTCACATTACATAAATCGACCAAATGTCATAGTACCAGTGCCTTAATGGCATATTCTGGGTCAACTCACTCTATCATCGACCTCATTGGTCAAGATTGAGGCCAAGAGTTAACCCATCTCATAAAAAAAAAAAAAAAAAGTTCTCAATGTCACTTACCTGTAATCCACCCATATTGATAAAGTCTATGGAGAACTTCTTATGGCAAAGTAGTGCGGCGAGGTATTTGAGCGCTTCGAACGCGAGCCGGCTGTCTCGAGACTCGCGCACGTTTAAGTAGCCTAGTATCAACCCCAGGGCGTTTTGTTCGAAAACGTGCGACAGAAACTGAAAATGAAAAAGTAGTTTATTCAATTAATGGCGGGGAGGTTTAACAAGTTATACAGGGCGGGTTTAGCTTGTAAATAGGACGTGCGATAAGCGAATTTATAATCTAAGATTTTCATCATCAGCCTGTGTCAGTCCACTGCTGGACATAGGCCTCTCCTATGGCACGCCACTGAGCTCGGTCTTCAGCTCTCCTCCTCCAACCACTGCCCGCTCCCTTACGAATATGGTCACCCCACCTAGTAACAGGCGCCCTACGCTACGTTTGCCGATTCGTGGTCTCCATTCTAGAACTTTTCTGCCCCAACGGCCATCGGTTCTACGACAGATATGACCAGCCCACTGCCACTTAAGCTTGCTAATTCGCCGGGCTATGTCATATTTAAGACCTTAATTAACTTAATTGTTGACAAATGTATTATCAAAAAAATTCAATTCAGTACTCTTATGCATAAGAATTGAAAAAGAAAAATCTTAATATATTAGGTGTATGGAAAAATGTTAATATATCATTGTTTTAAGACATGAAAATTAAAACTAAAATACACAGGGTGTAAAGGACAGATTTGCAAATACTTAAATAGTGGAATCTACCCGTAACTATGATTGGCTATATTTAACAAATTTTCCCGGAAAAATCAAGTTAAGAGGTCTTCGCTGTCAGAATGCGATGAACGTTGCTGGTTTTTGTGCATTCGCATAAATTCATTACACCTTGTAATCCGAAGGTCGTGGGTTCAAATCCTTGAGCGGGCCTGTACCACTAAATTCGTCTTTTCGGATTTATGTACGGATTTCTAATTATCACTTGCTCAACGGTGAAGGAAAACATCGTGATGACACCCGCCCGTCCAAGAAAATTCATTTTCGAAAGACGAGTGGTCCGCCAACCCGCATTGTGCCCGCGTGGTGGACTATGGACTAAATCCCCTTCGTGTTTCGAAGGGAGGCCCGTGCCCTGAGGTGGGGACGTATGGGCTGATGACGATGAAATGGTTTAATCTAACTACTTACCTCTTGGTACTCTCCCATGGGCGTTAGATATCGCAGTATTAGCATCTGTTTGGTGGCGTCTGTGGGTGGGTGGATTTGTATATTGCCTGTAAATAAAAAAAATATATATAAATACATATTCTTGGACCAATCACACAAAGTTAAAGTCAAAGATAGCTTTATTTTACAGAACATTTAGAATGCTACTTATTTATAAGTCAAAGTAGTGAATTACTTTAGCATTTTTAATGCAAAGTTATTTACTACTATTATGTTCAATAAAATAAAGTTAGTTTTGACTTTTTTATTTCCTTACTAAGCATACGTCATGCTTGTAAGTTAGCGCCATCTGTGTCTCGTACGGAGAACTACAGACTCATACCACTTATAATCTAAGCAGATTTCTTCCCTAAAATGATCTTCTTAATAAACCACGGTATTTTTAAATCAGTACGCATTTGTTCGTAATCTTCATGAAAAATCAGACCCGTATTTTTTCGTTAATATAAAACAAAGTCAGGTTTGTTCTCTCTCTCTCTCTCTTAACAGCCCATATACGTCCCCACCTCAGGGCACGGGCCTCCCTTCGAAACACGAAGGGGATTTAGTGCATAGTGCATCACGCGGGCACAATGCGGGTTGGTGGACCGCGAGCCGAGCGAAAACGAATTTTCGTATGGAGGTAGCTGACAGCCTGGATTAACATATAGGCTACATTTTCCCAAATTTCCACGGGAACGAAGTCCCGGACAAAAAGCTAATCTATACTAATATTATAAAGAGGAAAGATTTGATTGTTTTATTTGTTTATTTGTTTGCATTGAATAGGCTCCGAAACTACTGGACCGATTCAAAAAATTCTTTCACCATTAGAAAGCTACATTATCTCCGATGGACATAGACTACATAACTATCCCGAATTATATAATATAATATCAGACCTATGACGTAAGTCTCCATCTCAGCCCAGCTGGAGTTGGACGAGACGTCGTGCGGCGCGGCGGGCGGCCGGCAGGGGGGGGACATCAGGCCCCAGGGGGGAGATGATAGTACCGCTGGAAACAATTACAAAGAAAATACAATATATTGTTATTTTTACTAGTTTTTTCTTTAAGTATTTTATTTATTTCTTGTTCTTCTTATCGTGTAGGTATAGTCAAGTATGTGGCAAATTTGGCTAATCCTGGTGTCAGAGTTTTCAAACCACCAAATGGCCTCTGACTTGGTTTTAACGACTGTGTAGTAATCGACAACAGCCGGGACCGACAGCTTAACGTTCCCTCCGCACGGAAACGCTCGTGATAACTTGCCACTTTGGTCACCCATCAGGTTCCCTGCCTCTGTGTACGTTGCTTAACCTCCATGATCGGTTGAGATCAGCAAGAGCGACTGGGCAACGAGCGCTTTATTTATTTGAGAAACCAACAGCGTTTACATTACAGTTTTTCAAGTATTTTTGTTGAATTGGTACAGCCAATAATAGGTTGATACCCTAAGTATCAACCCATGTTTCTTGTCTGATAAGGTTTAAATTAGAATGAACTTGGCCCTATAACTTGGGGCATAGAGTGTACAACGCCGTTTGTAAACGGGCGGATTATAAAATAAGCAAGCAGCAATAAAATGTTAGGTTTAGCTTAGAAATAACACAAAAATATTTAAAAGTAGTTACTTAAACGAATAATGCATTTCCGGCTGTCAATCGACTTTACTTCACTTATTTGACAAAACTTCCTGTTGAATTTCATGAAAATAATAAAAAGTAACTAAACGATCACTTTCGATTTTAAAAACAACCGATGAGAACACAGAAGTGCTCGGTTTGTCAGCCAATCAGAAAAGAGTAGAAAAAAAAGGTTGGCGGTTAAAAAAAAAGCATTGCCAGTCGAGTCATTCTTTGTTCTTTGTTTCATTGTTTTTCACTGAGGAAGTTACTGCAGTCTGTAACACAGCTTTACCCAAAGCTAGCACAGGCTGCAGGGCTTCTTGTCTTCTTATCAATGTTTTAGTTACAATAAAGATTTATTATTATTATTATTATTTTGGCACTCGTACTGTAAATTTCGGAATTTAATATTCGCTCCTGCTTGAACCAGGGCTTTAAATACCGGTAAAACATTGGTACCGTTACCACTGCTAAAGAGCGCTAACGTTAAAAACGTTAGACCAAGCAATTTTACTGTTAAAGGAAGTAATGTTAAGATCGATTTAACGTTTATTTTATCAATAAAGTATTACCGTTATTTGGCATTATGTTGCCGTCTCTTACTTTTATTTCTAGTCCTGCTCAAACGGTTGCCGTGCGCTGTTCAACGTTCCACTTTATTTTTATCCTTTTAGAATTAAATCTGTGAAGTACTGTGTGAAAATGGGTAAGTTATTACCTACTTTTGATATTTTTATGTAGAGAAGGTCTAGAATGAGCGTATTTAGAATTATATGAATATAGTCAACATTTATATACTTACTTAAAAAAACAAGCACTTAGGTAAGATTCGAAAGAATCTACGCGTCTATTGCGTCGGAGCGCGGCCACACAAGTAAGGAAAATAAAATAAATAAAATAAAATGCGGGTCAGCCGGCAGCTTCTTTGAAGTTTTTTTGATTTAACGCCGCCGGCGCCGTGCCGCGCGGCGCACACGCACGCGATGTGTGGCGGAACGGCAACGTCGCACAAAGTATTGTTACAATTAACGTTAAAAATATCGGTAATAGATAACGTTATTTTAATGTTACGTTACAAACTAACGTTATTATATTTAACGTTATTTAATTAACATTCGAAAATAACGTTACGTAACGGTATTTTTTATGATAGCTGGTAACGTTAACAAGCCCTGGCTTGAACTTTATTTAAATTTGGCGCTGTACGATATAAGTTATCATTCTGTTTATAATACTGTGTTGGAAAATAAATAAACTCCTTGTGGATCTAAAATGTGTTTCCTTTTAATAATAATACTTACAGTTGTTATGTTTGACCGGCGTTTCGGGATCTTTATCAGGTATAGGTGAGTCTTCTAACATGGTCTCGCTTCCCCCGCCGTCATCTTTCTCTCGATCTGCATTACAAGAAAATTTATGTATTTTATTGCTTATAGGAAAATTCAAGGCGCTATTTATACACAAGGGAAATGGCGCGACGGCGCGGCTGTCAAAGCGACGTAAAATGAACAAATAATTTTTAGGGAAAAAAAACATTCAAAACATTTGACACGAATGGGAGTTAGGTTTTTTTTTAATTTAAGGTTATAAAAGTTAGAATCATTAATATGACAAACTGTCTTCGCGTTTCCTTAACACCCTTTGTACGTTTTTGTCCGTCACGAACCCCTTTATACCTTTTTAGTCCGTCACGAACCCTTTTATACCTTTTTAGTCCGATACGAACCCCTTTATACCCTTTTTAGTCCGTCACGAAAAGGGTATAAAGGCCCTTTTTTGTCCGTCACTAACCCCTTTATACCCTTTTTCGTCCGTCACGAGCCCCTTTACACCTTTTTAGTCAGTCACGAACCCCTTTATACCATTTTTTGTCCGTCACGAGCCCCTTATACTTTTTTTGTCCGGCACGAGCCCCTTTACACCTTTTTTGTCCGTCACAAACCCCTTTATACCCTTTTTTGTCCGTCACGAGCCCCTCAATACCATTTTTTGTCCGTCACGAGCCCCTTTATACCTTTTTAGTCCGATACGAACCCCTTCATACCTTTTTAGGTCGGCATGAACCCCTTTATACCCTTTTTTGTCAGTCACGAGCCCCTTTATACCCTTTTTTGTCAGTCACGAGCCCCTTTATACCCTTTTTTGTCCGTCACGAGCCCCTTTATACCTTTTTAGTCCGATACGAACCCCTTCATACTTTTTTAGGTCGGCATGAACCCCTTTATACCCTTTTTTGTCAGTCACGAGCCCCTTTATACCCTTTTTTGTCAGTCACGAGCCCCTTTATACCCTTTTTTGTCCGTCACGAACCCCTTTATACCTTTTTAGTCCAGCACGAACCCCTTTATACCTTTGTAGTTCGGCACGAACCCCTTTATACCCTTTTTTGTCAGTCACGAACCCTTTTATAACCTTTTTTGTCCGTCACGAGCCCCTTTATACCCTATTTTGCCCGTCACGAGACCCTTCATACCTTTTTTGTCCGGTACGGGCCCGTTGGACTTGACGAGTGAGATTTCTTTTTTATCGAAGCGGGCGAAGTACCGCGTTTGGTTCGGTGACGTCACTTGTACTTGTACCTGTCAAAGTTAGAAAGAAAGAAAGACATCGATTTATTATTTCGGACATCACAACACAAGATCACACAGTAATACAATAATAAGAGAGCTTTCTAATGTTGAGAAAAAAAAATCGGTCCAGCAGTTTCTGAGTTTATTCGTTTCTAACACACAAAAATACAAATCTTTCCTCTTTACAATATTAGTGTAGACTAGCTTTTCTAATTTTTTTTATAACAAATGGAAACGCTCTTGACCACAGTCTAGCTCCGGGGTGGCCAACTTGATTATACCCAAGATCTCCTGTTTACTAATCATGTAGTATTTTTTTATTATATTAAGAGAAAAAACTTAAATGTGAAATGTTTTTTTATTTTTTTGCCTTGCCACGATCGACTGGACTAACAGTCGCGATCGACCAGTTGGCCACCCCTGGTCTAGCTCATAGCAAGATGAGGTCGAGGATGTAGCAAAGCTCACCCAGAAGATGCCTATTCACTCGAACTATAAAGAGATTCGGGTTATATGATAAATATGCTGGGAGAGAATTCAGATTATAATTATTAATGACTATACTTACTTTTTCATCCTTCATTCGCAAAAGGTGTAGCCTCCTCAGCATTAGTGGTACTAACATTGCGTTCAAGTCCCTAGAAAAAAAAATTTCAACATTAGACATCTTAATGTATACTCCAAAATTTCTGTTATCTCTACCTTATAATAATATGTTTAATATCCTCCTTAACTTTATATCTGACAATAACATAAAATTGTAGCTAGGGTTAATAGTAATTTTTATTTGATTTGTGTTTTGTGTTTAGTACACTTAAGTTCTCTCCTCTTAGCTGTTTAATTTTTTTTTTGGAAGGTATCTGTGACTTTCCCCATCGTGCATTTTCTCTCTACAACGTGAAGTTGGCGGGATTTCGGTCACGCAGATTGCCATAATACAAGATTCTATTCTAACCACATAGCACTTAAACATTAGAGGCGCAATTTAGGGCGATCGTTTCTTACACTACAGTGATTTTTTACTGATATCTGTAAGGCAGCGCCTCTCTCTCTCGCGCAAGCAAGATAGAACACGTTTTCCCTTACCTGAGCTATATAAGCTCACGCCTTTGTCCCATTGGGGTAGGCAGAGACCACAGATTGCTACCTGCTACGATCCAAACAAACCTCTTTCGCTTCCTCTACATTCATAATTTGCTTCATACCTTTCTCAGTACATCACCAATTTGGTCTAAATACGTTCGCATAGGGCGCCCTCTTCTTTCGTGAATCTTCTTTCAGTCATTCTTACCCGAGCTATTTGATGATAATTTATTTTTTACCCTTTTAGCGCCAAGAGTTTTCGTCAAAAACGCCCACCACACGCCACGACATCAAAACATTTTTTTTATGTCGTGGCGTATGGCGAACGCTTGGTGAACGATATTAAAGTTAAAAAAAAATTTTTTTCTGATATATCAGACTTTGGCCGTGAAAAGGTTAACTAGTTTACGTTAATTTCCCTCTACGGGACTACATGCTCGATACCTTAAACTATACATAAGCGCACCTCAAGCCAACTAGCATGAAGTAAGTCACACTGACGTGAAGTAAGTCACACTGACATAAACTAAGTCACGTTGACATAAAGTAAGTCACACTAGCACGAATAAAGTCACACTGTCGTGAAGTTAGCAACACTGTCGTGAAGTTATTCACACTGACATGACGATAGTCAAATTGACATGAAGTTAGTCTCACTGACATGAAGTTAATCATACTGACCTGAAGTTAGTCACACTGACATGAAGTTTGGCATCAAGAAAGTCACACTGACATTAATCATACTGACCTGAAGTTAGTGGCAATATCCTGCACCTCCATGGCGGCCGCAAGCAACCCCGTCGCGTAACATTGCAGGGGCTCCGTTGAGTTTGTCGCCCAATTTACTAGTCGGTGGATTAGGGCCTCGTTTTCCTGAAGTAAAATTCATATTTTTAATATGCGACTATACTTGAGTAGCATTCGTCTTTGTTATTTTAATAGTGAGAGAAAGAGACGATCAATACTTAAGTATAGATCAAGACTTGAGTCTCCTTCTGTAATACGGGCCTTAGATTATGAGAAGGTATTCTGTGCCAGATAAGAAAGCGAAAGATGTGATGTTGATGTGATAAAGAGCGGGACCCAAGGAGAATAAAATTCATTTCCGTGGGACTTACCTCCGCCATACGAACTAATGGTATGTATTTATACGGCATATTTTCCTGAACACAAAAAGTGCGGTAGTCACTTTCTAAGGGTGGACCCATTTTCATGGTTTTTCTAATCTAAATATAGCGTAAATAAAATAGGCCCGGCCGCCATCTTTGTTACGTCATAGCTACCGCCTCCATACCCTTAGAAAGTGACTACCGCACTTTTTGTGTTCTGGAAAATATGCCGAATAAGTAAATACCAGTAGTTCGTATGGCGGAGCTAAGTCCCACGAAAATCGTTATTTGAAGACTTTTTTACGAATGGGTCCCGCTCTAATATCAAATTAATGTTGATGCTCCTTTCTGCTATCGGAACCAAGGGTGGATAAGGGTATCTTGTCGAAATCCCCCAGATTCGAATTCGCACTGAGCGCTATTCATCATCTTTTATATTGCGCATGCCAAGGAATGGAACTGTCGCCTGGCTGCGTCTGTGTTTCCAAACCCATATAATCGAATCTTTAAAGTTCTAGTAAAGTTCTACCCTATTCGGGTTCTTCTGGGTGAGCTTGCTACATCTGGGTCAGCTTGCTTCGACCGTGTGCTAGAACCCATTACTAATTTTAAAATACATGTAAGTATATATAATAGGGATGTTGACAATTTTTTTAAATTGTTTATCTTAAAAAGGAACTGAATCCAAAACCCAAAACTGAAATAATTTTTGAAAACTATTGAGAAATAAAATAGTTACAAGCTATTAAATTTCAAGAGAGGGGGAAACTGTCAAACAACGAAAAAGAGATGCACTTACAGGCATGTGACGTCACCGCCATTTGTTTGCGTAGGTAAAACGAGATAGCTAGCTCTCCCCTCAAAACGAGATAGCTAGTCCTTACGTTAATATAAATGCGCATAACTTGTTCATTTATAAACCAATTTTAATGCTGTTTTCGGATATTAATATATTTCTAGCATTATTTTTGTTTCACAAACAATAATTCATAAAATCAAACACTGTCAACATCCCTATTTAAAAAGAAGTAAATAAACACTGCACACTCAAAGGCCCATACTAAGGTTTTCTTTCCCTTGTATCGTGGGTCCCTTGGAACATACACGAAAACCTATGACTCGAGAAAAACCATCTGCTTTTTAAACGAATATTTGCCCCACCCGGTAATTAAAAACTTTAGTGGGGGCTCTTGAGTGTGTAGTGTTTGTTACCTGGAAAACGACGCTCATCTCCAGCCCCGGCATGAGGTCAAGCGTGAGTCGGCACGCGGCTACGTTCAGCTTAAACACGTCGCGTCCTGTCATGTTTTGGCGGGAGTAGTACGTGTCTCGAACGTAATCATTTACTAGCTGTGGGCAATATTCAAGGAATTAGTTGATATTTATTTATTTATTGTGACATCTATATGATATGTTACTTTTCTCCACACCCAAAGGTTGCTGATAAGATATTGCTTCTTAGCAATGGGGCCGCCTTTTGTAACTTGACATAACTTATGTATAAAATGTAACTGTACCTTATTTGTGTTGGGGTGCAATAAAGTATATTGTAGTGAATTGTTAAAAACCAACAGCTTAAATAAATGATCTAAATAGATCTTCTTATCGTGTAGGTATAGTCAAGTGTGTGGCAAACTTGGCTAACCCTGGTTTCAGTTTTCAAACCGCACATGGTTTTAACGACTGTAGTCAATCAACAACAACCAGTACCGACAACTTAACATTTTCAAAGCGAAATTCCACTAATAATCATTCAGAATGATAGTCTGAGTTCAGGGTTTCTGTTTCTGCTAACCTGCCCCTTACACCCTGTATCTGTGGTGTAATCTATACTAATTTTATAAAGAGGAAAGATTTGATTGTTTGTTTGTTTGCATTGAATAGGCTCCGAAAATACTGGACCAATTTGAAAAATTCTTGCACCATTAGAATCCTACGTTATCCGTGATGGACATAGGGTACACGATTTTCCCGAATTCCCACGGGAACGAAGTCCCGGGCGAAATGCTAGTCTTAATATATAAAACAAAGTCGAGTAAACACTTAAAACTAAATAACGGCTGGACCCATTTTCATGGTTTTTTATTTGTTGTATTTATCTTCATCCCGAATAGAAGAATAACTATTAATAAGATTGGAAAATTTACGAAAAAATTCCCAGGGAAACGAAGTCCAGGGCGAAAAGCTAGTTAAAATTAAAAGAAAAATAAAACAGACCACAATAGGCTGTAGACACTACCTTAGTCATAAAGTTATCCTTCTTGAACATGACTTTGAGCGCGTGCCCCAACGCACACTCCGGGTCCGTCCGAGATGGGTGTCTCTCGTCAAACGGGTCCGGGTCTTTCTTCATAAAGTTTTCCGTCTCAGCTTCTATTATTTCTGCGATCCTGGTAATTGGAAAAAAGAGATTGTTAATTTTTATAGTCTTAACTAGAATGCCCAGTTTATAGAGGTGATAGCCAAGTTGGTAATGAGCCAAACTTGTAAACGGAAGGTTGCAGGTTCAAGTCCTGGTGCAGGCCTGTACCACTAAATTCGTCTTTTTGGATTTAGGTACGGATTTCTAACTGATTAACTATAATTAAATCCGAAAAGACGAATAAATCCGAAAAGAGATAATTATCAATTGCTCAGTGGTGAAGGAAAACATTGTGATGAAAACCGCACGTCTAAGAACAATTTGTTTTCGTAAGGCATGCGGTCCACCAACCTACATGTTTCGAAGGAAGGCCCGGTGCCCCTTGGTGGGGACTTAATGCCTATAAAGGCACTGGCGTCACCTCCATAGATAGATAGAAGGTCGGTGCCAGCCTTACTTTGAAAGAAGTACTTATACCATCCTCAAAAATATTTACTTTTACTTCAGATTTTGATAGAGAAGAGATCATTTTTATTGGTCACCGTAACTCAAAAACAAACGCAAGAATCATTCCAACGTATTTGTTTTATTCAAACACCTGAGCAAATATGTTTAACTACAATTAATTTCTTTGAAAAATGGTATCCAATATCGTGATTTTGCCAGTGTCTCAGTATTCTATTAATATATGTAGAATGATGAAGTCGCGAACATCATATAGAGAAACCCTTTAGGGATTGTAGTACGTCAGAGCCTCGTCTGTTGATCAGCAGGGCGCATCGCTAGCAAGAGGACGACGATTTTAAACTAAGATTTTATGTTTAACTTCCATAAATTAATAGATATTGCATAACATTTGTAAATTTTCAGAGATATACAAGTAAAGACATGTTTTATTATTATCATTTTGTGATAGGTAGATAACGTGTGGTCAAATAAAAACAATTTATTTTCATGTTATCAATTCCACTTGATTTGAATTATTTACCACATTTTAAAACAAATGAAGAAATTGGGAGTGACTGTACCAATGAACAACATGGGAAATTTTTTTTTTTAACATGTTATCTTTACTAAAAATATATACGCGAAAGTTTGTAAGTATGGATGTTTGTTCCACTTTCACGCTCAAAAGACTGGACCAATTTTGATACATTTTGTACGGAGGTAGCCGACACCCTGGATTAACATATAGGCTACATAGTTTCCCACATTCCAATGGGAATGAAGTCCCGGGTGGAAAGCTAGTCATTTTTAAGAAGAAAAGTCTTTGCGTATGCCTTATATCCTTTATACACCACTACAGATCAATGAATTAACTATGGATTGGCATCCAGTATAAAATACTTGTTTTTCAACTAAAAACACAAGATGGAACAACCAAATTTCATTTTAAAAATTATTTATATCTTATATTTTTGTAAATATGGCTGGTTTGATTTGCCAATCCAGTTAAACAGCATATTTTCCAAGTTAATTATAACAAAGGTTTTTTTAAAAAGAAAATATGAGGGTAAAAAAAAAACTTATAAACAAGACTTCTAAGACTGTATTTAACCATTCTGAAGCCCTGCCTGCCCCGTTTTGAGAAGGAAACTTCAAGGAAATGTTTACCTATAGGTGGTTCAGGGCCACAGGTGGCCTGTCACCCCAGCTAAGCCCCAACAATGTGCAAATTTGACAGTTTCTTACAAATAAAAGAGCCTCACCTTGTTAAAGTTGGTATTGGATCGTAATTTGGAGTCAGGTGCTGCTCCTCCCACTGCTTCAGCAACTCCGTCACCTCCTGGGCCGGCGCTGAATCCATTTTATCAATAAAATTGCCGAAAAACTAAATTTGTAAAATTATAACCTATGACATCAAAGATTCCACTCTGAGTTTCACAGCTAAAGTAAGAGCTGAATGTCTATTTAAAAGTTATCTTAAGTAAAACTTTAATTAGAACGTTATAAAACTACACACTTATCAATTTGTACAGTAAAATGGGTAAATTACGCAAATTCGGTTTGAAACCGCGCACTCCATCATCATTTTATGAATTAGGGATACCATCATAGGGCTAATAATTTCCATGTCCACAGATAGTCATTCATTACCTAAACGTCACCGCTCTCTCTAAAATCGTTTTTTTCTTATACTTTTCACATTTTGCACCTTCCGATTTTTTGTTTTTCAACTTGATTATTTGTATTCTACGGCCAGTATGGTCGAGTGTCAGTGGCGCTGCCTCATGATGATCGATGGATTCTTCTGGGTTAGATTCCCGGTCAGGGCAAATATTTATGTAAAAAGCAGATGTTTGTTTTCGAGTCATGGGTGTTCATGTCTGTCTTTGTGTAGATTCCCAGGGACTCACGAAACAATAAAAAACCTTAGGGGCTTTTGAATATGATTTTATTTTTGATTATTTTTTTCTTGGTACTCTTAACATACTCTTAACATAACTGTGCCGAAAACTGTTCCAGTGTGCGTGGCATCTGGCACAGTGTCATATCCACTTTCATTCATGTTTTCTATTTTTTTTCACTTCGCCGGCATCAAAGATAGACTCGTAGAGAAATGGTGGCTGTTAGAAAAATGGGAAATAAAGCTGCAATAGATTGAAATTTTAGATTATCCTAATTAAAGGGAACATTTGGTAAGTGGCCACCTCAGAAAAAGTAACGTGCGTTCTAAAACTTTGTTCAAGGCACGTTGGCGTCATTTGTTTTAAATTCCATAACCCAATTCTTTAACTCTTGTATTATTAATCCATAAGTTTATCATTTAATTTAATTAACTTTAAGAGGGTATATGTCTTTTAAAATGTTTCATTTCAAAATATTTATTTTATCATGCAATAGTTTTAACGAAGATTTAGAACGCACTCGACTTTGTAGGTGCGTTCGAAATGTATCTGCCAAGTATCTTCAAAATGGAATGAGAGTAAATAATTATGTTATAATGTTTTTACTTAGAAGTTAGTACTCTAATATCTAATATTTCAATTTAAGCTAACTTAATAAAATATTTTATACCAAATATCTCGTATTAATAAAATCAATTAATATCTGGAAAGAAGGATTTTTGAACTGGTAACTGATATAAAGTTTCAGAACGCACGTAAACAGACTAATTATTGCTTGCGGTTTAGCTTGATTTAACCAAAAAACGTGATTTTCTGTAACTTTGTAGAGTTAATGAGAAGAAAAAATTCTAGAAGATGACTTCTATGAACAGCTCACGGCCCGTCACGGGTAGTTACGACCGGAAACTGAGGTACAGAGCCGTCCTAGAAGACTTGTCCACTTTAGGTAAATAATTTTATGTTTTCTATAGTAAATGTCGTTTTATTCTTATCTAACTTCCACACTGTGGTTACCAACCCTTTGTGCGACCGATGGTCATAGTAATTATATGTAATAACCTTTGAATCACTTGGGTTGGGACAGTTCACAAGCATTTGGAACGCATCCCAGTGACATCTACCTACCCTAAAGTTGTCTGCACGAAATTGCTTTCAACCAATTAATCCGCCTTGTTGTAGACTGTTTTATGTTATTCCCGCCACTCCGTTTTCGTGGGAATTTGGGAATGTTATGTAGCCTATACATTATTCTTAAGTCTAACCTATATTTCTGCAAAGTTTCATCAATATCAGTCCAGCAATTCTAGCGTGAAGCAGTAACAAATATCCATCCATCCTTACAAACTTTCTATACACTTAATATTATTGAAAGATTTGTATTTTTGTTTGTAACGAATAAACTCAAAAAATTTTGGACCAATTCCAAAAATTCTTTCACCATTAGAATGCTACATTATCCCTGAGTAACATAGTTTTCTCGAATTCCCACGGGAACGAAGTTCCGGGCAGAAAGCTAGTTTCTAATATTGTGTATCCTTATCTGCAAATAAAGCATATTAGTAGGAAATCCCTGGTCTCCGCCTTTAGGTTGCGTTCTGGACACATTCCGGGAAATAAGTTATACCACATGATGGGAATTAAACCTTCCCCATTATATTCAGAGTGAAATAACATTGATGATTTAATGCATATTTTAGACAAATAATTTATTCATTGATTTTATTTTGCTGGAGTGTGTCCGGAACGCAGATCTGAGACAGAGGTATAGAGGTTAATGCCCATAATGAACAGCTCAACTGCTGGCTGTCCAACCCACTGTCGGAGCGAGCAGTTGGGCTGTATAGATTCCGCGAGCAGTCATTGTGATATACTAAAAGAATGATCCTATGAGGCTGGCATGGTTATCTAGGGTGACTGAAGCCTCTATAAAAACTAGAAAAAAATAAATAAATAAAAAAGTATACATATATTGGGGATTTTGCAGAGAAATTTGGCAAACTACAAACTTAACCCTTTTAGCGCCAAGAGTTTTCATCAAAAACGCCCACCACACGCCACAACATTTTTTTTAAATGTCGTGGCGTATGGCGAACGCTTGGTGAACAATATTAAAGTTAAAAAAATAATTATTTTTGTCTGATATATCAGACATTGGCGGCGAGGGCACGAAACTTAAACGTCTGAAAAGGTTAATTAAAGAAGTTCTGTTGCCAACAGTATAAGTACTGTATTGTATTGTGACATCTAGTGAAAATTTGTAAAACACATTTCCCGTTTCAGAGGACGAAGATGCAAACGAACGCCGAATGCAAAAGATGAAAAGTGCGGTGACCGAAGTAAAGGCAATCATCGCAGAAGCCGACATCAGCGAAAGGGCCAAGCATCCCGGTACACATTATATCTATATAATAAGTTAGCGGACTAGCTTTCAGTTGCAGAAACATTCATTAAAGTCATTTACATTTAAATGTAATAATATCCTTGTGTTTTGAAGAGAGGTCTGTGCCCCTCGGTGGGGACATATATGGAATGGTAAAAAAAAATCCTTGTTTATGCCAACGAGGTGTAAAGTGATAGTATAATATTTAAAGTAGCTTTAACATTAATGGACGTAACTAGAGGAGTACTTGAAACTGGAGAGTGTGTAGAAAGTGGTATGTTTGGTTCTTAATAAGTGTCAATCTGTGGTCTCTGCCTATCCTAACGGCGTTTAGGCGCATAATGCCAAAAGCGCAAAGTGCCAAAAGAGCAAAATGACAAAAGTGCAAAATGACAAAAGAGAAAAATGACAAAAGTGCAAAATAACAAAGAGCGAAATGCCAAAAGCGCAAAATGATAATATTTTTTTTTCATGCGGTACAACTGCCTGGACATAAGTTTTAGGGTTTGGCAATTACCCTAAAAAACTAAGGCACCTTATAGTTTCGCTAGGTCCGTCCTTCTTTTCTCATTTTGGCATTTTGCGCCTTAATGCGCAATGGGAAAAAGGCGTTAACAATGTATGTATCTAGCTTACATCTTTAATGTAGCTCCTGTAGGGAATTCTATCATAGGCAAGAAACTCCGAGGGTCGCTCTTTTTAACTCAATCATATAAATTTCCTTTATTCTAATTTTAAGTAACTTAATATCTAAACTAAGTGCTCTGGAGCTGAGCAATTTATTCCCTTGGTTTTTTGCCTAACAGATAATCAGTCTTACACATTTGTTTTATTTAAGGTGTCGTGATATAATACAGAAAGTAACATAACAATTTGTATTCCAGGTGAGGGTTACTTAGACTCGAGGGTGCTTCGCGCTACGAGCGACCTTGCTGTCCGCTGCAGTGAATCCATCAGTGGAAACGCCAATCTGTACGACAAACACGACTTGGCGCAGCATATCGTAAGTAGATAGGCAAGGTATATCCGGTTACTAATTGTAAGATGGGCTGATTTCCACAACTCGACATTAACATGCGCATATTTAGCGTGAGGGAATTGCAGTAGTCTCTTAAGGTCTTCTTTCATTTCTGGTGTGCCCAGATAGTTGGCTCGGTAGAGACTTCAATTTGATGAGAAGACCGCTTTCAAATAATAAGACCGCCTTGTATGTACATTATTATCTCTTGTATGTCTGTGTAATCTAGGAGGGAGGCGCGGAACATGCTTAAAAGGTGGTCTTGACACTGAAATATTGTTTTGTTATTTTTATTATGAGATGGGTTAACTCTTGACCCCAATCTTGACCAAGGAATGGATGGGTCGACGATGGAGCGAGTTAACCCAAAAAATGCCAATTAAGGCACTGGTGCTCCCAACGCACAGACGGAACACAACAAGCTGTTAGGCGTCGGACTTGTTTATGGTAAAATAACATTTTTAATTAAATAATAATTTTTAATTTTTTTAATTTTGGAAGTATCTGTTTTATATTATATTTGTCCTTTTTAAATTGCTTTTCTAACCTTTCCTTCTCCAGAAAGAGAACCCAGACTTCTGGGCACTAACATTCCCGTTAGAGGTGCCCGCCGTAAGCTACTTGTTCGGCACGTTCCTGCCTACCCCCGCGGAGCAGCGAGCGCGGGCGCCGCGCCGCCGCGTCGAGAAGCAGCAGGCGGCTGCTTTGAAGGCGCCAGAGAAAGTAGACAAGTGAGATTACATGTTGCATTGCTAAAATGTCACATTCTCTTAAGTTCAATTCTCAAAATGTTATTTTCTTAAAATGTCGCCCAGTAAACAATACACATCATGTCCCATTCATAAAATGTTTTAATTTTAAATATTTTGCCGCTATTGTTCTATCATCTCGCTACAAGACGACCTTAAACTTCTCTTCGGTCATGGTCCTGGCAGAATATCAGCGCTGCTGTGGTTTTTGACAGCAACATCAGCCTGAGTCAGTGCCATTTTAATTAGCAAAGTAGATAATTTTTGAAATATTTTGACTTGTTAGTTTATACATGTTGTAAAGGACAAAGGAGAGTACACTTTAGCAAAAACAATGGAAATCCTGAATTCAGACATGATTCTGAATATTTTTTTCAGCTTTTTTATTTATTTATTCGAATACATTCTATTTGTACCAGCAATGTATATCGCGTTCTAGCAGTGACGCGGCTTGAAAGCCGATCACAGTTATGGGTAGATTCCACTACATAAGTGTTGTTATTGTAACTTACATCCTGTATACAGTGTTTTTAGCTGTAAGTTCAATGTTGTGTACTCACATTCTATAATTCTATTCTTTTTTTCATCGAAATAGCTCCGCTTAGGTTTACCTCTCCCGTTCTTTCCTTTAATCTGTCTTTACCTTTAAAAAAAACTAACTTCCAGACTAGAAAAAGCCGACCAAGCATCAGAAACAGTGGCCCTAGTGAAGAAGTTCATCACGCGAGCGTACAGAGAGGGTGGGCAGCGCGCGTTGAGTTATTTCCACTTAGTGTTGGACCCGCTCAGCTTCAGTACCACTGTGGAGAATGTGTACCACGTATCTTTTCTAGTACGCGATGGGTTCGTCAGCGTACAACTCGGTAAGCATTACTCTATGAATGAATTAATGAATTATACTTGCACACCAGAAACAAATAAAAAGTACATAAACATAAGTAATCAGGCAAGAAGAATATACAAAAAGGCGGCCCCATTGCTAAGATAGCAATCTCTTACAGGTCTTGCTACTAGCTTTTCGCCCGGGACTTCGTTCCCGTGAACATTTTTAAAAATTATGGAGCTTATGTGTTATTCATAAGCTCCATAATCAGTGGGGTTAAGCAACGTACATAGAGACAAGGAACCTGATGGGTGACCAAAGTGACAATTTATTACGAGCGTTTCCGTGCTTCGGAGGTCACGTTAATCTGTTGGTCCCGGCTGTTATCGATTGACTACAGTCGTTAAACAAAGTCAAGGGCCATCGCGCGGCTTGAAAACTCTTGACACCAGGGTTAGCCAAGTTCGCCACACACTTGACTATACGTACACGATAAGAAGAAGATTACATTGGTATGTTACTAAAATTCCTAAGACGACCCATAACATTGAATTTCTCAAATAAATTGGTTATATGTATTTGAGAAATTCAATGTTATGGGTTATGGGTCATTGGTTTATGTTACTTATCTTTTTGGTGTGCAATACTCAATACTCTTTTATTGTCTTGTATAACCCACCTAATGTGGATCAATGTATTTTTGCCTTATCTTATGATTTCTCAAAATACACACTATGTGAATGGGACCAGTGGCGGGGCAAGACCATAATTTGATGTGGGCAAGATACATTTAGCGAGGCCCTCTGGTGGCGCAAGAGGCAATGTTATAAATAAATTAAAAAAAACCGTTGAAATATACCTTTTTACTACTTTATTATAGTTTTTTTTAATTTATTTATAACATTGCCTCTTGCGCCACCAGAAGACAACTATTTCATGTTAATTTTAATTTAATTTAATTTATTTATTAAGAAGAACACAAACAGTATTACACAAGACAAATCACAGATTTTTTGATAACATCAATAAGTTGAGTGTTCTAACATTAAAGCCAAACCATAAGGAAAATCCCCAAGTCTGGTCACTATGGGTTCCCCGTGATAGCAACGCATTGCCAACGAACATTGCTAGACTAAATAAAAACAAAATTTCGTATGTCAATTTTTTATTATTTTGTAACTAATACATTTTTACATTACGTAGTATTAGAGGCGCGAGGCACCTCGGACCGCGAGGCCGTAGGCGGTGGCCCACGTCGCCCACGCCTAACGCCGCCTCTGAATGGGACACTATTCCTAAAATGTCTCATTCTCAAAATGACGCTTGCCCAAAATGTCACATTCCTGAAATGTCTAATTCTTCAACACAGACTTTTCACTTAAAAAGTTGGCCAAGCGTGTTAGCATACCTAAAAATATTGTTAGTATAATAATAAACCAATTTGTTTTTTTTTATGTGGTGTGATGATTTCATTCGGGTTTAGTTATAATTTCGGTAACATGAAATTTGCCGAGAAACGATAAGAAAACAAGACCAGTATACTATTTTGTGTGATTGGTTTCCAGATGAGGAGTCTGGTCTTCCGTTCGTGACTCCGTTGTCGAGCAAGGATCGCGACCAGAGGGACATTTCAGACGAAAACCAATTCATAGTTTCCATTGACATGGGACGGTGGCAGGTGAGCTTACTATCTAAATAAGTACCTCTCACGCCAGAAAGTATCTCATGAGATACCAATGTCACTTTGTCGTATAGCCGAAAAGTATCACATGTGATACTTCGCGGCGTTCGAGATTGTTTCTTGAATTTAGTGTACTAGGGCTTATTTTTGGATGACACTCATCTGGTATTGTTGTTACCTTATTGAATTAGCTTTCGAATGAAGTATAACACTTCCGAATTGAATGAACTGACGCGTCGCGGTCGGCACTCTTATTCAGTCCAAATGTATTTTTTTTTCTCTTTATTGTTTAGTTTAAGATTTCTATAGCGAAAGGGAGTTGCTGTTTTTATAATATGTTATTATTAATTAACTACAGCCGCCGAACGGTCGAACAGGGTCAAGCTGAAAACCAGCGCTGTACAATTTTTTGTACAGCACAATGCTGAGCTTGGCTCCTTTTGCTTAAGTTAATCTAGTTCTTACTTTGACTGTTAATGTAGTAATTGTCTTCTTCTTCTTATCGTGTGGGTATAGTCAAGTGTGTGGCTAGCTTGGCTAACCCTGGCGTCAGAGTTTTCAAACCGCCAAATGGCCTCTGACTTGGTTTTGACGACTGTAGTTAATCGACAACAGCCAGGAACGACAGCTTAACGTGCCCTCCGAAGCACGGAAACGCTCGTGATAAATTGCCAGTTTGGTCACCCATCAGGTTCCCTGCCTCTGTGTACGTTGCTCAACCTCACTGATTGGTTGAGATCAGCGAGCGCCACTGGGCTGCGAGCGTAATATAGATTTATCTTAAGCAATAAAAAATCTATTATTAGAAAATTATTATTATTTTTTGACTAATTTTTATCTTTTTTTTACAGGAGCTGATAAAAGCCTTCAGAATCCGCAAGCCAATGATGGTTCTGAAGAAATAACTGAAACATTTGACTTATAATCGTTTGATCGAGTGGTAGTGGCGTTGCATATTGACCGGAGGGTCCTGGGTTTGATTCCCAGTCAGGGAAAATATTTGTGTACAAAGCAGATGTTTGTTCTCGGATCATGGGTGTTCGTGTCTGTCTTTGTGTATGTTCCAAGGGACACACAACATAAAGGAAAATCTGTGGACTTTTGAGTGTGTTCTGTTTACTATTATTTTTACTTTGTAACTACAGGACTTTAGGCATCCCTCTTTCAACCTCTCGGGTGGTTAATCAGTCCATGAAACTGAACAACTTCCCCAAGGAACATAGGTCAAAATATGAAAAAAAAAATGTTTAGTTCCCATACAAACTTCATCAGCATTGTAGCGCATTTTGTATGGGAGATCAAAATTTTTTTTTTCGTATTTGACTCGTATTTGAAAATTTTATTTGAATTTTTTTTTCTTGGGGAAGTTGTTCAGTTTCATGGACTGATTAACCACCCAAGAAAACGTGTGTAGTGGATTTTGCAACTGGTTAATCTAAAACCGTGATGTCCCTTCAATACTGTTTAATTGTTTAATTTTCTTCCGCATTCACTTGTAGTTTCCAACCTCGATATTGGCAAAATTGTCTTACCTTAAAAAGAGCCATATATGCACAAGAATAGAATAGAACCACCCAAGAGGTTGAAAGAGATGATACCTAGAGCCCTGTATATCGATAGATCATGAATCATGATGTCCTGCCTACCCTGTTAGGAATTATAGGCGTGGGTTTATGGATAGAATCCTTTTTTAATTACTTTTTGACTAGTTGGTTTCATCATCAACGGTACCTCGGTTCGATTCCCGGGCTAAGCAGACGTTTGTGGTAAAAGAAATAGGCCAACCTACTTATAAGAACCCCTAATGATAGTATTCATTTTTTAATTTGTTAACATTATTACGATTAAGGAAAAAACTGTGATTATCTAGCCTAAGAAAGGTTTACTAATAAATGTTTCATGATTTTTTTATTTTTTTGGTTTATTTATTCTAAATTATCTACCTAAACTTTAAGGGGTGATTTCCCCCATAAAACTGAACAACTTTCCCTAAGAAACCTAAATAGAAAAAAAAAGCGGCCAAGAGCGTGTCGGGACACGCGCATTGTAGGGTTCCGTAGCAGCATGGTTCAAATATGCAGCTGGCTTCTTAATTCTACGAGCATATGGACGGTTGAATTGCTAATAATGTCTAATAAAAACGAGGTCACAAAGAAAGAAGGTAACTAAAGGAGAAATATAGATTCCAGCGCCACAAGGAAAAAAAAATCATCTGTTTAATAACCACCTCGCGTGGATGCAAATGGTTGTATAAAAATTGTTTACATTACGCATTCATTTAAAACGGGTGTACTAACGTTAGTCATAGTTAGAGATGAAAGAGACTGTCTTTTAAGGCTTATTAAAAAGACTCCCCTCCATCTTACAGTACTTGACTCTAAAATTAAGACTGAAAGTTCGAGTTTTTATTAATAAGACTTAGTAGAAAAGATTAAAAACTGAAACGACTCGAGTTGTTTTCAAAATACTAAAAGACTTAAACGACTCAAGTTCTTTTATGTAAAAGGGATCGCACCGCAGTTTGTGTGTGATATTCAATATTTCTTTTGTAACCTATCAACCAAAAGGAATAATTAACGCCTAAACCACTAAATACATTTTGATAACATTTGACAAGGAGATAAAATGAGATATTTACATTCTATCAACACATACCTTACGACTGTCGACTTCCCAGATAATGAGTCGCCAGTCTTTTAAGTCCTTTAAGCTGTTTAAGTAACAGCTCAGTTTTTTTACGTTAAAAGACTTAAACTAAAAAAGCTAGTCTTATGACTAAAGGTTGGGAACTAAAAGACTGAATCAGTCGTGAGGCGTCAAAAATAAGGCGAGTCTTTATTAAAAGACTGAGTATCGTTCATCACTAGTCATAGTCGATGTTAAAATCTCCAAATAGTACCTATAGTATAAAAAACAAATGTATTAAAGAGTTTCTAGTTTCAGAAATAACTTAAGTTTTGGTGTAAATACATACAACCTAATGAAATTATAAAATTCGCAAGCGAAGCGGGCGAAAATTTTTTTTTTTTGCGACAATATTATTAGAAATATTAAAGACCTGCTGATAAAATACTTTGATGTCATTTTCGTAATTAACACCACCAAAAACCTATTAAACGACACCTAAAATGTCAATATGTTACAGCTTGGCTTTCGACCTCGCCTCACTTTTAGTATTGAACCTTGTAAACATATTCTTATTAATTCCAAAAACTTTTGGCACTTGGTCGACTATCACTCGCAAACTTGAAAGGCCAACTTATGTGTGATAGTTTTTCTTTTAATTTTGTTATATATTCTACCAACGAAATTTTTTTCACATTTTTAGAAACAACCGTTTAGCTGGTAGAGGGGGGGGGGGGCACTAACTTTGGTTTTGGGCTAAATACAACAGAATGGAAGTTTTTTTTTAATTTTTTTAGCAACAAAAGTATTGTTAGGAATAATTTCAAGCTGGTGCTAAAGAGCAGGTCGCGTGGCGATTGTGTATAATTTTGATGTCATTTTCGTAATTAACACCCCCAAAAACCTATAACGATTAACGACACATGAAATGTCAATATGTTACAGCTTGGCTTTCGACCTTGCCTCACTTTTAGCGTGGAACTTTGTATGGCACTTGTTTTGGATTAGGCTGAACTTCGTCGTAAATGCTAAATGCTCGTGAAATATTTAACATTTTTTTCATTTTAAAAATTAATTTTTCGCAAACGGACTGCTGAATCGAAAAACGTTCGTAGTAAACCCCTTCTATCTTTTAAAAAACTATCCTATGACATCCCACTCGATGATATCGGCGAGAAAAAAAAACCATCGCCCTTTCACATGTATGGGAAACACCCGAAAAGTTTTTTTTTACAAAATTTTATTTTTTATATTTTTCGGCGAAATTAATATGTATGAACATGCCAAATTGCAGCTCTGTAGTACCAAGGATCTAATATTAGTAAATATATTCTTATTAATCCCAACAATGTTTGGCACTTGGTCTACCATTACTCGCAAACTTGAAGGGCCAACTTATGTTTTATAGTTTTCCTTTTAAATTTGATGTATATTTTACCTCTGTGAATTTTTCCAAATTTTTAGAAACAACCGTTTAGCTGGTAGAGGGGGGGGGGAAACTTGTGTTTGACAAAAATTTTCACTTTAAAAATTTATGATTCGCAAACGGAGTGCTAAATCGAAAAACGTTTTTAGTAAACCCCTTCTATCTTTTAAAAAGCTATTTTATGACACACCACTCGATGATATTGGCGAGAAAAAAAAATCATCGCCCTTTCACGTCTCTGGGAGACACCCGAAAAAATTTTTTTTTCTAAGGTTTTACTCTACAGTTCTGTCGGCGTGATTAATATGTATAACCATGCCTTTCAGCTCTGTAGTACCAAGGGTTTCTTAGAAAACCCGCGGACAGACTGACATGGCGAAACTATAAGGGTTCGTAGATTACTATCTACGAACCCTAAAAATTGATTTTCTAAACAATTGTTTAGTTATAGCGATCTTTGTTGAGTATCTTTGCTTTGAGTATGTTTGATCTTTGATAAGACTTACGAAACTTTTCACTACTGCCTTCTAGTGACGAATAGGAAATCTATTTACATAGTTAATTGGTTGAACACGACATTTGACTAAAAGTCGTGTTCAACAAGTTTTGCTACTCATCAGTAGATGGCGCTTTTTAGTTGTTCCATTTGTTAGTGATAGATGGCGGGGCAAGTCTTTTTTGACAGAATAAAAATAGTACTCTTTTTGTGGAAAGGCGCGTGAAGCTGAAATACTATTTATTCAATTATTTTTAAGAAATAAATGTTAAATAATATCAGGTTTTATAAGACTTTTTCTATTTTAGTCCAGAAAATTTCAATAAGTAGTTATAGGTTGGGTAAATAATACACCAGCGTTTATATTTAATGCACTTTACTAAATATTTCACGTCATAAATAATATGTTTGGGTTATCACAATTTATTTGTTCGTTACTCGCCAAATGTTAAAATTTTATTGCTAAAGCTATTTACTAGTAATCATACTTTAAGAAAAATTATAATACAATAAGGTAGGTACTTAACTAAATAGAGTCATATAACATATATACCTAGTATCGAAAAAAAAAAAGATAAGTACAAAACAAAAAATAAAGAAATTAAGTAAATAATATGTCTTTACGTATGAAATTGCACACAACGTTTTCATACAACATTTTTGAAAAACTGAATTTTTCATACTAACGTTTTTAGAATTTTCTCGGGAATACGAAATCCAAATTTAACAAAATTTTGTGAGAAGGTTTAGACAACATTAAGTTAATTTTCGTCATACTTAGTTTATTGAAAGTGGTAATTGTTACAAAGGTACAGCAAAAATAAGCAATGAAACGGGCAACGGATGAAACGAGCAGTATTTGAGCTTCGATTTCAGTAAATAAATCCAAATTAAATATGTATTAATTTGACTCAATATCTCCGTTATATGGCCAAGGTATGAATATAAACAATTTTGTTAACAGCTGTTCAATTAAATAAATTATGAACAAAATAAAGGTTGAGAAAAAATCGGCAATTTACATAGTGTACGGTTTTGTCTTCAGTGCTGATTAAAAATAAAAAACTTGACTGAAAAACTTGACATATTTTTAAACATGTTTATATTAGGTAGATTTAAATAAGTTAAAGATATGAATCAACCCAAACTGAACAACTTTCTACAAATAAAGTAGTACGAAATTACATGAAAAAACAGTTCTCCCCTTCACACGACTTGTGCGAACAACTGATTGCCTCGTATAGTCGATTTTTTTTGAAAATTTCGCATAGTGTCTTGGGACAAGTGGTTCAGTTTAATGGGGAAATCACACCCCTGCTGGTTTTCACTAGCTAAACTTAGTGTTAAGATAACCTGTGAGAATTAAATTGACTAAAAAGAAACTGTTTAGAATGATGAAATAACCACCCCTGGCAAGATATTCGTAAACAATATGAAAGAAAAGTTGTGAGCGTCAAAAAGTCAAGGAGAAAATAGTTAGAAGATTCTCTTAATCTAAATAATGTATAAATGCTATTTTATACAATGTTAGTCGACTAGGAGACTCCGAATGTGAGATGGCACTTAATTCACATATAGTCTTTTAATTATACATAATTATTACAGTATGATGTATTAAAATCAGTATCATATGGTTTATTTTTTGATTCCGTTAACATGCGAAGCTCATTGGTTGCAAATTTGCAACTGTAAGTACCTCCGAAGTTGTGGTTAAAGTTGCAACTGTACCTCCGAAGTTGTAGGTAAAGTTGCAACTGTACCTCCGAAGTTGTGGTATAGTTGCAACTGTACCTCCGAAGTTGTGGGTAAAGTTTCAGCTGTGCCTTAAAAGTTGTATCTAAAGTTGCAACTAAGCCTCAGAAGTTGTAGGTAAAGTTACAACTGTGAGTCAGAAGTTGTAGGTAAAGTTGCAACTGTTGATCAGAAGTTGTAGGTAAAGTTGCAACTGTTGATCAGAAGTTGTAGGTAAAGTTGCAACTGTTCCTCAGAAGTAGCGACTGTATTTTAGAATTTGAAAAGTCACGATATTGCCTCATAGATTACAAGCTTGTTGCAAGATTTGCATACTATGTCATACATAAAATACTAAATGAAATGTTCAGGATATTTTGAATGTAAGTATGAAAGGCATGTACTTATAGTCTTAAGAATACATAGAGTTGCTACTAAAAGTCTACTTACATAATATTTTATTTATTTACAAATAAATTTACGTTAGTTATTGTCTATGGTTTTGATATATCGGCTCTTGCCTAAGTCTATGCATTATTTACCTATATATTTACTGATTTAAAGGTCTAAAATCTAGTTATATACTTATAACTCTAATTTAAATGGATAAATTTAAATAGGTATGTTTTGGCCTTTTTAAATCAGGTCCTTGGGTATATAAAACATTTTGTACATGCTCGGATGAACGAGGAATAATTATTTACAATAAGTAATTGTCAAAAATACTGAGGAAAACTAGCAATTTCTATAAAACGACAAGAATCTTACATTAGTACGCAATACTCAATAATTTATTAATAAGACGATATTTTGAGAATTAAAATAAAAGTTATTAATTAAAATAAAAGTACCAACCATTTCTACAAAACTAAATGTTAATAAATTAACACAGTTTAGTGCACAAATTTCTCTTCGGAATCTAGATTTCATTAATATATAAATAATCCACAAAGCAATGTTTTATTTTTACCTGTTTTTGTGAATATATAATACAGTTTTATTATTTATTTGTTTAATTTCATGTTAAATGAAGAAACGGCTACTCTTAACTTCTTTGTTTTTCGTAATACAATCGTAAAATCTAGTTTTAAATAAAAGGACTTACATATTAATTTTATTTACAGAAAATAAGTAAGAATATCATTCGTATACTATTTACATGAGTAGTTGTTAGTAGGCATCAACTTTGTCGCTTTGTGTATCACGTTTTTTGACAACAAATTTCTAAAAACAATACAATTGAAATTAAATATTGAGTGAGTTTAAATTAGCGAAAATTGAGGATATGAATCAGCATACTAGACTGAATAACTTTTCCCAGGAAACATATGTTTATATAGGTCGAAATATATAAAAAAAAATTTCACTTTTCTTTACAACTTCTGCGATCAGCTGACTTGCCGTTGAGAATGTCTTTTCGAAAAAATTCAGAAAAATAATGTTCGCTTGATTTTCGCTAACTAAAAGTCACCTGATATAAAAATATATACTATACATACATTGCTTTTGTCTTCATAAACTGATTTTAACTCACTGAACACGTAACCACTAGAGATGTATTGAACGTAAATTAGTTCGAAAAAAAATGCACCAATAGCTGAAGTAAGGGAGTCATTGTGTCCTATCTTGCTTGCGCGAGAGAGAGAGATAGAACTAGTGTTGTAACCGCGTGCCGTCTTACAAATTTCAGTGCAAAATCACTGAAATATTTTCAAAAACGATGGCCCTAGACTACACCTCTATTGGTTAGTTTTAACTGCCCCCCGATCGCGATAAGTTTGAACGTGTTTACTAAAGCTAAATCACGTTTCCTTTGTATTCAGCCCAATAGAAACATTGAATACAATAGAAACGTGAACGATCCTAATTTCCTAATTTATTAGTCACTTTCCTTTTAACACGTTATTGTGTAGGTCAAAATATATCATTTGAGTCAAAAAACAAAAGCATAATATTAAATTGAAAAGGTCTTGAAAAATTTTGTTATGATATTTTTTCATTACTATGATGAATAAACCCATCCATTCAAACGTAAATAATAATGGCAGTAGTAGAGCGGGCGAGCGGGGAGTGGCCGGCTTCAAGTGATAGAGAACCATTCCTTTATCTTTAAATGGAATTTTTTTTAAAATTTTTTTTGCTAAATTTTATTTTAAGATACCTAATTAAATTTTATGTTGTTTTTTGGAATACTATTAACCTATACAATAACGTCTTTGAAGGAAAGTCACTAATAAATTAGGACCTTATATATCTAAACCAAATACATTAGTTCAGTTAAAATCTTTCACCGATTAGTGGTAGTTCCCCTACTTCGAAAACATTATGCAAAGTTCTCACAAGCCTCAAATGACTCTTAGATCCGTATTACAGAACGCGACTTAGACTCTGATCTATTCTTAAGTAGCAGTCGTCTTTGTCATTTTGATAGACGAGACAATCTCAATCGCAATTCTCTCTTCTCGTCTTGTACACTATTTCTCATCGGTTAGGTTGGCTGGTAGAGACCTCTTCTAGAGATAAGCTCGCCTTTGTATACTATTTTTTATGTAACTGTTTCTTACTTTGTGCAATAAAGAATATACAGGGTGTAAAAGACAGCTTAGCAAAAACTAAAACCCTGGACTCAGACAAGCATTCTGAATGATTTTCCAGTGGAATTTTTCTCCGGAAAATGTATAATTTTTTTTCATGTTTTTTAATCTTTTCTGCTTACATTTATTATTATTTAATCGAATACAATCCATTTTGCAATAAAAAACAATCATAACAACGTAATACTCGAAAACCAGCACTGAACATCGCACTCCGATAGGTAAATATAGGTAATACAAACTTCCTTAACATGAAGTTTCCGGGAAAAAATCATTACTTATAGCTGATAATAGCTATGGGTAGATTCCACCTGTCCTTTACACCCATTACAATAAATACTTAAGTACCTATAGATAAAGATTTTGAGTCTCCTTCTGTAATACGGGCCTCATTAACATTCCCTTGATGATGGAATTGCTGCGTATTGGTGAAAAAAAGAGACAATACTTAAGTATAGATCAAAACTTGAGTCTCTGTAATACGGGCCTTAAATTCAATGTACAAACTCATTAACATTCCCTTGATGATGAAATTGCTGCGTATTATCAACTATAACACTAGTATAACCCTCTTGAACCGTTGTCGTCGGCGTTGACTTCCCAAAACTGTTCTGAAAACTCTCAACCGGTCGGCCATTTTGATTTTGCCCATGACCGTAAAACGATATTAGATTAGTGTAGTTATATTGATTGTTAACTTCAGAACTTTCTATTGAAGAACAAGATGACGAGCTAGCTGAAAACGGCCTTTGCGCCGGATACGCGTAATTCGGTAACACTTCAGGCTCTGTATAAGTTTCGTTGTAAAATAATTCGTGGTAGCCATTATGGTTGTATTCTTCTTGTTCGTAAGTTGGTAGTACTGGTAAAGAATATTCTGGGTAGTAAGTACTAGAGTCTGTACTGAATCCACTGTCAGTACTGGATACGTGGGTAAGTTTTTCTTGTCGTAGATGTACTTGTGGGCTAGCTGGGGGGGGCTGGGTTGGGGTGGGGATGTCTGTCTTTGGTGGGCCCTGGTCTATGTTCAGGATTAGGTTTTTTTCTTCTATATCGCTGTAAAAGAAGGTTTTTTTTTTAAATAAAATGGACATGAATCGCTGAAAGAGTATCTACTGTATGTAAGTTTACAGTACCCGTAGGTATTCTACAACATTCGATTCGATACGGACGCTCGGAAAGTCTCAGTGCGTCCCTCTCTTGAGCTATTTAGGTGACAGCGACGGGTAGTCTTGTCGAATATCCGATTCGAGTCGAATTACCTATATAGAGTACGGGTGCTGGTCGGACCAATTCCAATCTAGTCTAAATAAAACTAGACCAGATTGGACTCTTCTAGATTAGATTATTAGAGCAGCCCCCGATTGCGGTAAGTTTGACCGTGTTTACCAAAGCTAACTCGCTCACGTTTCAATTTTATTCAAAGGTTGAATACAAAGGAATCATCTGCGATTTAGCTTTGGTTCAAACTACCGCGATCGGGGGCAGATTAAATTACACTCTGTTACACGAAAACAGTTCAGACTAGATCAGATTAGGTTATATTATATTACCTAGTTATATTGGCCCAGATTAAATCAGATCTAGGGTAAGTATATCGGAAAAAATCAGATTTTATCATATCAGATTTTATTATTATTATTTTATTATAAGATGGGTTAACTCTTGACCTCAATCTTGATAAGGTCAAAGATGAGGTCGACGATTGAGCGAGTTAATCCAGAAAATGCATATAAAGCACTGGTACTCCCACGCACCGACGGAACACAGCAAGCTGTTTGGCGTCGGACTTCGGTAGGAGGGTGGTCGCGCACCAGACGGCCCTTTACAGAGCCTACCACATCGCATGAGACCATAGGACGACACCTCAGATTCAGAAAAAAATTAAGTGTCGTTGCCTGGGATGGATTACTAGGAGGCAGGTCTCATTTGTGTTTCCTTAGTCGCCTCTTACGACACCCACGGAAAGAGATGGGGTGGTGTTATTCTCTACCGATCACCACACGGTATTAAACTTAGGTCCATATTACAGAGCGCGATTCAGACTCTGATCTATACTTGAGTACCTAGCAGTCATCTTTGTCATTTCGATAGTGAGAGAAAGAGACAATTAATTTCTTAAGTATAGATCAGGACTTGAGTCTCCTTTATAATTCGGTCCTAAGTGTCTGTCCAGACTGGGGTCTGGCCACCTGCCTTTAAATAAATTTTTACACATGATGCGTGTTTCATCCTCGGATCTTTACTCATGTTGTAAAAAGACCGAGGATTTATGGCACTTTCTGGTTGAGTGTGACCGTCAATAGAGTCAAGTTTTTAGTTACAGGAGTACTCCAAAATGGAGAAGTTAATGTAAGGCTAGCTGTTCCACTAGCTCCTGAAGCTCTTCAGCTGTATCGCTTTGTGATGTGCTCAGTTAATGAGCGCATCATGGAGTGATGGGGTTGAGGAGTTTTCAGTTATTTTTATTTTTATTCTTTTTAAGAGGCTTTCAATGAGGCTGGCATAGACACGTATGTGATCTAAAGCCTCGTTTTCTTTTGTTTAACAAGATTTTAAAAAAGTGTCAACCCAGTAAGTACACTTTTTCAGACATATTTAAAAACTATTTTTTAAGTTTTGAAGAAGAAGATCCCTTCGCCTGAGACACAGCAGGTTTTAAGTTAACCTAGTTCAGGCACCTATGTTATTTTCTCTCTAAATCAAAAATGCTCAAGTTATTACTTGTAAACAAGAATGATGAATAAATTATTTATTTATTTATTTTATATAAAACTCACCTAAGTACATAGTTGACAGAAACGATGCAGTGTGGCCTGGATGACCTGGAGTTATGCACTATAGTTGCATAGCTCTGCATCCACACCCACCCTCCAGACTTAGTCAGGAACCTGTAGTAGCGGGAGGTCACCTGACCTTTCGTTAGTACTGGAAAGATAAAATTTTAATTATTTTAATTGAATGTTTTGTTGTTCTCATAATGGCAAAGTTACAAAAAGAGGACTTTTTCTGGAGGGTTAGCTATAATTCGATATTATAGGGTATAGACAACATGAAAATTTGTTTGTAAAGGCATCATCTGTTAACACCCGAGTCAAAAGGAACCCTGACAGACTAGTATTTGAACAAACCCCGAGAACTGCACAGAATCTAAAAGGATGTGTAGGTATCGATGGCGATAAAAATTTATATTAAAATACCTTCTCGTATAAAACAAATGCCACTGAGACAATTCAAAAGAGAACTGTTAGAGATGTTGTGTGTTGAATGTTTTTACATCCTAAATGAATTTTTTGACTCTCGTCTCATACTTACCTAAATTGTAATTTTGCGCTTTGTTATATTGACATGTGTTGACATTTTATTTCATTTTAATCTTTAATCGTTTATTCAATTCTATGGGTGCATGTATTGACATTATCTAAATATCTTAATTCTAACATGTTTTTTACCAAATTCACTATTTTTGACATTTAATTTATCCAGTTATTTTATTAGATTCTAATTTTATCTTAATTCTGACATGGTTTTATCAAATTCAATATTTTAGACATTTAATTTATACAGTTATTTTATAACTAAGTAATTTACAAATGTTTAATCTAGTTTTCTAATAGTGACTTACTTTTTTTCCCTATATTATAGTAGTAGTCAGACGACTGTAAATTAAACTTATGTTTTTGCATGCTAATTTTAAAGGTTGGCAAAACACTCTACGGTACCTAAGCTACGTCCCTTCCAAATTTCAAGTGCCTACGTTTAGCCGTTTATGCTGTGCGTTGATATGTCAGTCAGTCAGTCAGTTTCTTAGTGCACCTCTACGGTACCTAAGCTACGTCCCTTCCAAATTTCAAGTGCCTACGTTTAGCCGTTTAGGCTGTGCGTTGATATGTCAGTCAGTCAGTCAGTTTCTCCTTTTATATATTTAGATTCTCCCGGGAAAAAATAATTACTTGCAGCTTATCATAGTTATGGATAGTTTCCACCATAAAAGTATTTGCTAAGCTGTCCCTCAACCCTCTATGGACAGTTTCTTAATCCCTACGAATATTATAAATGCGAAAATAACTCTGTCTGTCTGTTACGCTTTCACGCCTAAACTACTGAACCGATTTTGATGAAATTTGGTACAGAGATAAATGAGACCTTAGGAAAGGACATAGGCTACATTTTATCCCACCAGCTGGGCTTGATATAACCTGTAGTCCACGCAGGCGGAGCTGTGGGTGGAAAGCTAATATTAGTAAATACTTACATGTACAGTGGGAATATCTCATATGCAGTACGTCGGTGCCGTGGATGTAGTGGTACAGAGTCTTCTCGATCAGGTCCTGGGGTTCATAGCCAGTCAGGTGGGAGACCCTGAGGAAGACATATAACTTAATGTTAGATTATTTTTCTTTTACCAGCCCACATATACGTCCCCACCTCAGGGCACGGGCCTCCCTTCGAAACACGAAGGGGATTTAGGCCATAGTCCACCACGCTGGCCCAATGCGGGTTGGTGGACCGCGCGCCGAGCGAAAACGAATTTTCTTAGACGTGTCGGTTTCATCACTTATGTTTTCCTTCACCGCTGAACAAGTCATAATTAATTAGAAATTCATACATAAGTCCGAAAAGACGAATTTAGTTGTACAGGCCCGCACCAGGATTTGAACCCGCAATTAGTCCATAGGTTTCATGGGGAAAGTTGTTTAGTATCGGGCAGAACCACCTTCTAAAGTATTGCTATAGCTAATTTAGTGTTACTTTATATAAATCATGATGGGACCTCCTCTGTTACCCCAGCAAAATCTAGTAACAAAAATTTTTTTATGACAATTAAGTACGTATATTTTAGTTCCTTTAATGACAAATCTTGTATTTTCCAAGATATTCACACATAACTCTAAAATTTTAAAAAAAAATATCACCTCCAACATTCAATTTTTAATAAGTTTTAAAACGCTGAAATTTTTTTATACCATACCAAATTTTATCGAAATTGGTCAAGTCGTTTGAGCTTGAAAGAGTAACATACGTCCATACATACAAACTTCCGCGTTTATAATATTAGTAAGGACTAGCCGTCCGCCTGAGACTTCGTTCTCTTGGGAATTTGGGAAAATTATGTAGCCTATGCGTTAATCCAGGATGTCAGCTATCTCCGTACGAAATTTTATCAAAATTAGTCCAGCCGTTTGAGCGTTAAAGGGTAACAAACTTCCCTACATCCATACAAACTTTCGCGTGTACAATATTAGTAAGACGGGTAAGTAACGCTGGACTAACTCCCCCCTTAAACCTCATACAGGGTGACTGGTTGAACGACTACAGCACCCGATAAAGGCAGCACACATAGGAATAGTGCCATCTCCGTCTCTCAACTGGCCTGGGCCGGCAGTGCGAACAGTGTCGATACACGAAGTTAACGGACTATGAAAGCGTGCGTGCGTAAAAACATGTTCGAAAGTTAGAAAAATGAGATTTATGCAAAGGTAACAGCTTAAATCGAAAAATTCGTTAACTACTTATCGAGGATGTTCAATCATGAACATTTTGATAGCAAACTCAAGTTCCTGTGTGCATTTTACTATCGTTTTTACAGCTTAAAAGATACACAATATTGGTATTTAGAGGTGACTTTGTGAGCTTTTTCTATCGAACCAAAAGTGCTGAATCATGTTTTCAGCAAACTACTTATCTAGTTTATGTCCTGAATATTACCGTAGTATTTTTTTCTTCGATTTAATGCAGTGCGTCATGATTATATCTACGCATCATAAAATCGTAATTTAGGTGCTGTAGTCGCCTTAAAGGAGGTGTATAGGAAGCCGATACCCATTCCATTAAGCATAAAAAACGACCACCTTATTTTTTCATTTTTATTTTATTTTTAAAGTGACCATCTCCTTTTTTACCATTTAACGCTCGCTGTGACGCGTGCGCAACGGCTGACAATACCTCCCAAGGTCATGAACTCTTAGTACACTACCCCACTGCGCCGCCGCTGCCTGTTTATGCAGTAAGTATACGCAAAATTAAAGAAACTTCACATTAAAAAAAAAAAAAAATCTCACATATTTCAAAATAATTTTCACTTTTTATTTCATAGACGAAATGTACATGGGTTACTAGTTTGCCACTTAAACGCGTCCGTAGTTCCACCAGTCACTCTGTATAGAGCTTACGAAGCAACTTAAAAAAAAACCTTTTACACCCTTCAAAGTGACGTCACAAAGGGTGGTTTGACTCAGCACTGCCCATGCCCAAGAGCCCTTCGATGTCAAAGCTATTGTTTAAAAAACTGTTGACACAAAAAATTGATCGCTTCCGGCAATTAGTTTTATAAAAGAGGGTTTTTTTTCAAGATAACAGGGTGTAATTGAACGTGATGAAATGGTGATAGGGGGGTGGTTAAGTTCTATAAGGGTTCTATTATCTATTATGATAGATAGATAGATAGAAAGCAGCTTTATTCACTCCAATAACACATAAACAAAGCAATAAGAAAAAGTTAAAAAAAATAGTAAGAATCAGTCTACAAAATGATGTTAAGCATTTTGAAAGAATTCAGTCTGCTCTGAAGTACGGAGGCGCGCGCATCAGGTTACTCAATTTTCATTGCAAAATTATCCTTATCGCAACAACACAGAGTGCACGTGTGTGTTAACTTGATGTACGCAGCCCTCTGTATCTAACAGTATTAGAACTTTTACTTGTAGTTTCAGTATAACTTATACAGGGCTTAAAGTAAATCTCTTTCAATCTCTCGGGTGGTTAATCAGTCCATGAAACTGAACAACTTTCCCCTAATAATAGGTCTAAATATGAAAAAAAAAAATGTTGAGTTCCTTAAAACTTCTTCAGCATATAGCGCGTTTTGTATGGGAGATCAAATTTTTTTTTCGTATTTTGACACCTATGTTCCTTGGGAAAAGTTGTTCAGTTTCATGGACTGATTTAGCACCCGAGAGGTTGAAAGAGATTTACCTAAAGCCGTATAAACAAAGTTTCGAATGGTTACCAAACTTTCCTTTTTTAACAGATGTCGTCAAATGAACTGATTTTTTGTGCATCTTTTACTCCTTTTAAATTGTTTTTATTTTTGTTTTCCTGATTTTCTTTTTAACTGTTATTGTTAATAAATTTAGTTTAAGCACGTCCTAGAGGAACATAAATAGTTTGCATGCCGTGTATGTACTTGTAAGGATTTCAACTTAGATCTATATAAGTATTTCTGAAAGGTTATTTGTAATATTAGTTGTAATCTCATGTATGTACCTCAAATAAATAAATAAATAAACCGCCGATAGTAAATAGGGGTGTTATAAGTTTTACGTGTGTATTTGTCTGTGGCATCGCAGCCCCTAATTGTCCTAGATTTCCCTGAGATTCCATCATCACATCCTGAATTGGTGACAAAAAATAATATTGAAAAACGGTTCACAATTGGCGGAGATATCGGTGTACAGTCAGAAGCAAAAATATGTATACATTGTCAAGGCTCCAAAAATATGTAAGCACCTTCGACTCCAAAACGAAGTTCTCAACGTGAAGAGCATAAATTTATGGCCACTGGCCCACATCATAAATATGTATACTCTCATTGCTTCATTAAATTATATCTACCACGAAAAGGGCAAAATTATGTATGCGCGCTTCCACCAATATCATGTACTAGCTGATGCCCGCAACTTCGTTTGCGTGTTAATTTAGATTTTTACATACAAAAGTTTTTTCCCGCTAATTCCCGTTCCCGTGGGAATTTCGGGAATTCCTTACTTAGTGCACCTCTACGGTACCTAAGCTACGTCCCTTCCAAATTTCAAGTGCCTACGTTTAGCCGTTTAGGCTGTGCGTTGATATGTTAGTCAGTCAGTCAGTCAGTTTCTCCTTTTATATATTTAGATTCATGCGTTGATTCCATACATAAAAATCACATACAGTTGAACATAGAGCTTTCTCCTTTATTGAAGTCAGTTAAAAATGACAGAATTCATAACAACGCATCAAAAAATCACAAGAAAGGGCAGATCTGATAAAAAGCAGCACCCCTCTTTTCGCGTAGAGGGTTAAAACTAGAGATGCAACGAAAAAGTAATACCATCTTTGTGCCATTCGCAGTGGAGACCTTAGGACACGTTAAGCTGTGCTTCGGAGGGCACGTTAAGCTGTCGGTCCCAGCTGCTGTCAATTGACTACAGTCGTTAAAACCAAATCAGAGGCCATTGTTATGTTTGAAATCTCTGATACCAGGGTTAGCCAAGTTTGCCACACACTTGACTATACCTACACGATAAGAAGAAAAATAAGACCTTTTCAGTTATCGAAGATACATAATACTTACAATATATAAGTAAGTGAGCCTTCTACCAACGTATGCGGAAAAACTTGTATTCATTCATCATAATTTACTGTTAATTTATTTAAAATATTTAATAAATAAAGAGATTTAAGATTTAAATTCGTTTTTATTTGCTTTTTCAGAGATATTCGGTATTCGGCCGAATGTAGGTATTGTAGTATTCGGATTCGGCCAACACCGAATACTGAAATAAATTACCGAATAGGTAGAATACGGAATAGTTGTCGAGGATTCTGCAATAAAGAGTTTACACATGTACTTACATACTACTACTGTAGAGATAGCGATGACTGATTGCTTAGTTAGTTAATTACTTAATAGCACTGAGTAAACGTACTTGTTTATTTATTTGTAAACATGCACATCTGTTTCTGTTAGCATCTACTTCCTTTTTTTTTACTTAACCTGTGAATAGTGTTGTTGGTTGTGTATAATTTAGCCTTTAATTGTAAGACTGTCTTATATCAACTTCTGTACACAGCTGTTTTCTATTCCAAATAAACAAAAAAAAAATATTCGTTGCATCTCTAGGTAAAATACGAGCCCTCTCGGCCCTCACAAGAGGGACTGACTCTGTAATGAGGGCGACCCTCCCGATTGCCTCACGCTGGTACTTGAGTATCGGATGTCTATTGTTTTTCTTTGCACATGCTTGTTTGGGTAATTGATAAAAAACGTATTGGTTCTGTAGAAGTGGGATTCTGAGCATTTTCACCCTCGATAAAAAAGATGGGTATTTTAAGCTGTGTGTCTGTCTGTGGCATTGTGGCTACTAAAGATTTTTTTGTTTGATGTGATAGGCCAGTTGGTAATGAGCCAGAAAAAAAATCGAAATGTTGCGGGTTCAAATCCTGGTGCGGGCTTATACTTGTACTTGCTGTGTTCTGTCGGTGCGTGGGAATACCAGTGCCTTAATTGGCATTTTCTGGGTTAACTCGCTCCATCGTCGACCTCATCTATGACCTTGGTCAAGGTAACTCTTGACCCATCTCACAATAAAAAAAGTCTGTTCGAATTAAGTACGGATTTCTAATTATCACTTGCTCAGCAGTGAAGGAAAAACTTGTGATGAAACCCGCACGTCAAAGAAAATGCGTTTTCGACTATGAACGTAAATCTCCTTCGTGTTTCGAAGCGAGGAACTTGCCCCTCGGTGGGGACGTAGATAATTATATGGGCTGGTGAATGAAATGATTCTTAGCTATATATTATCGAAATTAGTTCAGCCGTTCAAAAGTTATAAGACCCATCTCGATTACGTCTGCTTTCAAACAAAAAACCGCATCGAAATCAGTCAATTCGTTTATTAGCTACGGTGCCCCAGATAAGACACAGATACCCAGACTTACAGATATACAGATCCACACGTCAAACTTAAAACACCCGTTTTAACCGTGTGGTGATCGGTTGAGAATAACACCACCCCATCTCTTTCCGTGGGTGTCGTAAGAGGCGACTAAGGAAACACAAATGAGACCTGCCTCCTAGTAATCCATCCCAGGCAACGACACTTCATTTTTTTCTGAATCTGAGGTGTCGTCCTATGGTCTCATGCGGTGTGGTAGGATCTGTAAAGGGCCGTCTGGTTCGCGACCACCCTCCTACCGAAGTCCGACGCCAAACAGCTTGCTGTGTTCCGTCGGTGCGTGGGAGTACCAGTGCCTTTATAGGCATTTTCTGGGTTAACTCGCTCCATCGTCGACCTCATCTTTGACCTTATGGTCAAGATTGAGGTCAAGAGTTAACCCATCTTATAATAAAATAAAATAAAACCTCTTTTTTTTACTGTCGGGTGTAAAAAATTGCATTATTATTAGAATTTCATATCCGCATCGAGCAGCATTTCTTTTTAATTTATTAATAAAATGAAGTCAGCAGAAACGGCCATCTTAGTTTCCGTGCTGATCAGCAAAACATTGCGGCAGAGAGAATGTACAATAGCATTACATCAGCATTTTTATTATAAGTATTTTATATACACACATCAACACGGTCTAGGGATACATGCACGATTTTTCATACAAAAGAGGCCTGTTTGAGAAGCTATAATATTGCGTAAATTTCACAATTTTCATACAAAAAGCAGGCAAAAAGTGCATTTTCGTTTTCGTTTTCGTCACGTTTTCACAAATTTCAAGTAAAACAAAATTTGTTGACTAGAATTAAAAATTCAAGCTTAGCACTTGCTCGTCTGAAAATTATAGCCCTCCATGTATCTCGAGTATGCTATTATAGCTTCGCAAACAGGCCTCTTTTGTGTGAAAAATCGTGCAATATCCTTAGACCGTGTTGATGTGTATATTAACTAGGTACTGTTCCGTGACTTTGCTCGCTTAATTTATCCAATAATTTACTTCAATTATTCTTGTTGCCCTTTTACTTCCTTTTTTGTTAGCATTTTTTTATTATGAGATGGGCTAACTCTTGATCTCTAAGGTGAGGTCGACGATTGGAGCGATAACTCGATGGGTGTTAACCATCGGGTTGAAACCCAGAAAATACCATTAAGGCGCTGACGGAACACAGCAAGCTGTTTGGCTTTTCGTATCGAGGGATATTCACAAAGATATATAAATAAATATTTTTCATTTCTCATACTCGGAAAGTAGTGTTATTTTGATCTGATTATTGGGTGGAAAATGCTGCTTCCCTCCATAGGGAGGGAAAAACTCATACAAATTACTTCCCACCTAAGGGCCGGAATGAACTTTAAAAATAGAACTGCTGTCAGCTGTGAAGAGTTTTATGTAAAAAAAACGAATTCAAAAAAAAGATGCGGCCATGTGATTTTCTAAACAGCCAGTGTGAACTTAGCGCAAACTTCTTCGAGCGGAATAAGCCGCAACAATTACGCGGTGAGATCCATATTTAAAATTTAAAAAGTCGACATAAATTGGCGGGATACTAATCTGTTATATGTATCTGTGACGGAATTCAAAAAAATAGGTACTACTGATATTATTATATATTATGTTTTATTTTCCTCATATTCGAAATGAAAAGTAGAGTGTTTAACACGGGTAAAAGAATCAATTCCTACTCGGACTATGGCTAAATATCTCGGGAATTGATTCTTTCCACCCTCGCTTAACAATCTACTATTCAGCGAGAATGGGACCCACCCTCAGAATTTATGTCAAACGTGGCATCTAGTGGTTCTGAACCACTGATGCTCTGCCTACCCCGTATAGGTTACAGGTGTAATGTAATGTAAGGAATGAAGTCGCAGGCATAGAGTTAGTTTATACCTACTTAATAACTAGTTAACAATCTATCTAACACGTGTACCAAATAAAATAAAAGTCCTATCAAAGATCTATTCCGTATAAAGCGTCACTGTCAACACAGTTTCAAGTTTCGAACAGCTGCGGCGCAGGTGCGCGGGCGCAGAAACTTAAGCCAAATCTAGTGTTAGGTTATACTTATTTGCAATACCTTTTATGGTTTTGATTAAACTAAATATGGCTTCATAGATATCGTGCTATTATAGATTCGAACATTCACGATTATATTTTCCTCTAGCTTTTTGTCCACAACTTTGTTCTAAATATCCTAAAAAAGATTTCAACGTGACTATAATTAATAATTAACAGGTGCTTTTACACATATTTCAAACCAACTGTCCGGAGTATGTCATACGTAATATTACAATTTCACTACTGAAATTAAAATCTACCGCGATATTACAAATTTTCTAGTAAAATTACAAAACGAAACTTTAAGGGCCGCCTGCGTGAAATTAGGATAAATAAGGTTAGGTTAGGTTTAGGCTTTTTTAGGTTCGGTTGCATTAATATTATAAAAATCCGTCAATGTGAAAAAAAAATGAAGCAGTTCACAAAGTACCGAGAGTTTATAATCTTACGAAGACAAATTACAATATTACGGGTTGAAAAAGTTAAGATTACATAATTCAGATTTTGGTCAATTCTTTCCATGGCTCTTATACCTATCACTCGATCTGAATTAAGTACCTGTATTTGTATTTGTATTATCTGTATTTGTATTTTTAAGCCGTATGAGTCCCCGGCAGAGTAGAATAGGACCACCCTCTTTCTTACCGAGGTGTCGTACAAGGCGACTAAGGTAAATATGCAAGCAAGTTCATCTGCACACAGAGAAGGAAAACTCTGCAATTATATCAAAACCCTCGCCAACCCGTCTGCCAAGCGTGGTGAGTATGGCATGTACCCCTCATATTATGGAGGGAGGCCCGTGCCCCAGCAGTGGGGACGTATATGGGCTGATGAAGAAGAAGATTTGTATTTTTAACCGACTGCAAAACAGGAGGAGGTTTCTCAATTCGACTGTATATATTATTTTTTTATGTATGTCCGCGGATAACTTCGTCGTTTGTGAACCGATTTTGATTATTCTTTTTTTTTGTTGGAAAGGGAGTATCCCAAGGGTGGTCCCATGGTAAGGAAACCAGGATCTGATGGTGGAATCCTGAAGAAATTGAGGGAAACTCTCGAAAAAATTGTCTTTTTGGGATTGAAGTCGGTTACTCTTACGTTTTTGACGTGAAAAATTATTATACAACTAGCTTTCCGCCCGGGACTTCGTTCCCGTGGCACTTTTTATGTTTTTTCTTTCATAAGAACCTTCTCCTGACAATAAGGAACACAAAAAAAAAAGAATCATCCAAATCGGTCCAGCCGTTCACGCGTGATGCCGTGACAACGAAAATCGGGTTCCATTTTTATATATATAGATAGATAATGTATTTTACAAACTGTACCTACGAGTCAACCGTGTTTTTAAATAATAAATACTTAATTCGGCGTTAAGTAACCGAGAGTAGGGACGTACTCGTCGCAAGACTCGCAAGCGATAAACTTTATTTCAGGAGAAAAATCCATCCTTCAATATACTCACGCCTGTAAACCCTGTTGGGATAGGCAGAGCAACATCGGATCTTACGAAGTCGGACCTTTCGTTTAGGAGCTACCATGCCACAGACAGACACACATATACACACGTTAAACTTATCACAAACTTTTTGTCAGGGTTTAAAAATGTCCAAAAAATATATGAAAATGTTAAATCTCTCAATTTATCTCAATTGGTTATATCTCAATTTCGCCACCTGGGTACCTACCACGATCGTTTAAAAGCATTTCTGTTTAGGATCCAACTTTGAACTGCTTCGCAATTGGAATGTTTTTTTAAATGGTACCATGATGGCGCTGCTTTTGAACTGCTCGGTTGTCTATGGTCCATTTTAAATGTCTGCATAAATTGTCGCTGGTCTGCCTTTGAATCGCAACAGCGCCAATATTGAATCGCTTATAAGCCATTATGGTACGAATAAGCGTTGCAGCCTAGTTTAGATCATGGTAAACCTCCTGAACGGATATAATGGACACCATTTTTTTAAATCGGTCCAGTAGTTTTAGAGTTTATTTATAACAAACATGCAAAAATACAAATCTTTCCTCTTTACAATATTACTGTTGAAAAATAAGAGCAGTGATAGCTCAGTTGGTAATGCGCCAGACTTGTAATCCGAAGGTCGCGGGTTCAAATCCTGGTGCGGGCCTGTACCACTAAATTCATCTTTTCGGATTTATGAACGGATTTCTAATTCATTATAACTTGCTCAGCGGTGAAGGAAAACATCGTGATGAAACCCGCACGTCTAAGAAAATTCGTTTTCGAAAAGCGCGCGGTCCACCAACCTGCATAGGACCAGCGTGGTGGACTATGGCCTAAATCCCCTTCGTGTTTCACAGAGACCCCCTCGGTGGGGACGTAGGTATATGGCTGATAAAAAACACCTTAATGAGAGTGAAACCAAAATACCTTCACGATAGAAGAAAAAGATGGAAGTGAAACTAAGAGATGAAAGAGACTTAGTCTTTTAAGGCTTATTAAAAAGACTCGCCTCCATCTGAAGGTTCGAGTTTTTATTAATAAGGCTTAGTCGTTTTATTAAAAGACTAAAAACTGAAACGACTCAAGGTGTTTTCAAAAGACTGAAAGACTTAACCGACTCCAGCTGATTTTAAAAGACTTAAACGACTCGAGTTCTTTTATGTAAAAGGGCTCGCACCGCAGTTTGTGTGTGATATTTAATAAGGAGACACTGACTGACTGACTGAAATTTGGAAGGGACGTAGCTTAGGTACCGTAGAGGTGCACTAAGAAAGGAATTCCCGAAATTCCCACGGGAACGGGAATTACCGGGAAAATCATTTTGTATGAAAAATCTAAACCGCTTAAGTTAGACGCTTGAAATTTGGCATGCAGGTACCTTAGTAAACTTAAAGCTTAGTTGCAACAGGACATTGCAAAATTCCCACGTGAACGGGAGTTACAGGGAAAAAACTTTTGTATGTAAAAATCTAAATCACGTAAGATAAATGTTTTCAATCTGTGTAGGTACTCTGTACAAAAAAAAATTTACACGCAAACGAAGTTGCGGGCATCAGATAGTTCATATATCTTTTGTAACCTGTCAACCAAAAGAAACAATTCAATACTCAATACTCAATACTCAATCATTTATTGCTTTCCATGGTTTTTACATAGGTGACAAACAAATAACATTTCTGAGAGCTCATGGACCCAGGCTGGGCACGCAATTTTATTTGAGAGAGGAGGACTCACGCCTTAACCACTAAATATATTTTGATAAAATTTGACAAGGGGACAAAATTAGGTATTTATATTCTATCAAACACATGCCTTACGACTGTCCTTTATGCTGTTTAACTAACAGCTCAGTTTTTTTAAGTTAAAAGACTTCGACTAAAAAAGCTAGTCTTATGACTAAAGGTTGGGGACTAAAAGACTGAGTCAGTCCTGAGGTGTCAAACATAAGGCGAGTCTTTTTTAAAAGCCTTTAAAGACTGAGTCAAAGTCAAAGTCAAAAGTGTTTCTTTCATTGAACATATAAAATGATACTTGAACACGTCAATATTATGAATTACATTAGCACTTTGACTTTGCGCCTATTCGCAAACGCGCAGTCTTCCTCAGGAGAAGAATAGGCAAGAAACTCCGAGGGTCGCTCTTTTTAAGTCAATCATATAAATTTTCTTACTTTTAAGTTTAATTGACTTAAGTTTAATTGAGTCTCTTTCATCACTAAGTGAAACGTCCCTTTAAGCACGAGACGTCCTAAAACTTCGTCAACTAACCTAACTAACCTAACTCACTAAACAAAAGTCAATGGCAAGGATATTTTGGTATAGCAGTAAGTAGAAACATTAATAGTTATTGTAGTGTAGTGTAATATAAAGCTATAACCTCTGCCTGCCCTAGTGTGGGGATATTATGTCGTTCTGAGAACGCGCCGCTATCGATACAATGCGGGGCGTTTTCCATTGGTGTCGACACGAGCTTTTTATTTGAAAGTTATATGCACTCACGCCTAATAATGCCGGGGGAACATCATACATATACAATACAATACAATACAATACACTTTATTGCACAATTTTAAAAGAAATACAATGATGAGACAATTACAAGTAACTTTACAAAAGGTACAATATAGGCGACCTTATCGCTTCAAGCGATTTCTTGAATCGATTTCTTTCCTGTCATATATAGACAGGAACCTATGCATTTACTGTTCAATGTTAATTTTAGGTAAGTATGTTTAGGTGAGAAATCAAATTAGAAATGTATCCTAAAAAAGGTCTATTAAAAAGTTCACAATGAATGTTCAAAAAATTAAATTAATTAAAACTAAATAAAATGTTAAAAATATTAAAAAATGTTAAGAAAAGGTTTCGAGTTGAGATGCGATGTTAATGCGCGATTGTTGTCAACTGGTGAGCGGGTGGGCCCGCGTCACTTAAGTTAGAATTATGCATTTAATAAGTGGCTTACTTTGAGATCCAAAGTTCACTGTGCGGTTGTTTATCGTACAATACACGTGGTTCTACATAGAATTGAAATCAGCAGCTCGAGTCCTATGTCAAAATGTCGACAAAATGTTGATAACGCCAGAGGGCGAGCAAGGCTTTGCGTGGGGTCTCTCGCAATCAAAGTGAAGTTTCAGCGTCAACCGAGTGGCATGTACAGCGAGTTTGTCGTAATCACTTGCTGCAGTGATCACCTGACGCCTTTGACATACATTCTAAAATTGATTGTGCCTAAGAGCAAACTTATTGTTAATATAACTCTAAAATAAAAATAAAAGTGTCATTCAGACATTCGATCATCTATATCTCAAACGGCTGAACCGATTTTGATCAAATATTGCTAAGAACTATTTGATAGATAGATAGATAGATAGATAAAACCTTTATTTAACTGACACATTACATTACACACAATTAAAATTAATGTGTTTGGAAGAGTATAGTGCGTGTTTGAGAGTGAGTAGGAGGAATGTGTGTGTGTGTGTGTGTGTGTGAGTGTGTGTATGTGTATGTGTGGTGGTTGGTGTTGGTGTATTTCGATTACGTCAGCTGTCAAAAAAAAACCGAATTGAAATCGGTCCATTCGTTAACGAGCTATGATGCTACAGACAGACACACAGATACTCAGTTACAGACATACAGATACACATACACATATCGAATTTATAACACCCCTCATTTTTTATTCCTACTAAAATTATGAATGCGAAAGTTTTGTAAGGATGGATGGATGTTTGTTAGTCTTTCACGCAAAAAATTCTGCCCAGATTTTGATAAAGTTTTAGCGTAACATAGCTCAGACATCAGCATAACACATGGTGTATCCGTTTTCCAAAAGTCCTTCGGAAACGAAGTCCCGGGCGGAAAGATGGTACAGAGTAAGGCCCGTATTACAGAAGGAGACTTAAGTCTTGATCTCACTATCAAAATGACAAAGACGACTGCTACTAAGACTTAAGTATAGATCGGAGTCTGAGTCGCGATCCATACGGACCAAAGTGCCCAGTTTAGTGTCGACACCAATGGACAACCGCTTCCCGAGCTCCATTTTATTGGTTCACGGCAATCAGTCGCACATAAACTGCGACCTTAACAATGGGGACTTTGCAGAATTACAGCCAGGTCTTACGGCTTACGGCTTAGGTTAGTACTTAGGGCTCATACACCTTAAGAGGACTAACGATCGCCATCACAGGTTGAAATTGAAAACAATCGACCAACTTTGTGGGCTGAAACTACACAACTTTTTCTATGGGACAAACTTCTGACTAACTATGTAGATGGCATTGAGTTTTGAGTTAACTATTTTAAATATTAAGGCGACTACATCACCCGATAAAGGCAGCACACATAGGAATGTGCCATCTCAGTCTCTCAACAGGCCTGGACCGGCAGTGCGAACAGTGTCGATACACGAAGTTTACGGACTATGAAAGCGTGCGTGCGTAAAAACATGTTCGAAAGTTAGAAAAATGAGATTTATGGAAAGGTGACAGCTTACATCGAAAAATGCGTTAACTACTTATCGAGAGTGTTCAATCACAGACATTTTGATAGCAAATTCAAGTTCCTGTGTGCATTTTACTATAGTTTTTTACAGCTTAAAAGATACACAATATTGGGTATTTAGAGGTGACTTTGTGAGCTTTTTCTATCGAACCAAAAGTGCTGAATCATGTTTTCAGCAAACTAGTTATCTAGTTTATGTCCTGAATATTACTGTAGTATTTTTTTCTTCGATTTAATGCAGTGCGTCATGCTTATCTACGCATCATAAAATCGTAATTTAGGTGCTGTAGTCGCTTTAAGCCCCATTTAGAAGTGAATAAAGTGTTTATCTATACAACCTGTTCCTTTTGATATCCCATAACTCCAGGGTATCAATGAGACTATATATATATGAATCAAATACATTATTTAAATTTTATTTTTCATACAAAATAATTCGGTAAAAATGTGTATTTCCTATAAAACACCTTTACGTAAAAATGACAACGTATTCTAAACTAGCTGTCCCGGCCAACTTTTTAACGCCTTTTTTCCATATTTTCTCACCTTTTGAACCTTCCCTGGACTTCCACGAATATTTCAAGACTAAAATTAGCCAAATCGGTTCGGCCGTTCTCGAGTTTTAGCGAGACTAACGAACAGCAATTCATTTTTATAAATTAGAAGAAGATTATGAATGATTGAAACTAATTATCAATGAAAGTGTACCAACTTGGGACTCGCTTTATGGGAGAAAGATTTTGAAATAATTATTTTTATTTAAATGATGATTTCTCAGAAAATACCCATTTAAGAACATATGTTCCTTGGACTTTTAAAATAATTTTTACTCATAGAATATGACCTTAAAGTTATGGAATATCAAAAGGAACAGGTTGTATAGGTATACAGGGTGGAATTTTGTAATGCCACCTGAACGGAAAGTACTCTTAAATATAGAAAATTGTACTCAAAGAAAACATTCCTTTATTTTTGAAAGGAAAGAAAACTGCATTCAAGGATTTTATAAAATTCGCTTGCAACACCCGGGAATCGAACCGACTAAAATCAACAACGCCAGAGGGCGAGCAAACTTATTCTGAGGAGCAAACCTTGCGCAATCAAAGTGAAGTTTCAGCGTCAGCCGAGTGGCGTGCTGCGCGAGTTTACTGGTATCCATCAGTTAGATCCCAGGTCGCTTCCTCTGAGCTACGCTACAGTACTCACCTAGCATCCAAGAAGATGAGTCTCATATCGAGCGAGGCTCGGAACATGAACATGTTGGAGTGTAGCTTGAGCTCGGTGACGGCGGAGGGCGGCAGCGAGTGCCCCACCGCCACCAGCCCCAGCGGCGCGGAGCCCTCGCCGAACCGACGCGCGCGCAGGTAGCCCGAGCAGTGGATTACCTGGGGGGGAGTGAGTTAATGCTGAAACGGGCTTAATAAAAAAAATAAATTATTTCTTATCAGGCATCTAAGGCCCATAAATAACAGAAGTAACATTCAACCTATTAGTAATATTATAAAGAGGAAAGATTTGTATTTTTGTATGTAACGAATAGGCTCCGAAACTACTGGACCGATTTCAGAAATTCTTTCACCATAAGGATGCTACATTATCTGTTTTTTTTGGTGAGAATTTTTTTCTTTTCCTAAACGTAGACACCACTCGGGTACACCCCCCTCACGCTACCCGCACCCCTCGCGTGCCTGGTGTAGGAGTAATGTCTACGTTTAGGCAAAAAATGAACTATTCCCATTGATTTTTTATTTATTTTATAAATGTGTTCTTTAAGTGATACTGGTTCAGGATTTTGAATACAGCTAGGAGGCTTTTTATCACCGTGTATACGCTGTGTTCAAATTGCGAAAGCTAATAAAGTCTAACCTAACCTATTTCATGCAGGCGACCCTCGTGGAATTGTGATTTTTCTGAGTGAATTGTTACGTTGCGGGAGCTTATAATTTCACAGAAATTGTAACATTACGGCTTTTACCATTTTTCGGTGACACGTACACGACTGTCCGGTGACATGTTCTTCCTGGAACTTCCGTTAGATTTAGGAAATTACAGTAACTAAATATTAAACACTAGTATTCCTCTCGGGAATTCGTTCCCGTGGGAATTCAGGAAAATTATTTAGCCTATGTTACCCAGGGATAATGTGGCATCCTAATGGTGAAAGAATTTTTGAAATGATCGGTTCAGTATAGTTTTTAAGTTTATTCGTTACTTACAAAAATACAAACCTTTCCTCTTTACATTATTAGATAGATAGATTGACACTTTATTCAATTGACATAAAACAGCACAACACAGTAATAGACAAACAACAAACATACAAGTAAACATGAATCAGCAAGCAAACAATGAAATAAACAGAGTAAGAAACAGAAACAAATAATTTCATAAAACTATTTTACACCGTGTTATCTGTATCATGCCATTCAAATTGGCGCTGACTCAGCATATTGCTGCAGTACCAGACTGCAGCGCTGGTATTCTTCCAGTACCAGTATTACTATCTATAGATTAGATATAGTCGAATGGAGAACCTTATTTTTTTAAGTCGGTTGGAAAATAGAATACCAACATAACAAAAACGAAATGCCCAATACACTCATTGAATCTTAACCCCTCAAACATCATAATCCAGACCCATTTCATACAAATCCCACATGAGTACGAGCATATTTTTAAGGTAAACAACCCGATTGTAGGCACGCGACGACCGTACGATGGTAATTCTAGGGCCCCGATTCTGTAACTTAAGTTGTGATTCAATTCAATGTTTTATGAATGTCTTTCCGTGTAGTCACGATTCCGTCAGTATCACGTATCAAACTTAAGTTGTGTGTCGATGGAATGGTCGCCATTTTATTTGTATATTTTCATATACTTGCTGACAACCACCCTGACTAGCAGTGCCACCGCTAACCGAACATAAAGTTGCAAACTACCTGCAACTGGAAATTCAGTTAGCGGTGGCGCCACCAGTCAAAGCAGCCGTCATTAGTTGTTTATGGACAGTTCTCAATTTATTTTATTTTATTCAGGAGAACAAACAGCAATACTATATGTAATACATTATCTACATTCATACATACCTACATACGCTCACGCCTGCAATCCCTAACGGGGTAGGTAGAACATCAGTGGTTCCGGAAAACCACCCGATGCCACGCTTGACACAAATGGTGAGGGCTATTAGATGGAACATGTTGTGTGATGGTGAGAGGTGGTCAGCCTTTCGTTCGTGACACAGCAAGACCCTCCACGTCCCATTTACTGATTTTTACAGTATGCCTGGGAAGAGTAGGCAGCTGGTAGGCATATTTGCGCCTTTCCCGCATTTCCTATACCATAAGGTTGCCTAGAAGAAATAGCTGTTAAGCAATAAGACCGCCTATTTGTGTACATTATTTCAAATTCGCTGTATAAACATATTCTGTAATCCTATGTGTGCAATAAAGAATACTTGTATTGTATTGTATTACTATAACTGTAATGTATACTTAATTGACAGTGTATGACTAATACTAAAAAAAAAAATGGCGACCATTCCATCGACACACAACTGAAGTTACAGAATCGGGGCTCTGGGCATTTGCTTATGAAATCTCTTTGTAAATTAGTTGTTAGGGCGTGAATGGGTGCTTTACCCACCCTCTTATGACAGATTAGTATGCATTATGCAATGTGTAGTGGTTGTTTTTCGTGTTGGAATTAGTTGGTGCGAAATGGGGAATAGTTTTATTAAGGAATAGAATAAAAATAACTACACTAAAGTGATAGCCCAGTTGCTAATGAGCCAGACTTGTAATCCGAAGATCGCGGGTTCAAATCCTGGTGCGGGCCTGTACCACTTAAATTCGTCTTTTCGGATTTTTGTACGGATTTCTAATTATCACTTGCTCAACGGCGAAGGAAAACATCGTGATGAAACGCTCCCGTCCAAGAAAATTCATTTTCGAAAGACCATTTACCAACCAACCCGCATTGGGCCAGCGTGGTGAGTAGATAGGATTCGCCGGTTCTAGACCACTGACGTCATCAGCGCAGCGGTGTGGTCATTAGGTAACGACCCGCTGTCGTCACTCCGTCATTAGCTGACGACCCGCCGATGACGGACTGGGAAGGTGACGATGACAGTGCGGTGGCTGGATAAGGGTTGTCGATTCTGACTCATTTTGGGAAGGGTGGATAAGGTAGAGAGAAAGCGGGAAATCAAGTAAATGGGGCCTTGCACGCCTTTATGGGTAACTGCCATGTGTCCAAAACGGCACGGTTAGCTGTCCATAATAGCGTGCTTGCTTGCATAAAATAAAATATGCAATTATTAAATTAGAAACGATTGAAAACAACACCTTTATACATACAATAATTTTTTTTTAAAGAATCCATTTTACAAATTAAACCTCAAAATTTGTATTCAATTGAAATGTAGGTATTTAAAAAAAACTGGCGAATATCTAGCTATTTCTCACCCTATCGCTCAATTTCACACCACACATGCTTCTCAAGGATCTCATTTCCACAGCATTTATTCTACTTTCATTCTTCTTTTGCCATACCCTACACTCACTATTAGTGTAGGAGCAAGCACGCTATTATGGACAGCTAACCGTGCCGTTTTGGACACATGGCAGTTGCAAGGCCCCATTTACTTGATTTCCCGCTTTCTCTCTACCTATCCACCCTTCCCAAAATGAGTCAGAATCGACAACCCTTATCCAGCCACCGCACTGTCATCGTCACCTTCCCAGTCCGTCATCGGCGGGTCGTCAGCTAATGACGGAGTGACGACAGCGGGTCGTTACCTAATGACCACACCGCTGCGCTGATGACGTCAGTGGTCTAGAACCGGCGAATCCTATCTACTGTGGTGGACTATGGCCTAAATCCCCTTCGTATGTTTCGAAGGGAGGCCCGTGCCGGTGGGGACGTATATGGGCTCCTAATAAGAGAGAACTACCCTCAAAGGTCCACATCATTGTAATTGTGAATGAGGGCTTTTCCCAAACAATCTTTTTCATTCATAGGTGCTGCAACAAAACTCAAGTGTAACTGTCAAAATAAAAGTTGCACTTATTATTTCTACGTCTATGCACAACTTCCATAAATAACCTAAAAAACTGCAGTTTACATGGTTTGACTTTAGCGAATTATTCTTTGTTTTTATTTTAGAACTAGCTTTTCACCCATGGCTCCGCCCGCGTGGACTACAGGTTATATCGTGCCCAACTGTGGGATAAAATGTAGCCTATGTTCTTTCCCAGGCTCTAATCTATCTCTGTACTAAATTTCGTCAAAATCGGTTCAGTAGTTTAAGCGTGAAAGACGGACAGACAGACGCATTTATAATATTATATTTTAAAACGGAGACATATGATACAAACCTTATACCCTGAAGTGGTGAGGCCAGCGTTTCGTTTCGCCAGCACACATTTCATCCTGATGAAGAAGGCACGTTCACACTCGATGTCCACTGTTGGACCCCACGAGCCGGCCACGGGGTACCTGGTGGCAGATAAAGGGTTAGAAGAGGCTATAGCATTATGAGATAATTTTATACTTTAAATTATAATTTTATACTTTAAGCGGTGATAGCCCAGTTGGTAATGAGCCAGACTGTAATCTGAAGGTCGTGGGTTCAAATCCTAGTGCGGGCCTGTACCACTAAATTCGTCTTTTCGGATTTATGTACGGATTTCTAATTATCACTTGCTCACTTGTGCCCGGGTGGTGGACTATGGCCTAAATCCCCTTCGTGTTTCGAAGGGAGGCCCGTGCCCCTCGGTGTGGACGTATATGGGCTGGTAAAAAAAATAATATTTAGTGAAACTTTAGGGGGTTATTCTCTCAGAATGTATAAAACATGTGTATTGTATTATGTATAATAAGCCTCCGATTGCGGTAAGTTTGAACGTATTTACCAAAGCTAAACCGCTCACGTTTCCTTTGATACGCATCTAACCCCGGATCGCGGTAAGTTTGAACCTGTTTACCAAAACGAAATCGCTCATTTCTATTGTATTCAACGTTTTTATTGGGCTGAATACTAAGGAAACGTGAACGGTTTAGCTTCAGTAAAGGCGTTCAAACTTACCTCGATTGGGGGGCAGAAGATGCATTTTCACAGAGATTCGGAAATTCATACGCAAGCAGAGAGGTTCCGTGTTAATTTATTAATTTTAATTTGTTAGAATTTTGTATTTTATATTTTTCGACTTACCTAAAGCTGGGTACTGGTGTCCTAAGTAGGAGTGGTCTGATGGGGGATATACTCGTATATTAAGTTGCCTGTCAGTTTCTATTGAGTTGCCCGTCAGTTCCTATTGAGTTGCCTGTCAGTTCCACTACAACACATTGTAAGACTTACCCTAAAGCTGGGTACTGGTGACCTAAGTAGGAGTGCGGGTGTTGTAAACTGAGGACTGCGCTCATCTCCTCGTGGTCTGCTTGGTGGATGTACTCGTATATTGAGTTGCCCGTCAGTTCCACCTACAACACATTGTAAGTCTGTTAAGTTCCATGCTGGACTGTGAAAAAAAATACTTACCAAACCAGCTGCCACCTCTACTTAGGCATACTGTAGAAGTCAGTTGTGACATGTGATCTTATTTTGTAACGGTTGTCTTTTAACAGTTTTATTTGATAGTGACATCTTATTTGTAAGCGGTTCATAAGTAGTATCCCAGGTACAAAATCTTCCTAGGCTTACTGTAAAGTCAGTAAGTGGGACTCGAAGGTTTTGCTGTATCGAGAGCGAAAGGCTGACAACTTTTTAATCCAACTTTTCATCAAAAACTAGTCCTTTAGGGTTATAACCGCTAAGATATGAAAAAGATCCGAAATTTTCGCGGTTTTATCGATTTTTCGGTGTACGAGGTCACAAACTTGGATAATTCATTGGGCCAACATGAGGAACAAGTCTGCAAAAAATCAGAACTACTGGATTTGACGCATACGGACTCCATACTTTCAAACTACAGAATTACTGGATTATTTCACTAGGTACTAGATATTTTGTTATATCTAATAACCCTCAGAAATGTGGCACTCAATTTTAAACCACTGGGTGTACAATAATTAAATTAAATTCACTAGCCACAAAACAAACCTGACTCAGCCCCAGATGCACGGAAGCGGTCTCACTGATATACATGATCTTCCCGTCTGGAGCCACCACGAAGATGAACCCGTCCAGGGTCTGCAGCAGATGTGACCCCAGCTCCCGGATGGACAGCTCTCGCGGCTGAGGGGGAGGAGGCGCCGCGCCCCAAGCGTCGCCTAGACCTAGGGAGAAAATATAAAATTGTTATAAGTTTGGCTTTACAAGATACATTAGAGCTCACGCAAGGAAGTCTTAAGAATGGCTTTGTCGTCGTTGTTGGATACGACAAGGAAGAAAGTGACAGTACTTTCTGTCTAGTCGTAAACAAGGATGGGACGGTATTACATTTACAGGGGCTCAACTGAGCGTAAATTGACTAACCATTACCGTCGGGGAAAACTCGTGAAACCCAAAAAAATGATGATTAATCTCCACTTTTTATTAGTGTTTTTGTCTGTCTTTGTCTGAGTTTCAAGGGAGGCCTTTGTGTGGGCCTTTGAGTATGTTTTAACAGACTTCACAACAGCAAACTTACCATCGGGAAAGACCTGTCTCATCTTCAAATAGCTCGTCGTCAACCGGATGACAGAAGCCTTGTCCAGCTGTGACGTAATCGCAGAAGGCAGAGGCAGCAGCTTGGCTAGTTCTAGAAACTCAGCGTTCTCTTTCTCGCGGCGGGAACGCGCGGCGTTCTTACTCTTTTCTTTCATAATGGCCGCCGCGTCGTAAGGCTGAAAGCGCGCGCTTTCCTTGCGGCAAGCTGGAACAAAGATGTTGAGGTTATCCAACTTATTTTATTATTGACTAGCTTTCCGTCCTGGACCTTCATCTTGAATCACCCCGTCAATTGGTGAAAACCAAATGAAAATCCGTTCAGTAATTTTTATGGTTCCGTTCCCAATAGGGAAAAACGGGACCCTATTACTAAGGCTCCGCTGTCCGTCCGTCCGTCTGTCACCAGGCTGTATCTCATGAACCGTGATAGTTAGACAGTTGAAATTTTCGCAGATGAGGTATTTCTTTGTGCCCTATAACAACAAATACTAAAAACTAGAATAAAATAAATATTTAAGAGGGCTCCCATACAAAAAATCGTTTTATAGAAAGTCTGTCCGAGGCTGTATCTCATGAACTGTGATAGTTACAAGGGTGAAATTTTCACAGATGATGTATTTCGGTTTCTGCTATAACAACAAATACTAAAAAGTCGAATCCATAACGTGATTTTTTGCCGCTTTTGTCCGACTCGCATTTGGCCAGTTTTATAGGTAATGGTACGGAACGGAACCCTTCGTGCGCGAGTTTGACTCGCACTTGCCCGTTTTATTTTAGTTTATCACGTTAAAACAACCAGGCAGCTTTTATAATACAGGGTGAAAAAAAACCTCTTAGCTATATTCAAAATCCTGAACCGGTATCACTTACAAAACACTTTTTTTTTTTTTTTGGTGGGAATTTTTTTTCTAAACGTAGCCACCACTCGGCCGCACCCCCCGAGCTCTACCCGCACCCCTCGCGTGCCTGGTGTAGGAGTGTCTACGTTTAGGCAAAAAATGAACTATTCCCATCGAAAAAATATGAAAAAAAAAATTTTTTTTCATAAATGTGTTCTTTGAGTGATACTGGTTCAGGATTTTGAATATAGCTGGAGGTTTTTTATCACCGTGTATAGTATGAAATTAAAAGCTTGTGACAGTACTTATGGACCGACAATTTTTAAAAAAATTTTTTGGAGTTTGTGGCCTGGTTACTAGACCTTTGGGCCAAGTCTTAATTTTTGATGCACTTCACATTTAATTGTAGTCAATATTTCAACTAAACCAGTACAGTATGAAGTATGTGCCCTTGGGCTAGATTGTGTTCAAGAGCGAACCCTTCATTAATAAAACAAAAAAAAATGTGTGCGGTGCAATATTATATGTTAGGGTGACTTTTCAATCAATGATCATATTTTTTTAATCCCAGACAAAAGAAGGGGTGTTATAAATTTTACGTGTTTAAGTGTGTCTGTCTGTGGCATCGTAGCTCCTAAACGAATGGAACTTTCGATGCGGTTATTTTTTGTTTGAAAGCTGACGTAATCGAGATGGTTCTTAGGTATATTTAATCAAAATTGGTTCAGCCGTTTTAAAGTTATAAGCAATCGGATGTCGAGGGCGATAATTTTTTAAATTTTAAAGTTAAAATTTACTAAGAGTAACCGTGCATGGCGGCACAGGGATCAAACTTGGTACCTCTCGATTACCGCTAGCCGCTTAGACCGCCGACGCTCAACCGACTTTCCTTATAAAGTAATAATAATAAACTAAAAATTAAAAATGCAAAAACATGATCCAGGTACAAGCGTTGGCAGGGCTAACGATGTGTGTTGCATATTTATACGGTGGCTGTATGACACTTGAGCGCTGTGCTTGTCTCCACTGAAAAAGAAAATACTCACCAAGGGCGAAGGTTTTTAACCCCCGACGCAAAAAGAGACTCTCTGTTATAAGTTGAACGTGTCTGTCTGTGTATCTGTCTGTGGTATCGTAGCTCCCAAACGGATGAACTGATTTTCGTTTTTTTTTGTGTCATAGATAATTTTATCCCGAGTGTTATTATGTAATGCCTAGAAAAAACTTTTACGTGGTGTGTTTTATACTAGGAATTACGAGTAACTCCAGTTAAATAACATAATCATGTTATGATTATAGTTATGATATAACATAATTCAATGCCTGTAGCCATAAGCCATGAAATGTCTGTACTGTGTCGAAATTGTGACTCAAGTTGTAAAGCAGACACTTATAGCACAGGTTTTTATTAAACCTATTTTAAGTGGCTGCTGTCCCTAATAATATAGCTCAGTGGACAAACCTTGTAAAATATTTTATACACCACCTGCATCTGGAGCACGTATTATACGTCAAGTATTCTATATTTAAAAGTAAGCCATTAAAGCTTAAGGGAAATAAAATTGTATGGAACTTCCCTTGGGCAATAATGACATTTAAATATGGAACGCCAAAATTTCAACAAAAACTTCTATCAAAAATAATTTCGAAAAAAAACAAAGCTATTGAAGGCTTAACTTCCTTGGTCCAAGGAGATTTTAACTATAAAATTTTACACATCAAAGAGATTTTACTTTCATGAAAAATATTTAGTATAAAAACTTGGCTGTAGGTCTTAGCTATTGACTTTCCTTTGCCTACGGAACTAAATATTATAAGAAAACGTCGTCGGTGATTTTGGATCTGTGATTTTTACCGCGAATTACTAAATTGTTTGGTAAGCTTTTTTAATAAATCTTTAAAAAAAGTCCAGTGTGTAGGAAATTCCAGCAACTCTGACATAGAAACGGAATCTCAAAACATTATTGATGGAATGAATTTATGATTTCTTTTTTATTTAACCTCACAGTAGGTGTATAAAGTAGAGTAAGCTCCGCGGGGATAAAAGTGTCTTAGTCTTGGGCAGACTTGAATCCTTCGCTTCATTCAGGATTCTTAACAAAATTCCCTCGCTCCGCTCGGGAATTAACATCTTAATTCCCTCACTACGTTCGGGAATGAACTACAGAATCCTTCATTTCGCTCAGGATTCAATATGCTGCCCGTGACATAATACACTGTTTTATCCCCTTGTTGCTTAATCTACTATTAATGTGCTGGCTATCTCTGTAGTGTCAAATAAACTTATTATTTAATTATTTATTTATAATCAGAATTTCAAAAGAAAATTATAAATTTACGAAACTTTACGAGCCGCCTGCATCAAATTAAGACAAGTTAGGTTATATTAGGTTAGGTTAGGTTTTTTTAGGTTCGGTGAGGATAGGTTAGGTTGCATCAATATTATAAAAAAGTCTGTCAACGTGAAAGAAATTGGGCCGTTCACAAAGTACCGAGAGTTTATAGTCTTACTAAGTCAAATTACAATATTACGGGTTTGACAACGTTACGGTGACATATATTTTGTAAGTTTAACAAAAATAAATACGTTTCTTTTCTAGATCCTCAACTGCGCTTGAAAACTACCACTTTTCAGATTAAAATTTAGCTGGGTACATATTTTAGAATAACCCTTAAACAGGCCCCGTGTGCACTGGCATTAAAACATATTTTTAAACATGGTGTGGTCTTAATTTTTACCTGTACAATGTATACCTAAGATCTGTTTCTAATAAATAATAAAATAAGGTAAAAAAAAGTGGTCGTAGGCATAGGGCCATATAATGACCACTTTCTTCGAATAATGATTTTTCCTAAAATGAAATGTTTAGTTAAAAATGTTTAGCTTCATACGAAAGATACAAATATTGGTAATCAAATAAAGGTTTTATCAATTAAAAAAAAAAAAAATCACTATAAAACTCCAATTACCTAGGTGGTCGATAAATCGTACTATGCCTGATTAAGGGATAAGATACATTTTATTTTTCAATATTTGGTTAGATAGGTACCTACTTAATTACTCCACTAGTCTACAGTCACTAGTTTAAAATAAACTGCTCTTACCAGCCCATATACGTTTCCACCGAGGGGCCTGGGTGTTTTCGAAACACGAAACACCTATGCCCCTCGGTGGGGACGTGTTTCGAAACACGAAGGGGATTTAGGAAACAGTCCATCACGCTAGTTCAATGTGGGTTGGTCGATCGCCCGTCTTTCGAAATCGAATTTTCTTAGACGTGCGGGTTTCATCACGATGTTTTCCTTCACCGCTGAGCAAGTGATAATTAATTAGAAATCCGTACATAAATTGGAAAAGACAAATAAATTTAGTGGTACAGGCCCGCACCAGGATTTGAACCCGCGACCTTCCGGTTACGTCTGTCTGATTACCAACTGGGCTATTACAGCTTTATATAATAAACTGCAGTATTCGTTATTTAGGGAGATCATTATATGTACTATATTTTTTAAGTATTGACTATTTACTTTAAAAAAATTGTAAAGTACTCACACAGAAGGTCCATATCCAATTCAGAAATCTTCCTAAATATTTTTCTACACGGATATTTCATTATATTTATATTTTAACTTAGACAAGGCTTAAAAAACTAATCACCTTTGCTATAAAAATGACATTAAAAAGTTTCGAAAACAAAAAAAAATTCGAACGCAGATTTGAAATGAAAATTAAAATTGCACTTTGCGCGGTCAGGTTCGAATGCGTACTGGCTGGATGCAGCACAGTTTCCTATGTCCGTTTCCGAAAAAAGTTTAGAAAAAAAACAACGACAGGTACAACAATAGCACCTCAATGGGACCCGTATTTATTTGACAGGCGTTCATTCTGCGCAAAAAGTGTATTCGATTCTATAAGTCACACAATGGCTGTTGCACATTGCCGTTTTTCTTTGAAGTCTTCTTTGTTTTAACTTTACAAACTACGCAGTGTATGCTGATTTTTTTGACGAGAATGTTTCAAAGTGGAAATTCAATAGCAAAATGATAGTTCGACCCTTATATTTTGATAGATCCGATATGTATTGTTCAGTGATAGTGTTGTCACAATATGTTGTCTTATATTGCAACGGTTGTCTTTTGTCAGTTTTATTTGATAGTAATAGACGGAGATCCCAGGGCCGCCAGACCTTACTTATTTTCTCATTAACCAAATGTCTGGGAAATAGTGCTAATATGTACTATTAACATATGAATACCAGCGAACCTGGGCCGACGGCCAATTTTCAGCTACCAGGTTCTGAAGGTACTTCCAAAAATTACTCACTTGTCTTGATGTCTGGCTGCTGAAATCTTATAGAATATAATTTATTAAATATAAAAATGTATGATCAACACCGCCAGACACTTTCCGTCGGCTGTAATGTCTGCCAGACGCTGTTCAGTTCGCAAGTAAATTATTATACCTACAATCTGAGCCGTGGTTTTTGGATATGATGTTCAGGAAACTAAAACAATACATTATAATAGCACCCAGACTTCAAGGCAAGTGAGCAATTTTTGGAAGTACCTTCAGAACCTGGTAGCTGAAAATTGGCCGTCGGCCCAGGCTAGCTGGTATTCATATGTTAATAGTACATATTAGCACTACTGTTACTGCTTCACAGTTCGCCTGATGATATTTTACAGGCAAATCAGTTTATATGCGTGCTGCTACGATTTCATCAGGCACTACTTTTTTTTTGTATAGAGTTCCATTAGCTTAAACACACCTTCATCTGACATTGTCACGACACATTGTGGAATCTATAATTAAATCATTTATTCGATAAAAATAGCAGTTTGGTTCAAGATTACCAACCCCCTTTTATGTCTGAGTAGACAACTACTCTTTCCCACACTTTTGGTTAATGAGAAAATAAGTAAGGTCTGGCGGCCCTGGGAGCTTGGTCTATAACATCTTATTTGTAAGCGGGTCATAAGTGTAGTAATTTGCAATATGCCAGCTGTAAACCCTTTCCAGTCTTACTGTAGAAGCTTGTAAGTGGGACGGGTTTTGCTGATTGTAGGCGAAAGGCGAAATCACCACTATACCTTTGTTGCTTTTATGTGGTTTCTTGTAGGGGGGTAATCTGTGTAAGCGTGCAACTTGGTTATAACACAGAAAGAGGTACACTGTGTGTGCAAAAAATTCACGGATTTCGTGCCTCACACGACTATCGAGAACATTGGAAATGAATCTACGGAATTCGAAAAAATGTCGTTCTGACTTTTTGACTTTTTTCAAAAAGGTTAGGCTACAGGGCAAACCCTTAACCCGATCGTCTTTGTTTTAGGCTCAAATTGTAGCTGTCTAAAACTCTAAATTTCCCAGAGGAATTTTTCACAAATTTTTGATATCATTCTTCGTTTCCAAAATATCGAGCGCCAAAATTTTTTGTTTTCACTATTTCGGCCGTAACTTTTTTCGTTTTTGACTTTCTCGAAATACTTCTTTTTGCACCTTACAGCTCTCGTAAATACAGTCTGGCAAAGAAGAGTAGAAATTAAAAAGTGGCAACACTGTAGCGTCGTCCCTTTCAAATCAATATAAGAAAAACGGGACGAAACTACAGTGTTGCCAATTTTAATTTCTACTCTTTTTTGCCAGACTGTAGGTACGCGTATTTTTGAATATCATATCTTCACGTATGTATGTATTTAAATAGTTTAATGTATGTTTGTATGTATTTCATTGTAATCTTGACTTGTTTTAAGTGACATCCTGAATGTCCTATAAAATAAAGATTTTTCTATTCTATTCTATTCTCACAACTCTCCGAGGTATAAGGGGATCGCACTTTTTCGTGGAATTGGAGCCTATACTGGAGCGAACGAAAAGACATTTCGAATGTCCAAATCTAATTCTGTACCTTTTTGAAACGATTCCAACTAGCTAACCACTGTGCTAGCAGTGACAGCCCATTTGGTAATGAGCCAGACTCGTAACCGGGTTCAAATCCTGGTGCAGACTTATACCGCTAAATTCGTCTTTTCGGTGAGTACACTTGCTCACCGGTGAAGGAAAACATTGTGATGAAATCAGCACATCGAATTCATTTTCGTTTTCCACCAACCCGCATTGGACCAGCGTGGTGGACTATGGACTAAATCCCCTTCTTGTTTCGAAGGGAGGCCCGTGCCCCTCGGTGTGGACGTATATGCGCTGATAAAAAAAAACACTATGCCATCGACTCTCGATCTAATATTAAAGTCTGTTACTCATATAAGAATACATCACAATACGATCAACAACTTCGCGTATTGACATAAAATCTTAAATCGAACAAAAACAAAAGAACATCTGTTGAAATTCGAAGACGATGACACTCGAGGGTCATTCAAATTCAAATTAGGAATGTTTCCGTTTCCATTCAAAGATGGCGACTGATATGTAAATGGCGGGTTGTCATTTTATTGATTTTGTCCTTTTCAGCGCGGGTTCGCCAGTGCCTTTGCATAGGGCGCGCTCATTAAAAAGTTACCTTTTGATAGTCGACTGAACGAATCGCGTACAATGCTTTTAATTTCTTGTTATGTCTCGGCATTCACGATATTTTGATTGAACACGAATACGAATTTCTATATCAATGAATGATCAGATTTATCGCCTACAATAATTTGAATTCAGAATTAAGTACCTCATTGTTGTTACGTGTTAATTTTCATGGTACTTATCGTGTAAAATAATTAATTTTTTTAATTACTTACGCACTTCCCCAAAGGATATGTCACCGTAACGTTGTCAAACCCGTTATATCGTCATTTGACTTAGTAAGATTATAAACTCTCGGCACTATGTAAACTGCCACATTTATTTTTCACATTGACGGACGTCTTATAATATTAGTGCAACCTAACCTAACCTAAAAAAGTCTAACATAACCTAACTTATCTTTTCTTGCAGGCGGTCCTCAAAGTTTCGTGAAATTTTAATTTTACTGGGCAAATTATGGAAACAGAATTAAAAAAAAACAAATTATAATTAAATTAAAAAAAAACATGTCAAAAAAAACAAACAAAAATTTAAAATCATATATTATTATCCATATATTGTATGTATGTATATATTATAGGTATTTTATATATATATATAGGTATATATTATTTATTTATTTAGCTAATTGTATGTGCTTATATATTTATTAATTATTATGTTTGTATTATAAATTTAATATCTCTTTTTATCTTGGTACACCCTTGCCCACTTCAACTGCCTCTCCCTCTCACATAGGTTAGCTGGAAGAAAACTCATTGCTTGAGTTAAGCTCGCCGTTGTACATGTCCTTTCTTTGTGTAATTTCTTATATGTATTTGTGTGTACAATAAAGAATAAAGAGTAAAGAAGTTTCGTCAATTAAATAACCCGCCCTGAATCTGACCCAGCCCAAACGTCCACATCAAGCTGGCAAATTATAATATCGCCGGAGACTATAATTTCACTAGAGAAAATATTTCGGTTTTTACAATTTTCCGGTGACATATAGGTATACATCTTGTTCTTACGTAAGTACCGTATCTTCTTTAAAAGAAAAAGTCCAAAACCCGTTCCCACGCTAAATAATAGGAGAAGGACAATTGACAATGGACCTGCCGCCATATTGTTTTATGGGGGTAGTACGCATTGTTTGTTATTTGCTTTTAATTTATGCTAGGCGAACAAAAAAAGTGTAAAACTGGTATTTTTTTGATTGCGTAATGTTTTATTTTCAGTAATTTTAAATATATTAGCGAAAGTATTTAACAAGGAAACTAAATCTAGACAAGGGCACGGACAATAGAGTCTGTGGATGCTAATAATAGAAAACAAAAAACAGTAATCTAATATACATATAATCTCGTGTCGCGGTGTTTATTGTCAAACTCCTCCGAAACGGCTGGACCGATTTTTATAAATTTTTTTTTGCATCGGGTAGGTCTGAGAATCGGCTAACATCTATTTTTCATATTTAAAAAAATTGCCGTTTCTCATAAAATAATTTTGAAAAACTGAATTTTCCATACTAACGTTTTTGGATTTTTCTCGGCAATGCGAAATCCAAATTTGGCAAAATTTTGTGGGAAGGTTTGGACTACATTAAGTAAATTTTCATCATACTTACTTTATTGAAAGTTGTAACTGTAACAACGGTACAGCAAAAATAAGCAATGAAACGGGCAACGGATGAAACGAGCTATAAATATTAGAGCTTCTTTTTCAGCAAATAAATCTAAAGTAAATATGTATTAATTTGACTCAATATCTCCGTTATATGGCCAAGGTTTTAAATAAAAAAACAATTTTAGTAATAGCTGTTCAATCAAATAAATTATGAATAAAAAAAAGCTTGAGAAAAAATCGGCAACTTTAGGTAAAGACCTATTAATAGTCAGGCCGTTTAATCGGTTTTATAATTGTTCCACGCTCTACCTACCCCCTATAGGGAACACAGGCGTAAACTTTATGTGTGACACTGTCGTCTCCTCGTATTGTCTTAACAAATCCCTTGTAAAATATTATCTAACGGGGTGGCGGCATATGGAACCACCCCACTCGTTTCGACCACCGGCGACGGCGCCCGGATCCGTGGATTAGCGCACGTGGCTGGTAAAGGGGGTTTAAGTGCTGTAACGCTTTTTTCTATCTTGAAATTATTAAAGTAAGCTTGTGAACGGTGATAGCCCAGTTGGTAATGAGCCAGACTTGTAATCGTAAGGTTGCGGGTTCAAATCTTGGTGCGGGCCTGTACCACTAAATTCGTTTTTTCGGATTTATGTACGGATTTATAATTATCACTTGCACTTGCTCAACGGTAAAGGAAAACATCGTGATGAAACCCAAGAAAACTCATTTTCGAAAGACGAGCGGTCCACCAACCCGCATTGGGCCAGCGTGGTGGACTATGGCCTAAAATCCCCTTCGTGTTTCGAAGGGAGGTCCGTGTCCCTCGGTGGGGCGACGTGTATGGGCTGGTAAAAAAAAGGCTTGTAAAGATAGTTAAGAGAAAAAAAATAAACCGGCTTCAAAAAGCAAAAAATAAAGACAACGTCATTTATCTGTTTGAAATCGGTACCAAGCGAAATAAGTTTGTTATGTTATACGTATATCCGCCCGCAGCGACTTTTAACAGATCACGTACTCGTAGCATATAAAATTACATAGTCTTTATTTTCCACTTTTTGAAGTCTATTTTTTTATAGTTACCGGAACAAATAATAGCTAGAGAAAGGGAAAGTCAAAACAGATGTAAAAATCTTAACAAAAGATAACTCCTTAATCCCAGCAAACCATATCTCAGAATTGGATAACTCTGCCTCACCTGCAACGGATTTGAACGACTTAAAGCTTTTAGTGAAAAAAAAAATGGCGTCTTTGTGATGTCATAATTTTTGACGATAGGTATTCCGAAGGGTTGACTTTTAATTAGTCAGCGAAATTGTATGATATGAATCTGTTAACAAGATTGAACAATCCCCAATAAAACCTTCAATTCATAAATAAAAAATATTTTTTCACTACTCATGCTCGGAAAGTGCTTGTTTGTGCAGCTTATAGGCTGCACAAAATCGATTTTTGTGTTCTAGAGCACAAAACGATCTACTATAGGCTGCACAAAATCGATTTTTGTGTTCTAGAACACAAAACGATCTACTATAGGCTGCACAAAATCGCATTTTGTGCTCTAGTGCACAAAGTGATCTACTCATAAATGGGTCTACACTATAGTAAGGCATAGAAAACTTCATACAGCCAAAATAATCAGAAGTTTAAAGATAAAATTTGTTATTATATGTTATTTTATTATTTCCTCGCAATCGAAGTGAAAAGCAGAGTTTATAACTCGTCCACAAAACCATTTTTATCCGAGACTTATAGCAGCCGAGCCAAAGCCGACTCGTTTTGTGCACTTGTTGTAAAATCTACTATTTCCATACTTTATTTTCCGTTGCCAAAGTTATTTCAGCTTAGTGGGCTGTCTCACTCTCAACGTCCTTAACTTGGTCTAATGTAAAATTAACCTTTAATTAGATTTACCCACACTAATTTTATAAATAGGAAAGATTTGATTGTTTGTTTGTTTGCATTGAATAGGCTCCGACACAAACGGACTGAATTGTAAAATTCTTTCATCATTAGAATGCTACATTATTCCCGAACATACCTAACCTATGCTACATAACTTTCCCGTATTCCCACGGGAACGAAGTCCCGGATGGAATGCTAGTCATGTAGTATGTAATACATTTTTTAGCATAACAAAATTTTGTCACCCCAACAATTACAGAGGCGTGAGTGCATGGGTGGATGGATCTCTAGAATACAGATCTCAGTAAATTTAAAACTTTATGTGACAAGACCGCTTTCCCGCGTGATATTTCGCGCCAATCTTTTTTTTAAGGCAACGACACGTCAATAGATAAAGCCATTGTCTATGACCGACCTCAGACGCACGTGCTTTCGGCGGCTTGACTCACTTTAGTTTTGTTTACTTTTTTTCTGGACATAGTAAGCCACCTGTAGAGCCATTGTAGAGTAATTGTAAAAGTTTTTGCGTCGCCATAGCTTAGTAATTTGCACTGTACGGTGTGGGAACATCTTTTTTTAAACTAGGTGCGATATTCTTTTGTTTGACGGTTTTAGAAGCGTGCTGAGCGTGTAATTTTTGGAAAATTCCGTTCTTATGAGGTTTAGAAATAGAAATTGGCATTGCTTACTAGTGACAGTATGCTATCTGTTTGGTTAATAACAGAAGAAAAAATCAGTTTCTTTCTTATTAAAAAATGCTGAGCAAATTTTTTAACTAAAAAGAAGAAAAAAAAAACTTATTTACCATATTACCTAACCTTAAGTCACTCCTTATACAAAATGCAATATTTAAATGGAAACATAATCAACAACAACAGATCAACTTTTAGTACTTTGATTAAGTAATTGCTCCTCTGATCTGAAATCCAAGATGGCGGATAAAATGATTACTTTTGAAAATAACGTACCATCAGCTTTACTAACTCCAAGATCATAAAAAAATTGGCTGTTCTAACGCTCAGTTGCAGAAACGTTCAACAAAGTTAAAGCTTTTTTAAACGTAACGTAACGCCACCTTTGTTAGCGCTAACAAGGCGGAAAGTGACATTATGATATTTAAAATAGCATTATCTTTAACGGACATTTTTGTTACTAGGTGAAATCTATTACAATCTGTTTAAAATTCTATGCGTCAAAGTTAACGTCATTCTACAAAAAAGGAATTCATGAAAAAAAAACAACGGGTTGCACTCCGGGAGTGCCGGCAGAAGTGAAAACTTGAACATTAACGTTGTGTATTAATATGGAAATAAAACAAAATACACAAAAAGAGTCCGTTATTCTCTCAGGATTCGATCTTTCGACGCCTCGCCTACGATCTGATAACTTCAATCGGCCAAAAATACAAAAAGACTTTCTTGAGTTGACTTCGTGGTTTCGAACCCTCGACCTGCTGCTTTCAATCTGGCAACTTTTCCACTCGACAAAACTGACTACTTTCAATTCAGTAAAATAGTCTATCGGTATTTGCGCGCTATGTGCGAATAATCATTGACATCTGTCACAGAATCTTACGGTTTTTTGATCAGCACACGTGACCTTACGCGAGTTTCACAGTTTTTACCCATCCCACAAAAGTGCTCAACGCCGCTAAAGAAGTTTTCACTTCAAAAACAACTCGTAGGAAACCCACCCCATACAGATTTTAATAAATGTGAGTGGTTGACCAAAAAGGGACCAGGAGGGATTTTTTTGAAAGTTTTTTTTTGTTTTTCATTAATTTTGTTTCTGTGGTCTTTCAGCTTTGTTTTGGTCTTATCAGAATATTTTTAAGTGCCATAGTTTTTCTTTTGCGGGTTTTTCAGTGAGCGTGCTCGAGGCGAAACTCATATCGACTCGAAACTTTAAACGCGATTTACTCGAAATCAATTATTTTCCCTTAAGGTCCCTCTTTGGTCAACCACTCACAAATTTAACATTGCTGACATTCAAAAAATATGCAAAAACCAATTACATTTTCACTCAACAATAATAGCATGGTACGTGACTCTACACGACTTAGTGAATCATACATCTGATGTTTCTGAAGCCCATTCACTTTGAATTTAGAATCCGCTTATCCGTTCTACAAGTTTCCCACGTTAGAACACTAAAAACTCCTTTCTCGCACCTCAAAGGATACAAAACAAGTGCACAATATAAAAAGTCAAACTTTTTTTGTCTATGGTGCGAAGTCAATTTGAAGGCTCTATGAAGTTTCGTGCAAAGAGTTTGTGTAACATTTAAAAAGTTTTTTTGTAAAGAGGTTGAGTTTTGAAAGACATTAGAATTTCGACCTCAATGAACGTTCTTTGAATATTTTATGAATGAATGAGTAGGAATTTTGTTTTGAATTTGCGTGGGAAGTTCGTTCTAGAGGTTTGCTCTGACTACGCCAATAAGATTATGGTACAGAGGCCAACGCATCAGGTTACTCCATTTTCATTGCAAAATCGCTCTTACACAACAGCACAGAGTCACTGTAATACTGTGACAGAGTGCAGGCGTGTGGTAACCTGAGTTTCGGCCGTCTGTACATAAGACATGAGCGTGTGTGTTCCATAGTGGACTCATGATGAGAGATACCTTGGTGTGGGGCTTTGAGGGGGTGGAATTTAATTATTTTTTAGGTACTTAACACTGTCTTTTGACGGCCGGTTTAGTCGAGAGATAGTGGAGCTGCCTCTTAATCGACGAGTCCTGGGTTCGAATCCCAGTAAGGACAAATATTTGTGAAAGAAGCAGATGTTTGTTCTTGGGTCATGGGTGTTTGTGTCTGTCTTTATGTATGTTCCGAGGGACCCACGATAAAAGGAAAAATCAGTGGGCCTTTGAGTGTGTAGTGATTTTTTTTTACCAGCCCATAATACGTCCCCACCTCAGGGCACGGGCCTCCCCTTCGAAACACGAAGGGGATTTAGGCCATAGTCCACCACGCTGGCCCAATGCGGGTTGGTGGACCGCTCGTCTTTCGAAAATTTTCTTGGACGGGCGGGTTAGCGTTTATTTTTTATTTATTTTTATGGTAACTTTTTAGTTTGTAAGTGGATTCAGGTCGTAGCCAAATGATTGACAACCCTGTTCCAATTTAGTCCTAGTTCACAAAAAAAACTTTTATTTTTATAGTAATGTCAAAATATATGAGTGTTTTGGTGTTACCAGCAAAAACTACCAGATGTTTCGAACGTTACAGCCACAGATTACAAATAGCTTTTGCTCCCTACACCAATAACTCTCAACTGCTCTAAACGCGCTAATCCTTGTAATCTCTATGAGCGGAGCCCCTCAATTCTAGCTTAAACGACGAGAATAACTTTAACGATACAACAGAAAACAGCATACAATGCTTTGTTGATACTAATGCTGTTTAATAGTTTGTCATACCAAGCACGCTTTGTATTTCGAACAAAAATGTTGTTAAGTTTCTCTATTATTAAGATTCAGCTCTGAAAGTTGGTAATATAAAAAACCTTAATCTTGTATAAACTGAATAGTGTGTGTACTATAAAGAACTTAAAGATGGATGTCCTTTTCCTGTGATTTAGTTTTGTTTTTGCACCTTTGCTCTGAAATAAAATAGAATAAATAATATAATTGCATAATTCGTTTAACGTTTTGTATGGGGTGGAAATGTGAAATATTGAAGTGGCCAGAGCCATAGTTTTAATTTTGAAAATTGCTTTTTTAAAATAGGATTTTTAAATAGAGTGGTAATGAAACGACTCATTAATAAAATTATTCGTAATTTAAAAAAGAAAAAAAAAAGTGTTTTAAATGAAAAATAATAGGTTAAGTAATTTAAAAAAGTGAAAAATATAGAATTGTAGATGTAGAGCTGGAAATAGTTTTTTTTTTACCAGCCCATTATACGTCCCCACCGAGGGGCACGGGCCTCCCTTCGGCCACCACGCTGGCACAATGCGGGTTGGTGGACCGCTCGTCTTTCGAAAATTTTCTTGGATTTCATCACGATGTTTTCCTTCACCGTTGAGCAAGTGATAATTAGAAATCCGAAAGGACGAATTTAGTGGAGGCCCGCACCAGGTTTTGAACCCACGACCTTCGGTTTACAAGTATGGCTTATTACCAACTGGGCTATCACTGCTGGAAATAGTATTTCATTGAATACCTACCTAAGTTACCTTTTTCAATAGCGACATACGTAAGTATCCGCAATATGCATAATATTACACACCATCAACCCTTTGACACCACCCGAACACACGACCATTCATATAACATAACATCCCATAATTTGTTCAAACCAAAAAAAGAACACTTTTGAAAAAATCCTCGAAAAATCACGCACGAAAACGATCTGTTAAGATTTGTACCAAATTCGAAATGTTGAACGAACGTGCGTAGGACTCCCTTAGTCGGTGCTTTTGGGCATTTTTTCCATCTATTTATTGTGTTTAGGAATGTTCAGGACTATATTTGTTTTTATAGCACCTCTATGCTTTATGGGCGTCACGATTTCGCCATTAGATCGGATTGGTGGCTGTCGAAATGTGCATAGAGATTGCATACCAAGTTTAATATGGCGTTTCATGGGCAGTTTGATGTTTTAGGTGAGTTATTTGGGATTTTTGGATTTTAGTGCGTGTATTTGTGTTTGTAAGTCAGATGGGGATGTTATTTTTTTCTTTAGGTAGACTAGAGTAAATTAGTTAACGCAACTTTATTCAATAATAATTCAAATTTAAAATTTTGCAAGCCACGGCATTCAATGTTTATAGCTTATTTCAATAAATATATCCCAGAATCATCTCGATCATGCCAACTTTCAAACAAAACCACATCAAACTCAACTCAACTGAACTTACAAAAAAAAAAAACACATCAAAATTTATCCATTCATTTAGTATCTATGTGTCACAGACAGACAATAAGTTCATAGCTCCTAACCTAACTTTTGATGTGATGGATTAATTTTGATTTGGTTTTTTTATTTGAAAATTCAGTTGATGAAAGTGATACACTGTCAGACAGATACACACGTCAAACATATTACAAAAAATGACGAAATTAAAAAAAAAAACATCCTCTTCTCATCGTGTAGGTATAGCAAAAACAACAAAAACAGTATTTTTCCCATTTAAAGTACATTACGTAATTTCCAAAACATTTCCCTGAAATCCACCGTGTGTCAGTCCACAACTATGTATTGTAATCTTTATACGTGTTCAAAGCGTAAATATGCGCGCAGATTGTGCGCTTGCGGCACGTACGCGCAAATTTCAGCGCCAACGATGTAAGTTATAGGCGCTACAATGTTTGTAGGTTGGCCGTATTGATTTGCGGAGTGCTGGGCTGGAGTGCGGGTGGTTAATGGGGGGGGTTATTAAGTACTTACACGGTAGCACATCAAGAAAAAATATGTTTTCAGTGAGAGCAGTGATAGCCCAGTTGGTAATAAATAAAATATAAAACCAGTAATAATAACCATTATATAATTAAAATATAATAATAATGAACCAATCTTGTAACCGGAAGTTGCAGGATCAAAGCCTGGTGCGGGCCTGTGCCACTAAATTCGTCTTTTCGGTTTTATGTGCGGATTTTCCCATAAATGCTCACGTGCTCAGTGGTGAAGGAAAACATCGTGACGAAACACGTCTAAGAAAATTTGTTTTCGAAAGGCGCGCGGACTACCAACCCGCATTGGGACAGAGTGGTGAACTATGGCCTAAATACCCTTCGAGTTTTAAAGGAAGGCCCATGCCCCTTGGTGGGAACTTATATGGGCTGATAAAAAAACAATCACCCCCCTTTGGTTAAGGGATTTTGCATTTAATTATCACTTGCTCAGCGGTGAAGGAAAACATTGTGATGAAACCCGCACGTCTAAATTCGTTTTCTCTTGGCGTGTGGTCCACAAACCCGCATTGGAGCAGGAGACGTATTTTTGAAACAATAGAATTCCAATTCGCATACCAATTGACAAGATTTGTATGTGATTCTCATGCGAATCTTGTCAATTCGTATGCGAATTTGGAATTCTATCATTTCAATAATACGTCTCCAGGCGTGTTGGACTATGGCCTAAATCCCCTTCGTGTTTCTAAGGGAGGCCCGTGCCCCTCGGTATATGGGATCACACACCTCCCTTCGAAACGGCACTAAATTCAGCCCTGGCTCCTGCCCTTACATTGTTTTAGTTTCCCTTGTTATTCCTAACTATAATTGTTCGCAGTTTAGTTAGTTAGCTTAAGAAAACATCCGTAAATTGGTCAAAGCTACCACTGAAGTAACATTTAGAAGTATAAGACATGACTAATTTAGTATTTTTAAAAGACTTATCCGCGTGAGGGATATTTACAAATAATTTTAGGGACAGTGTTTGGCGCGAATGGGACTTGAACCCACGACCCCAGGATTAGATCTTCTGGTGCTCTCTAACCAACTGATCAGCAGATAAACACAAACAAAAACGTCATCTAGATAGTACACTGTATGTTTTTTGTTTTTGTTAAATTTTTCAAAAGGCTTTTACTCAACTTTGGTAAAATATATTATATGGGCCCTCTGAACTACCATAAAAAAAGAATCATCAAAATCAATTCATTATTAGCCGAGTAATTGCGTGACAATCATTAAAAAAAACATCTAGGTAGTAGAATTGAGAACCTCCTCCTTTTTTTATGATTTTGGTTAAAGATAAAGATTAAGTAAGACTAACATGTGTGTTAGTATTAGTATCGCCTACAATAATTTAAATTGAGAACTAGGTACGTCCTTTTCTTTAAGGTTTGACATTTTATTTTAATTTTATTATTTTAATTAATTTTATGAAATACTAGCTTTCCGCCCGCGTGGACTACAGGTTATGTTGTGCCCAACTGTGGGATAAAATGTAGCCTATGACTTTTCCCAGGCTGTAATCTATCTTTGTACCAAATTCCATTAAAATCGGTTCAGTAGTTTAGGCGTGAAAGACGGACAGACAGACAGAGTTACTTTCGCATTTATAATATTAGTATGGATTGAGCAATGTTTTCGTACACCATTCCTCAATGGTAAAATGTGTTGGACGATTACTTTAAGATCAATCAATTGTAACCACAATTGCACGAATAAATGATTCTATTGTCTTTCACTCTTATTCAATCGATAATACTAAAAATCTGAATAAAATAAATAAACCAGTACTTAGAGTCGTCCCAACTCTGGCTTCAACCCAAAAATCTGACCAATAGGAGGCTCCAATTCAAATTGAGAGATAAATAAACAAAATAAAACTGGTTCGCGCGTTTCTTGGAAAAAGCATATCAGGCGGCCATCTTGTATTGTTTGCTTAAGAAAGATGGCTACTGGCGCGCGCTGTGTACGCGGTCAACATTTTCTTTTTTACTTTTTTTTTCTCAAACTTAAACAGGTTTGACGAAGGAGATTCCGATAGATTTTTTCTGTTGATGGTGTTCTTTGAAAGCTAGTAGGCTGATTGTGAATGGCAGATACAGAGTTTAAGTTGAGGGAAAACCATAGGTCTTTTTTTATTTTATTATAAGATGGGTTAACTCTTGACCTCAATCTTGAGCATAAAGGTCAAAGATGAGGTCGACGATGGAGCGAGTTAACCCAGAAAATGCCTATAAAGGCACTGGTACTCCCACGCACCGACGGAACACAGCAGGCTGTTTGGCGTCGGACTTCGGTAGGAGGGTGGTCGCGAACCAGACGGCCCTTTACAGAGCCTACCACACCGCATGAGACCATAGGACGACACCTCAGATTCAGAAAAAAATGAAGTGTCGTTGCCTGGGATGGATTACTAGGAGGCAGGTCTCATTTGTGTTTCCTTAGTCGCCTCTTACGACACCCACGGAAAGAGATGGGGTGGTGTTATTCTCAACCGATCACCACACGGTTAGAATGTTTCACATCCGGCTCGAAGGATCATGTGCACACAGCAGCACAGGTTACCCATTTGCACTACAAAAACCGGCGCTATTATGAACGTGATAAGGGTGACTTCAAGATCAACATGTATAGCCTGATGTGCCGTGTGTGTAATGATTTTTATTGAGATTTGTGAAAAGTAAAATTAGACTCGTTTTATACAAAAACTAGCATTCCGCTCGGGACTTTGTTCCCGTGGGAATTTGGGAAATTTATGTAGCGTATACTGCGGTGATAGCCCAGTTGGTAATGAGCCAGACTTGTAATCCGAAGGTCGTGGGTTCAAATCCTGGGGCGGGCCTGTACCACTAAATTCGTCTTTTCGGATTTATGTACGGATTTCTAATTATCACTTGCTCAACGGTGAAGGAAAACATCGTGATGAAACCCGCCCGTCCAACAAAATTCATTTTCGAAAGACGAGCGGTCCACCAACCCGCATTGGGCCAGCGTGATGGACTATGGCCTAAATCCCCTTCATGTTTCGAAAGGAGGCCCGTGCTCCTCGGTGGGGACGCATATGGGCTGGTAAGATGTAGCGTATGTTACTCACGGATAATGTAGCATTCTAATAGTGAAAGAATTTTTGAAATCGGTCCAGTAGTTTCGGAGCCTATTCAACGCAAACAAACAAACAATCAAATCTTTCCTGTTTATAAATATTAGTGTAGATCAAGGAAGTGACAGTCCACGGAACTGAACAACTTTCCTCATGGAACATAGGTAGAAAAATATTTAAAAAATTCGCCTCTCCATGCCTCTCCATACATACGGTGCACTCTGTTTGTGGAATTCACTGCCGCTTTCGATCCAGGCAAGTCGATCGTTGGACGTGTTCAAGAAACAGCTGAAAGAGCATTATCCGTCAACATAAACTTATTTATCCTGCATGTGTAGTGTATGTATTTATGTTTATATGTATAAACATATGTATATTGTATATAAATACAGGGTGTAAATCTGCAAGGTTGCCATATTCAATGATGGAATAGTATGGTATGGTACCAACTTTATTCGATAATACCGAAAACGGAACATTTAACTATAAACGAAAAAAAAACAAGACTTTGTTTTGAGCTCTAGAGAATAACTCACCTAGGCTGAAATAAAAAATGTAGTGCACTGAAAATACCCCAACATTATCGCATCTAAGCCATGTTATTTTAGTGATGTGCATATAATTTCGATGAATTAATGATGCGCACGCGAGTTGTCGATAAAAAAATTAAAATAAATTAAATTGTCAAAATTTTAGGTTTTTATATTATTATTGATTTCAACTCTATATCAGCTGTATATTTGCTCCTGAGAATATGACAACATTGCAGATTTACAGTTTGTATATTATTTATGTTTTTTTTAATTGAAATATTTTAAAAGAAACAGTAATTGCTTAACCTAATGATCTAACATAAACCACAATATGGACATCACGATGTTTTCCTTCACCGTTGAGCAAGTGATAATTAGAAATCCGTACATAAATACGAAAAGACGAATTTAGTGGTACAGGCCCGCACCAGTATTTGATACCGCAACCTTCCGATTACAAGGCTGGCTCATAACCAACTGGGCTATCAGTGTTACAAATGATTCGATAATATTCACGTGACATAGATAAAGTCGTTAATGTAGCAATTAATGTGTGTTACAGTTTATTTTCAGTATCTTGCATGCTTTGTAACCATTTTCTCAATACTTACTTAACATTTATGATTGCTTATAATTTTTTTTGCGTGTATGTGTTTCTGCCAATGTTTTTCAAATCTCTTTTTAATAATTACCTTTTAGCTCAGTCTGTAACTTTTTACCTTTAAGACTTACAGAATAATCATGTATGCAAAAAATGTAGGCAATTTTGTCTTCTTTGAACCCTTCATAGACACTTTTGTGATTTAGAAAATAATTGAGAAGTTATTTCAAATATACCTAATTTTGGCACCTTTAATTCACGATGGCGGCTAACGCCTGGGTCCTTCAAGGTCGAGAACTTGGATTTTTATTAACCTGCCATACCTAAACAATATTGTGTCAAAACATTTTCTACGCCACCTTTTGCAATGCAAAGGCCTTTGCATTTCCCCACAGACTGAGCTATTTACTGGAAAGGGTTTAGGGGGGTGGTTAAGTTTATTATTTAAGGTTTTTATTTATCTATTGTATTGTTAAGCATTTTTAATCCCCGAAAAAAAGGGTGGTGTTATAAGTTTGAAGTATGTGTATCTGTTTGGAATTCAATGCGGTTTTTAGGGTTCCGTACCCAAACGGTTAAAACGGGACCCATTACAAAGACTCCGCTGTCCATCCGTCTGTCACCAGGCTGTATCTCATGAACCGTGATAGTAAGACAGTTGAAATTTTCACAGACGATGTATTTCTGTTGCCGCTATAACAACAAATATTAAGAAATAGAATAAAATAAATATTTAAGAGGGCTCCGATACAACAAACGTGAGTTTTTTTGCCGTTTTTATAGATAATGGTACGGAACCCTTCGTGCGCGAGTCCGGCTCGCACTTGGCCGGTTTTTTATTTTAGTTGGAAAGCTGACATAATCGAAATGGTTTTTATAAGCAACCAAATGTCGAGAGTGACAATTTTTTTTTTAAATTTTAGAGTTATTTGCTTGGGTGATTTGTTTCTGCCAGGAGTACACAACGACCACAACGGATATCCATTATGGTGTCGTGCCCAGTGTATCTTACTTTTTTTCACCAGCCCATATACGTCCCCACCGAGGGGCACGGGCCTCCCTTCGAGACACGAAGGGGATTTAGGCCATAGTCCACCACGCTGGCCCAATGCGGGTTGGTGGACCGCTCGTCTTTCGAAAATGAGTTTTCTTGGACGGGCGGGTTTCATCACGATGTTTTCCTTCACCGTTGAGCAAGTAATATACATAAATCCAAAAAGACGAATTTAGTGGTACAGACCCGCACCAGGTTTTGAACCTGCAACCTTCCGATTACAAGTCTGGCTCATTACCAACTGGGCTATCATTGTATGTTACTTAACCTTATTAAATGGTTCACTAGGCTTCAAGCTCTTCAGTTTTCATTTATTTTCTTTGTTATATTTACACATACATACGCTCACGCCCATAATCCCTATCGGGGTAGGCAGAGCAGCAGTGGTTTTAAAAACCATTTGATCCCACGTTTGACATAAATTCCGAGGGTTATTAGATGAAACATGACTATAGTGATGAGAGGTTATCAGTATTTCGCCCACAATACAGCGAAACCCTCGCGTCCTTTTTACTGACTTTTACAGTATGCCTGGGAAAAGTTAGCAGTTGGTACATTCTGAGTTTTTTTTTCACTCCCCAGTCCAGCGTAAAAGAACATATAGTACTTAACCTCATTAAGCGGTTCACAGGCTTAATACGTTTTATTTTATTTTTTCTTTGTTATATTTGACGTTATATTACTTGCTAATGGGCAAAGGCGTGTGTGTACACTCTGCCGCAGTTGAAGTACAGGCGTGTACATAATCTGCAATAAGCTGTCGGTGCTTTTACGGTTGTGTGTTTGTTTGTTCGGTTAAACGGTTTGTGCATCGTTAATATGTTTGTACTTTTCGTGATTTTTTTCATTTTGAACTTTGGTAAAGTGGGTCACTAATGTAAGAAAAGTCTAAAGGTAGTTTTATACACACATCAACACGGTCTAGGGATATTGAACGATTTTACATACAAAAGAGGTCTGTTTGAGAAGCTATAATAGCATACTCGAGATACATGGAGGGCTATAATTTTCAGATGAGCAAGTGCTAAACATAAATTTTCAATTCTAGTCAATAAATTTTATTTTACTTTAAATTTTTGAAAACGTGACGAAAATGAAAAAAAAAATGCGTAAATTTGACCATTTTCATACAAAAAGCAGGCAAAAGGGGCATTTTTGTTTTCGTTTCCGTCACGTTTTCACAAATTTCAAGTGAAACAAAATTTATTGACTAGAATTGAAAATTCAGGTTTAGCACTTGCTCGTCTGAAAATTATAGCCCTCCATGTATCTCGAGTATGCTACTATAGCTTCTCAAACAGACCTCTTTTGTATGAAAAATCGTGCAATATCCCTAGACCGTGTTGATGTGTATATTTAATCTTTACTACTAAGGCCTGTACCACTAAATTCGTCTTTTCGGATTTATGTACGGATTTCTAATTATCACTTGCCCAACGGTGAAGGAAAACATCGTGATGAAACCCGCGCGTCAAAGAAAAAAACATTTTCGAAAGACGAGCGGTCCACCAACCCGCATCGGGCCAGCGTGGTGGACTATGGCCTAAATTCCCTTCGTGTTTCGAAGGGAGGCCCGTGCCCCTCGGTGGGAACATATATGGGCTGTTAAAAAAAATTGTTAAGTTGATGTTTTCTGTGGTGTCACTCGCGTTAATCCCGTTTCCATGGGAAAATTACAGCTCATATCCAATTGTCCATGTCACTCCGTGGAAATTGAGTTTTCTTATTTAAAAGTTGTTTCGAAACCTAATTTATTAGTTTTATTACACACAAACATCAAAAATGTTTTTCTTCCATGCTGGGCTTTGAGTGAAAGAAAAACTTAGAATGTGGCAGCTACCAACTCTTCCCAGGTATACAGTAAATAAAAGTCTGTAAGAGGGATGCGAGGGTTTTGCTGTATAATGGGCGAAAGGCTGACCACCTCTCACCATTACACAACTTTTCCCATCTGATAACTCTCACAATTTGTGTCAAACGTGGCATCTAGTGGTTCTAGAATCACTGATTCTCTGCCTACCCCGTTAGGGATGATAGGCGTGAGTGTATGTATGTATGTAAACATTAAAAAAATAATTCTATCTTAACCTATTAAGTAATATCATAAGTGAGAAAGTTTGTAAGGATGGGAGTTTGTAGCTCTCCGTCACGCAAAAAGTACTGGACGTATTTTGATTAAACTTTGTCACAATGTCGCTTAAAATATCAGGGTACCAAATAGAATGTTTCAAATACCTACAGAAACGAAGTCCCGGGCGGAAAGCTAGTTTTTATAACCGCCAAAAAGGTAGAACATTAAACTCCATAGCGCGAAATGAGAACTATATATCATAGAAAGGTCTTGTGTGTGTTCAATAATATTATTGTAACTTGAAACCAATGGTTTATCTGAACTCAGCTCAAAAGCAGATGTGCTTAGGATTCTTTAGAGCTTCTGTTTAAGCTATCTTGTTACCTAGGATACCTATTTCAGACCTAGATGGGTGCTTTTGTGACTCACTATCTTTTATTACTTACTGCTTATTTGGGATTGTAGTTATTTCTTTATACTGTTAGGTACAGGCTTATCTATGGTCTCTCAGCCATTTTCGTGTTTAAAGATTGTAATAATTCTATATTTCAAATATTGTAGAAGATAAATATCGTAAGTAATTAATAGACATGAAAATTAAATCGAAAGGACAAAAAGTACCTGTAGTAGTTCTAGATTCAAAACATTGTAGGCGATAAATCTAATAATTCATGAAATAAAAATTTTTGTTCATTTGCATTTGGAAAATCGATAAGGAATTCGAGTTTTCTATTATTAAAAGGGGACTTAAGCGTTCTACGGAACTTTTTTTGCAATTAAAGGACCAAGGTGACCTAAAGACTTAAGATAATACTATTTATATGTTTAAAAAACGGTGAAGGAAAACATCGTGATGAAACCCGCCCGTCCAAGAAAATTTTCGAAAGACGAGCGGTCCACCAACCCGCATTAGGGCAGCGTGGTGGATTATGTCCTAAAACCGCTTCGTGTTTCGAAGGGAGGCCCGTGCCCCTCGGTGGGGACGTATATGGGCTGGTAAAAAGAAGAAGAAGGTTTAAAAACTGTCACTTCAAACTTATTGCCTACTGTTTAGAAAATACAAAGAAAAATCTTAGGAAAACTTGGAAAATTAGTCGTGTTTTTATTTGGTTTATTAAATACTTATTTAAATTTTAATTAAATATTCTAAAAATATCGTGATACATAATAAGTAGGTACTACCTTTTCACAATAAAATTGGTTACACTTGAACCTTTATTAAAATTAATTTAAATAAATAATAAAAGTTACCTGAAATCTTCATGTCCAAATTTTTCTAATTTCACGCAAAAACAAATCCTCGATCAAAAATTTCGAATCACTCACAACCACCACACCTTTTCAAAAATAGAACAAAAAAGTTGCACACATTATTTCTAAAGTTTGAAATTTAAAAGTTCGTCAGATGCCGCGAAAAAGCGCGCGGTTCACCTGCGCGGTATGTAAGTAATTAATATGAAATAATCAATTTTATTTTACAATTGAGTTCACGATTTTTCCGAGTTGCACAAAGCGCACTTCCTCGTGCAATCAATGTCAAAGTTTCGCTGCATCAGCGGCCTTCGATGGTCGTTAAGTTGTAACACGCTCGTAAATTTAATTTGTTTTATGAAGTCTGTTCGTTTGAGCTGGGTCGCCATTTTATTTTTGTTGTAAATGCAAGGATGAATGTTAATCCGAAAATATCTGTGCAATCTTTTTGATAAGTTAGGAAATACTCAAGTAAACTACGACTTTAATCGATGTTTTAAATATTTGTTACTGTATTTTTATAGCAAAAGCATAAATAATTCTGAAATCAAAAAGCTTTAAAATTGACTAAGCCATTTATAGTTTCGGGTCTTAACGTTCGCTTAGACAAACAAAAAGTCCTTCGTGTGCAATGTTTGAATGTAATTTTAAAACTGAAAAGGTAAATGCTAGTTATTATAGGCAGTATTCCACAATGTAACAAAGTTCTTGACGAATAAAACAGATAAAGTTATTTCTTAGTCATCACAAGTTTGAGCCATGTTTCAGCATTCAGCTACGGTAAAAGATTCGGGTTCGAAGGCCTCCATAATCGTGATTGTGCCAATGACTGAGTATTTTAATCAATATTAAAATATAGAAAGAAACCCTTTACAGGTTGGTAGTTGATAATAACACCACCGCATCTCTTTCCGTGGGTTTCGTAAGAGGCGACTAAGGAAACACAAATGAGACCTGCCTCCTAGTAATCCATCCTAGGCATCGAAACTTCATTTTTTCTGAATCTGAGGTGTCGTCCTATGGTCTCATGCGGTGTGGTAGGGCCGACTGGTTCGCGACCACCCTCCTACCAAAGTCCGACGCCAAACAGCTTGCTGTGTTCCGTCAATGCGTGGGAGTACCAGTGCCTTTATAGGCATTTTCTGGGTTAACTCGCTCCATCGTCGTCTTCATCTTTAACCTTATGGTCAAGATTGAGGTCAAGAGTTAACCCATCTTATAATAAAAAAAATAGTATCAACTCTACTCTATATTTTATAAAATTTTTCAACTTTTGTTATCGTCTTTTTAATTTCGAATATTCGAACTTTTTGTTGATAACTTTTCAGATAAAAAACAGCAACTTTTTGGTACAGTTCTTTTTAGAATGTGTGGCTTATGCTTATGAGTGATAAACACTACTTTTAGATAACCTAGTTGCGTTAACAATAGTTTACTAAGCAGTTGTAAATACTTACCTCATTAGTCACAGGTGTTGAAGTCAATATGGAGAATTATATTTAATTTTACGAGAACATCACTCTCAAGGCTGTATGTGCCTTATCTCTACCATAGTCAGGACTATAGTATAAAATTTACATGTCAGTGAGATGTAGTAGTTATGAAAGTATAATGGGTTTCTTTGTCCCTATAGTCTTTTTTTCGTGTTGTAGTAGGCAGAACAGCATGTAGTTCTACATAGAATCACTTGACATCCATTCTGAGGGTTATTGGTGAGAGGTTGTCAGACTTTCGCCCGCAATACAGCAAAACCCTCGCGTCCTACTTACTGGCTCCTACAGTATAACTGGGAAAAGTTGCCAGCTGGTACATTCTAAGTATTTCTTTCACTCCCAGTACAGCGTAGAAGCGAAAATTCAAAATTTAATTCAAAATTCAAAAGTGTTTATTTCATTGAACATACAAAATGTTACTTTTACATGTCAATACAGTAAATTACATTAGCGCTTTTGAATTTGCGCCTATTCGCAAAGGTGCAGCTTCCTCAGGCGAAGAATAGGCAAAAAACTCCGAGGGTCGCTCTTTTTAAGTCAATCATATAAGTTTTCTTACTTCTAATTTTAATTGACTTAATATCTGAATAACTCTGGCGCTGAGCAATTTATTCCCATGGTTGCTTGTCTAATACGTAATCAAAAATTCTATAACAGCCCTTTTTTGCGACTAAAAGTTATTCTCGAATACTTATCCTAATAATATATGTTAAATGTACTTCATGTGCCTATGTTCACATGATAAAACAATCGGTTCCTTCCATCCGATGTTAAACAACAATAAAATAATTTAACGGTCAAAATACAAAAGGCGAGTTTCGTCGTGCGTGAGGCTGAATAATGTTGTCTCCTTTGCCTCGCCGCGGTCGACGATGATTACTTGTCAAAGTGACACTTGGATTTTAATGGCGGGGTTTATTGCGAATTTTGATTGGGTTTTAAGTTTTGTTGGGAGAACTAGGTTGTTAAAAAAAATTGCCCTAAGGTCTTGTAACCACACAAGCCATAAATTCTAAATTTTGACGTGAAAAACCGTTTTTTCTTTCCTGTAGTCACCTTAATTCGCCTGATTTATATCACCTCAATTTCCCTGAGATTCCATCATCAGATCCTGACTTGGTGATAATGGGACCGACCTCTGGAGTATACTCTTTCTAACTAAAAAAGAATTTTGTAAATCGATCAACAAACAGCGGAGAAATAGATATACATAAACCTGCACATACACTACATGAACATACACTTTTAGTCGTGTGGTGATCGGTTGAGAATAACACTACCCCATCTCTTTCCATGGGTGTCGTAACTGTCGTAAGAGGCGACTAAGGAAACACAAATAAGACCCCTCCTATTAAGCCATCCTAGGCAACGACATCTCAATTTGTTCTGAATCTGAGGTGTCGTCTTATGGTCTCATGCGGTGTGGTAGGCTTTGTGAAGGGCCGTCTGTTTCTCGACCACCCTCCTACGGAAGTCCGACGCCAAACATCTTGGCGTTTAATTGGCATTTTCTGGTTTAACTCGCTCCATCGTGGACCTCATCTAGTGCCTTCGTCAAGATGGAGGTCAACCTTTCTTAAAATTAAAATAAAAAAAGATACATACAGTCGAACATAGAACCTCTTCCTATTTTGAAGTCGGTTAAAAATCTAAATATCACTTCAAAACATTTTTAAGCTATGACTAACACCATCAAAATTTGCCCCGACAAAGACTCCCACATCATTTCGCGTGTCCAAACCGCCCACCCGCTAACTACATGACAATTACTGAAAATTCATTCACAAAATACTAAACGTGGGAACGTTGTGAACCATAAAAGACCTACTACGGCGCGGGGTGTGTTAGTTGTGTACTATAAACGACCTACTGGGGAGCTATTGTTGAGTCACGTTCGGTGGAAGTTGGGTGAAATGGAGCTACCCGAGGGATTTTGACAGAATGGAAACTATATCATTGATGACTGTTATGACGTGACTTGTTACTGGCCTCTCATTACTATACATCGTCTTTAGATTCAAAACACTTACTTATTTGACAAAACAAAGAAAATATAATTTTCCACGTCAAAAACGTAAGAGTCACCGACTTCAATCCCAAAAATAATTAAAAGTAAATATCTATTGACAATAATAGGGCTTTAAAATTCTTTATATTGAATAATATTAAGGAACACACTAGTCGGAAAGACAATTTTTTCGAGAATTTCCCTCAATTTCTTCAGGGTTCCACCATCAGATCCTGGTTTCCTTACCATGGGACCACCCTTGGGATACTCCCTTTCCAACAAAAAAAGAATAATCAAAATCGGTTCATAAACGACGAAGTTATCCGCGGACATACATTAAAAAAAATACGGTCGAATTGAGAAACCTCCTCCTTTTTTGAAGTCGGTTAAAAAAAAACACAGGACATGAATACAAACACAAAAGAACATATAAAATAAATAGTGGATTGCAGTACAATCAGCATAGTGCGATCTCAAATAGGACACAGCTCAGCATGTGTTGAAGCCGAGGCCTCAACGTTGGTTTCTTCTAATAACCCTGAAACGTGGCATCTAGTGGTTCTGGACCACTGATGCTCTGTCTACCCCGTGTAGGATTACAGGCGTGAGCTTATGCATGTGTATTTTTGCTGGTGGTATTGAAATCGTCCAAGATTTCTTCCAGTTTCTTTGATAAAATTTGATTTGTCAAACAACCGACAGAAATAGAGGGGTGTTATAAGTTTGAAGCGTGTATTTGTGTATCTGTTTGTCTGTGTCATCGTAGCTCCTAACCGAATGGACCGATTTCGATGCGGTTTTTTGTATAAAAGCACACATAAAGCAATAAACGTGCGCCGGCTGGCTGCGGGAGCTGGACACTCTGGGCACGAAGAATGAAGAAAACAATTAATCTGGATTACATTTATTTTATTATATCAACACTTAAAACTTTATAAGTTAATTTATTACAAAAGCATAAAAACAATATACTATGAGCGGGTGTGCGCCTGCGACGGGAACTCAGATGGGTCTCTGTCATTCCAGCGAATGACAGCTAGAAGTGTTTAATTTCGAATTTAGATTTAAAATGCCAAAACTGAAGAGTAAAAATGTCGCAAAAAGAGAATGGAGAAGGAGGATGAAGACGAGGCGCATGGCGTCTCGTTACAAACGATTATAATTATAAATCTTTTTCCAATTTTTTTAATCTTTGATGTGACAAAAACCTGACAAATAGTCATATCGGTGGTTCAAATATTTGTTGAAGTCGTCTTATTTATTTGATAAAATATTTTAGACACCTGGAATACCAATCATTAACTTGAAGGTATAATTAAGGAGGTATATGGTGACTTTGAATAACCCTCGTATAAGAGTTGTATTGTATTGTAAAATGAAAAAAAAATGCGCAAATTCCACCATTTTCATACAAGAAACAGAAAAAAAATGCATTTTTGTTTTCGTTTCCGTCACGTTTTAAACAAATTTCAATTTAAACAAAATTCATTGACTGGAATTAATAATTCAGGTTTAACACTTGCTCATCTGATAATAATATCCTTCCATGTATCTCGAGTATGCTTTTAGAGCTTCTCAAACAGACCTCTTTTTATATAAAAATCACGCAATATCCCTAGACAGTGTTGATGAGTGTAGTATAAACCAAACTGTGCTTAATTTGTGTTTGGTTGGCGCTGTGTGAGTTGTCCAAGAAAAAAAACCGCCCAATGACCTCTAACTTTAAAAATTGCACCTTTAGTTACTGGTTAAGTGCTCTATGCCTACCACCCTCACTCAATAAATTACCGCATTAGCTTGTCGTATTACAGCACAATCGCGTTGTACGTAAATAATAAATCTCTTTTGACAAAAAAGGTTGCATATCAGGAATATCGCTTTGTCTATGGTACGTGCCGTGGAATGTACTGGCCGAATTACGCGTCGACGATAAAAATGGACGCCCGCTTGTCTATGGTAGTTTGTTGTGGCGGGAAATTGGTATTGATTTCGTATTGGGATTTGTAGGTTATGTGTGAATTGGGTTTTTTACCGACTTCAAAAAAGGAGGAGGTATGTTTTTTTAAATGTATGTTTAGCGATTTCTCTGCCAATTATGGCCCGATTTTCAAAATCCTTTTTTTGTTCGAAAGAGGTGGTCCCTTATAAATTTTATCGAAAATGATTCAGCGCTTTTAAAAAAATCTACAAAAACAAAAAATACTACAAACCAGAACATCATCTAAATAAATGAGTGACATTTTCGTTTGTGGTTATCTGCTTATAGGCATTGTAGTCTGCAAAAATACTAGTTACCTATCTACTTTGTGCGAACTGTTGTTGGGATTGAAGTCTGTGACTCATACGTTTTTTTAACGTGGAAAATTATTACATTTCCGCTTCGGAAGTTTATTTTTGAACTAAGGGTGCCAATTACTTTGATCCTGTGGGAATTTCATTAAGTCCTTCCTTACCCCTTGCCTACATTATTTTTTCATGTTTTATTATTTTTTATTATAAGATGGGTTAACTCTTGACCTCAATCTTGACCATAAGGTCAAAGATGGGGTCGACGATGGAGCGATTAACCCAGAAAATGCCTATAAAGGTACTGGTACACCCACGCACCGACGGAACACACCAAGCTGTTTGGCGTCGGACTTCGGTAGGAGGGTGGTCGCGAACCAGACAGCCCTTACATTATTAAAGGAACCTTCAAACTAAATTTCAGCTTTCTAAGTCTATGGTGGGTTTTGTCTGCGCTTTGATGAGTCGATGAGTCAGTGAGTCAGGACCTGCAACTTTATCTATCACTAGAGGATGCTTGGGACTTCATTCCAGAGATAAATTCGAAAAATCATTTCTTATTGCTTGCCTACATTATAAAAGGAATCTTTATGCCTTTCAACTTTCTCAGCCCAAGGGTCTAGCTAGGGCATTGATTCCCAGGGGTCCACGAGAGACGCGACGGGGGTCTACGTTGGCATGACAAAAAAATGGGGGTTCACAATCCGTAAGCGGGGGTCCACGTTTATCTGGTTTCGATAGTGAAGAACTTAATGTTGGTCTGATTAAACTAAGAATTAATTGGTTCCTTGTGCTACGAGTATTAGATGTCAAAAAATTGGATGGTATCACATTTTTGATTCCCAACTTTACTTTTTTGAAATCCACTCACAGCACAATCAATTAATAAGTTCACCAATCAATTCTCACTTTTTTTCCGAAAACTGTTAATTCGTGGTTGGAATTCAGCCGCAAGCCGCAACGCAAAATTCCATCGTCACATTTTTTGTCAAGTTTTGGGAAAATGTTACGAATGTAGCTGCAGGGGGTCCACCGGAACCAGCAAAATTTTAAAAGTGGTCTATGAGAAAAAAAAGTTTGGGAACCGCTGGTCTAGGGTGTGCGTTGATGAGTCAACGAATTCAGGACCTGTAATTTTATATTTTATTAAAAGAACCTGTAATTTTATATTTTATTAATAACGAAAGAAGAAGCAGATAAGTACTTTAAAATCACGCTCACCACCTTGCCCGGTGAGGTTGTTAAGGCCTCAGCATTGCCATTTCTAAAAAGCTTCAAAAAGATGAATTTTTTTTTCCATTCTTTCCATGTACGAGTAGGAAGGGCTAAGCTTCTTCAAAGACAAAAAATATGATGATTTAAGTTCAAAGAGATAAAATGATCGCCGAAAAAATTCAAAGATGCAATGAGTTGAATAGGTACCTTTTTAGGGTTCCGTAGTAATCTACGAACCCTTATAGTTTCGCCATGTCCGTCTGTCCGCAGGTTTCCTAAGAAACCCTTGGTACTAAAGAGCTGAAACTAAGCACGATTATACATATGAATCACGCCGACAGAACTGTAGAGTAAAATCTTGGAAAAAAAAATTTTTTCGGGTGTCTCCCATAGACGTGAAAGGGCGATGAATTTTTTTTTTCTCGCCAATATCATTGAGTGGGGTGTCATAAGATAGCATTTTAAAAGATAGAAGGGGTTTACTAAGAACGTTTTTCGATTCAGCACTCCGTTTGCGAAATATAAATTTTTAAAGTGAAAATTTTTGTCAAACACAAGTGTCCCCCCTCTATACCTGCTAAACGGTTGTTTCTAAAAATGTGAAAAAATTCACATTGGTAGAATATACAACGAAATTTAAAGGAAAACTGTCACACATAAGTTGGTCCTTCAAGTTTGCAAGTAATAGTCGACCAAGTGCCAAACACTGTTGGGATTAATAAGAATGTATTTGAACCATGCTGCTACGGAACCCTACAATGCGCGTGGCTCGACACGCTCTTGGCTGGTTTTTTAATTTTAATTCTAAAAAATAATTTTAATATTTATGTAAGATTAATTATATGTAAGATTATTATGTAAGATTAATTGATCATTTACTTTTTAATTTTAATTCTATTTTTTTTAATATGCTTTAATTTTTAATTTCAATTTTTAAATCAATTAATTTAATATAATGTAGTAATGTAAGTTTTTTTTTGTGTGCAGAAATAAACAATTCATTCATTCATTCATTCATTCATTCATTCAATTCTCCCAAATTACGGTCTAGAGTGTATTCTATTTTCAAAATTTTAAAAAGGTCAAATTAAAGAAATGAGAACTACTTTTATAAATGAACTCAAAATCGAATTTCAAAAAAAGAACTTCTAAATCTAAGTTATCTTGAGTTTTGAATTTGGAATCGCTTGGAACGGGCTCAATATAACATAGGAAATGTAATATTAAATTTAACAAAAAAATATTTATTCCGTAATAAAGCAAAATTTAACTTTAGAACATAATTTCCAAAATTGTTACAATTTACTCAAACGCCACAGGCGACGGCGGGGCGGTATGAGAGGTGCGGGGAGGGGTGACAGGCGTGGCGGCGGTAAGCCCCTCCTACCTAATGATACCTTACTGTCTGCAAGCGGATGATAGCAGGATATTACGGTGTACCGTACACGTATAACGTAATGGCCGTAGATTTAGCTGTACGATGGAATACTTACACCTAGTTATTACAGTTAATGAGCAGTAAAAAGAGTCAAATTCAAAATACTTGGCTTTATTTCATAAAGGTACAGTGTGTTACATTAACTGCCGTACTCAGAGACGTTAATTAAATTTAAGAAGTAATTAAATGACACGCTTTCCTTGTTTATACCAACAAGAGTGAAAGATACAACATCAGAGTTTAAGATTACTTAACTTTAATTGACGTATCTGAGTACGGCAAGGATTTAAATACATACTCATACATACATTTTCGTTCTTATTACAAGCTTTAATTTGACTTCCCCTGTTAGTTAGTATGTGTGGGACAATCTTGTAAGTTAAATTTGATCCGATTCTCGGTTTCCGATTGAGCTAAAATTTTGCATGCATATGTATAACGCGTGACAAGATGACAGGGAGCTGATCTGATGCAGGAGCTGGAAGGTGACCATAGGAATTCCGCAATAAAACGACACAACTCCATCAAGTTTGGGTCGTTAGATTCGTATTGACGAGTACTTTGCTCCGCAGAAAAGCTTGTTTTAAAAAAATACTCAAAACTCTAAATTTTAGAGTTTTGACAGACGGTTGACGGTTATTTAATAATATTAGTATATTATTAAATGTATGAAAATGACTTATTTATTTATTTATTTTGTTTTCTTTTATCTCTTATTATTTTTGTACTTTTGCGCTACTTTCGGTTTTTCTTGTGTTTTTCCTTGCCCTTTGGGTTGCCTGGAAGAGATCGCTGCTTAGCGATAAGGCCGCCCTTGCACACTTTTGATTGTAAGACTGTACTGTTTGACGGCCGGTTTGGTCGAGTGGTAGGTGACGCTGCCTCTTGATCGGCGGGTCCTGGGTTCGATCCCCAGTCGGGGCAAACATTTGTGTGAAAAGCAGATGTTTGTTCTCGGGTCATGGGTGTTTGTGTTTGTCTTTATGTGTGTTCCAAGGGACCCACGACACAAGGGAAAACCTTAGAGTGGGCCTTTGAGTGTGTAGCGTTTTTTTTTTTACTGTATCTTATTACCTTGTAAAGTATGCAAAAAAGTATTTATCTATCTATCTATCTAAAGTACTGAATTACATTTTCAAAAGTGCAGAGAAAAACAGGCAAGAAATTCCGGGGGTTGCTCTTTTAAATTAAATCATACAAAACGGTTAATTTTTTCAAAGATTTTTTAAAATCCGTCATCAGCCCATATACGTCCCCACCGAGGGGCACGGGCCTCCCTTCGAAGGGGTTTTTAGGCCATAGTCCACCACGCTGGCCCAATGCGGGTTGGTGGACCGCTCGTCTATCGAAAATTGATTTTCTTGGACAGGCAGGTTTCATCACGATGTTTTCCTTCACCGTTAAGCAAGTTATAATTAGAAATCCGTACATAAATCCGCACCCGCACCAGGATTTGAACCCGCGACCTTCCGATCACAAGTCTGGTTATTAATACTATACTTTTTAAATCCACGGTCTAATAATATCAGTCAATAACGCCAACCTATCGAAAATAACCTTGATCGACTTATTGACTTGACAAATTAAATATTAGTAGTATTCTTAGTTCAAATTTCGCGGTATCAGCGTCTGACGCCATCTGGGTCATCGAGACATAAGAATGACTGAAAGTGGGTCATTACTTTTAGGTTTTGAGGTTATGATGTGAAGCATTTTTGACGAGACATTTTGTTTCACTGATTCATCAACGACTAGTAGGGGGTCATCCACATATTACGTCACAGCGTATGGGGGAGAGGGGGGTCTTAATTTTGTGTGACGTAATATGTGGACGGCCCCTAGTCGGGCAGAATTAGCCGATCGCAGTGCTAAAATCTGGGAAATTGTAACCAGCTAAATATTTTTTTCTATAGATCTTTGCATTAGTATAAACATATTAATTTTGTACAACTTTACAGTTGCAGCGCGGCTGTCAAAAAAAATGTCCGAAACTGTAAAAACAGGTTTTTTGCGATTTACCGGTAAACTACGCGTCTGGCAGTAAAAAAAGTTATGTAACAAAAAACCGCAATAAAAAGACAAATAAAATGAGTTTTGTTGAGTCCCGATCGGTTTGATAGTTTTTGCGCAATCCGCAAAAAACCCCGTTTTTGGCCATTTACTAGCATTCCGCTCGGGACTCTGGAAAATCATGTAGGTACCCTATGTCCATCCCGGATAATGTAGGATTCTAATGGTGAAAAATTTTTTCAAATCGGATCAGTAGTTTCGGAGCCTATTCGATGCAAACAAACAAACAATCAAATCTTTCCTCTTTATAATATGTATAGATTGTATGTACACACAAATATACATACAGATTACAGAAGAGAAAGGACATATACGTAAGTTTTCTTCCAGCTAACCTATGTGAGAGGGAGAGGCAGTTGAAGTGGGCAAGAGACCAAGAGACCTAACCTTAAATCCAGAAAGGTGAAAATTTGCACAAAACTGTGCAGATCCCAACTATTATGCGAATAAATGCGAAAGTAACTCTCTGTAACTGTAACCCTTTCACGGCTAAACTACTGAACCGATTTTAGTGAAATTTGGTATAGAGATGGATTAGACCTTGAGAAAGCACATAGACTACATTTTATCCCACAGCTGGGCATGACATAACTTGTAGGTAGTTCACGCGGTCGGAGCCGCGAGCGGAATGCTAGTCATGAATAAGGCAGGATTTACAGGAGAAGAACAAAGTGCCTACTGAACAATCAATCAATCAATACTTTATTCAAGAAACAGTATGCGAATATGTCTTACATTATTAAAGTAGAATAAAGAAAAAAAAACATAATTAATAAAATAAAGGAAGTGCCTCTTTTCTTTATTTTACTAAGGCGACTACAGCACCCGATAAAGGCAGCACACATAGGAATAGTGCCATCTCCGTCTCTCAACAGGCCTGGGCCGGCAGTGCGAACAGTGTCGATACACGAAGTTTACGGACTATGAAAGCGTGCGTGCGTAAAAACATGTTCGAAAGTTAGAAAAATGAGATTTATGGAAAGGTAACAGCTTAAATCGAAAAATGCGTTAACTACTTATCGAGAGTGTTCAATCACGGACATTTTGATAGCACATTCAAGTTCCTGTGTGCATTTAACTATCGTTTTTACAGCTTAAAAGATACACAATATTGGTGTTTAGAGGTGACTTTGTGAGCTTTTTCTATCGAACCAAAAGTGCTGAATCATGTTTTCAGCAAGAATCTTATCTAGTTTATGTCCTGAATATTACCGTAGTATTTTTTTCTTCGATTTAATGCAGTGCGTCATGCTTATCTACGCATCATAAAATCGTAATTTAGGTGCTGTAGTCGCCTTAATTAGAACATTATAACTTGCATTGCAATTAAGCTCATAGCTTGTTCAGTGCCGGATTTATATTTTTTATGAGTGTAGGCCTCTTCATTTCCGCCGCCCCAATGTATGTACCTTTCTAAAATAATAATTATCCAATTGTAGTAGGGAAAGCATTAAAGTTGAATTGAATAGGTACAATAACAGTAGATAAATTTTCGATAGGAATGAGTTTCTACAGGGATTTAACGTATAGTATAAAAAACCATGAGAAAACCATTCAACTTGTTTGACTTTTATCCTCTGAAATCTGCCGCCCCTAGGACGCTGCCGCCCCTAGGCCACGGCCTATGCGGCCTATTGACAAATCCAGGACTGAGCTTATTCCGTTAATTTTAAAAATAACGACTCATATAGAGGCGAAGACTCGCGCTACAAGTGTAAAACTTCATGCTCTTAGGTAACTGTATCTACAATTCATATTTTTAAATCTTCTAAATATATAAAAGGAGAAACTGACTGACTGACTGACTGACTGACTGACTGACTGACATATCAACGCACAGCCTAAACGGCTAAACGTAGGCACTTGAAATTTGGAAAGGACGTAGCTTAGGTACAGTAGAGGTGCACTAAGAAAGGAATTCCCGAAATTCCCACGGGAACGGGAATTAGCTGGAAAATCCTTTTGTATGAAAAATCTAAACCGCTTAAGTTAGACGCTTGAAATTTGGCATGCAGGTACCTTAGTAAACTTAAAGCTTAGTTGCAACAGGATATTGCAAAATTCCCACGGGAACGGGAGTTAGCGGGAAAAAACTTTTGTATGTAAAAATCTAAATCACGTAAGATAGATGTTTTCAATCCGTGTACTCTGTACAAAAAAAAAATTAACACGCAAACAAAGTTGCTAGTCCTCCATACCAATTACTTGCCCCCACCTGGGCCAAGGGCTAGCGACGCTCTTTTGTACCTACCTACATTTGATTCTGAGTCATCAAAATCTGATCCCTACTTGTGTTAAGTATTTATATTGTGACGTTTCACAAGGGATCCAGCGTTCCATGTACAAATTCAAAACGTTCTACAATAAATCCTTCCTTTGTCCGCAATTCAATCCGTCATACTTAACAAAATTCACTCACAAAAACGGCTTTTAAAATGACAAACATTTGGAACTCAGTAGCTCCCCAGGGGTGCGTGAGGGCGCACCTGATTGGTCGATCGAGGGGGTGGGGGAGGACGACAGATCCAAGTTTCGACCAATCAGGTGCAAGTCGTGCCGTATCTCGTTCGCGCCCTCGGCACAAGTTGGTGAGGTGTTTGCGCGGCATTTTCGTTGTTTGTCTATTTAATTGATGTTCGTTTTTTGAAGGTGCGCGGAGAGCCTTTTTAGGGATGTGGCACTTGAGATAGGAAGCTGGCTGGATGGAATTTTGTGGGCTATAAAAATATTGGTAGTATACATTTAAAAAATTGAAAAAATTGATTTAGGTCTGCTGTAAGAAATTTCTTCCTAGAAATAAGCAGTGCCTGTTGTGTCGTATTTCTTTTTGTATGTTTCTTTTTATATGTCTATTGTGTACAATAAACTGTACATAAATAAATAAATAAGTAAAATGGTATTGGATGTAGCAGAAGCTTCTAATTTCTTGTTGAGTTTGGCATTTGTGTCGGTCTTAGAATGTCCCAGCTACCTGCTCTTCCCAGCACAGTAAGTCTGTAAGAGTCTGTAAGTGGGATGCGAGGGTTTTGCTGTAGGTATTCTGGGCGAAAGGCTGACACCTGTCATATACAACTTGTTCGGTTTAAATAAATTTATTTTCTCAAAAAAGACAATACATAGTCACTTATATGAGAAATACAAGGTAAAGTATTTGATTTTTTCATCATGCAACACCGGGGACATCTTTTAATTTCAACAATAAGTAGGTAGGTACATACACAATTTAAGTTTACAGTTTTTTACCAATAAGAAGTTAAGTTATATTTGCGGCAATATATTCTGCAAGTTTGGCCTTAAATACATTATAGGATTCGATATTTTTAATAGTTGAAGGTAGTTTATTGTACAACTGTGCTCCTTCAAACGTAAACATTTTTTTGCCATAATTTGTTCGTGGCTTAGGTAGTACGATATGTATAGCTGGCGCGGCGCATTTTGCGTTTGTGTACTTGTTTTGATTGTGTGAGTGTTATTGAAGTGTGTATGGTTTTTTGTAGAATCTTATGAACGAGAATGAAAGTGTGGTAGGTGTACAGTTGCTGTATATTCATTAGGGCTGTCTCTTTGTAAATTTTTGTGGTCGGGGTCAAATATGGGTAATGAAATAGTATTTCAAAGAGTTTATTTTGAATCACTTGTAGTTCTGATAGTTTTGTTTTGGTGGCACTACCCCAGATTTCAATTAAATACATTAGATGTGACTTTATTAGTGAGTTGTATATACTCGTAGTATAGTGGATTTTTCGTGAAATGCAACGGATAATTGTTCTGAGTGAGCCTATTAATGAAGATAATTTGTTTTTTAAAAGATCAATATGTTTGTTAAATACTTGTTCTACCTGATAACCCTCACAATTTACCTATTATGTCAAACTTGGCATCTAGTGGCTCTAGAACCTGTGATGCTCTTCCTACCCTGTTAGGGATTATAGGCATGAGCGTATGTATGTATGTACTTATTTGTTTCGGTGGAGTTGCTTTTTCCGAATGCAGCACATGAATTATTAGGATTTTGGCATACAATAATCTGAATTGTTTTTAGTTTTTAACCCCCGCCAAAAAATAGGTATGTTTACAGTTTGACGTAAGTATGTATCTGTGTATCTGTATGTCTGTGTATCTGTGTGTCTGTCTGTGGCCTCGTAACTCCTAAACTAATGGGCCGATTTCGATGAGGTTTTTTTTGTTTGAAAGCTAACGTAATCGAGATGGTTCTCGGTTATATATGATCAAAATTGGTTCAGCCGTTATAAGTTATAGGCAATCGAATATTGAGGGTGATACCAACACTATTTTTAATTTTAGAGTTACTTAAAACACATTTTATTTTTGCTAACAGGCTGAATATTCACTTAATACAAGGCCTTCTAAAAACAAATATTTTCAAAAATGGAACACCCGGCCGTCGGGACCGGGCAGGCGCGACGTCAAAACAGTTTCAAATTTCGAACGCTGTAAAATTTAAAACAATGCTTTGTTCAAGTCCCGAACCATTTCCAATTTCAAAATTTATAGCTTTTTGTTTTTAAAAAAGAATGACCGTTCATAATTTTTAACGGTGTCGGGTTATTGACAAGTCGGGGTTTTAATAAATTAGTGGCTAATTTATTGCTGTTTTTGGAAGAGATGATTGAGCTCATTTCAGTTTTAGGCATGTTTTTAAACCCCAACAAAAAATATGAAGTATTATAAGTTTGACGTGTGTATCTGTGTGTCTGTCTGTGGCATCGTAGCGTTTTTTTTGTTAGAAAGCTTACCTGATAAAGATGGTTCAAAATTGGTTCAGCCGTTTATGAGTTAATGATAAGCCATGAATGTTGGGCTCTCCCAAACTACCATACCAAATATAATTAAAAATAGTAATAAATAAAATATACAAGTTCGTAATTTTGAGGAAATTAGAACCCGTTGATGTCTTTCAAACACATAAAAAAAACTCTTTCAAAAGAGTTCAACGCGCGTACATACTTACGTAAAAATAAGTGAATATACAGGTTGAAAAAGAACCTCCTAGCTTTATTGAAAATCCTGAACCAGTATCACTTACTGAACCTTTTTTTTTTTGGGGTGGGGGTTTTTTTTTTTCCTAAACGTAGACACCACTCGGGCGCACCCCCCTCGCGCTACCCGCACCCCTCGCGTGCCTGGCGTAGGAGTAATGTCTACGTTTAGGCAAAAAATGAAGTATTCCCATTGAAAAAATATCTAAAAAAATTTTGTTTTCATAAATGATTGTGTTCTTTGAGTGGTTCAGGATTTTGAATATAGCTAGGAGGTTCTTTTTCACCCAGTAATAAGAAAGAAAAGAAAGACAGATTAATTATTTCGGACATCACAACACAACACATAGAACGTTAGGGACTGGACACAATAGGCAGAAACCACCGCTGGTTTCTGCCTGAATAGCTCGTAGCATCGCTCTCGCTGATCTCAACCGATCAGTGAGGTTAAGCAACGTACACAGACGCAGGGAACCTGATGGGTGACCAAAGTGGCAATTTATCACGAGCGTTTCCGTGCTTCGGTGGGCACGTTAAGCTGTCGGTCCCGGCTGTTGTCGATTGACTGCAGTCGTTAAAACCAAGTCAGAGGCCATTGTGCGGTGTGCGTTGTACATGTTAGTGTTTTATGTCAAATAAATGTCTTGAATCTTGAATCTTGAATAGGCGTAGAGTCTGTAGGGTCGAAAAGAACGAATGTGTATTTAAATCGTTTAATGTGTGTTTGTATGTATTAAATGTAATATTGACTAATTTTAAGTGGCATCCTGAATGTCCTGTAAAATAAAGATTTTTTTATATTCTATTCAGCTTATGGAAAGCTTTAACGTACATACTTAATTGGTTATAAAATTCAACGTATGTTAAGTTTATTTTTACCATTGCCCCTCGAAAAAGGGTCCGTTATTCTTCAAAAACAGTGAATAAAACGCTGTTTATTTCACTGAGTGAATAAAACATTTTGAATTTGGAACATGCGCGAATATACGGATTTTAGTAAGAAAACAAAAGAAAATGTGCAAGGAGGTTGCATACTCTCGCTATAAAAACGTACTAAAACTTGGCTGTATGGAATATGGCTCGGTTAAAAATTTTAAATTTAGAATAAGGAATTCAGCCAATTTTCTGTGCAATTTTCATGCAATTAAAAGTTTCTGTTAAAAGTTTTTGTCTCAAAATCATAAAATGAGTTCGACATCCAGTGATGAAAGTGAACCTCTCGTTCCAGAGTCATTTCGCGTTACAGCAGCAGCTATTGTTGATTATTTACTGTCACAGAGTAATTATTTTCTTTTTCTCGTAGTCAATGGTAAAAAGTAGAGTACCTAACACGTGAAAAAAAAAAATCATCTCGGCTCTTGTATCCCTCGATCCGCTCAGGATTCTAATCTAGAATCCCTCGCTACGTTCAAACAAAAGAAAATGTCCTTGTACATTTTCTTTTGTTTTCTTACTAAAATCTGTATATTCGCGCATGTTCCAAATTCAAAATGTTTTATTCACTCAGTGAAATAAACAGCGTTTTATTCACTGTTTTTGAAGAATAACGGACCGTTTTTCGAAGGGCAATGGTAAAAAATATTTTAAAATTTCAATAGGTACTATACACTTACGCGTTACATCCCTGTTGGGGTAAGCAGAGCTCATGTGGTTCTTAAACCACTTGAGAAATTATATTCTGAGTGTTTTTAGATGAAACCTATTTGTGAATATCCCTCACGCGGGTAAGCGTTTTAAAAAATGTGAAATCAATTTTAAGGTTTAAACTCTATATTCCTATTTATGTACCATATTTTATTGGTTTTAAAAATATTATAATAACTAGTTCTTAGAAAAGAGTATCCGATATTTCAGTGCTGTTGCAAGCGCCATCATCACGGATGATCGTTGGTAAAAACCCTTTTAAAATTAAATTTTGAATTAGGTATAGGGAAAATAACCGCGAGAATCTTAAACAATATATATTATCACATTCTACTAATATTATAAATGCGACAGTTTGTTAGGATGTACGGATGTTTGTTACTCTTTAACGCTTAAACAGCTGGACCAATTTTGATAAAATTTAATTAGCTGACCACAAGGTTTAAGTACATAACTTTCCCAAGTACCCACGGGAGCGAAGTCCCGGGCGGAAAGCTAGTGTCTTGATAATTCTTCAAGTTTGATGACAAATCAAAGGTAGAGTCCACAGAACTGATGTTTTCTTGAAGTAACACAAATTACTTACCTTATAAGAATCCAATAGGAGTGAGAAAGTCCCAAAGCAAACTTCCAACAGCATCCCCACGCATTTTTCACTGCAACGCCTTCAAAAAGTACTTTTCAACTTTCTTTTTTAGCTGTTTTTCACAACACTATACCGAAAAGAGCGCACTTATACATATTTTTCTCATATTTCAATAAAGAACACTGATTCGTCATGCTGAATTTGATTTTGGAATCTATTTTTAATATCGCTACGTTCACATTTTAAAATTAAAAACAGAACGATGATTAAAAGTAAAAAATTCCGGCCAGCGTCATTCAAAAAATACCACAAATCACTTCAAATCAAAATTCGAATCTCAAAACAAGGAACACGATAAACTTTTAATCAAACTGAAGAAGCAAAGGCTTGTGTCATTATAAAGCCACTCTAAAGTTTTAAATTTTTAAGTTGTGGTGCGTTAACACGTTACGCCTGTCCCCGGTTGACTGACAGCGCGCTTGCGCCCTCCGTTCCAGAGGGAGAGGTCAGGAGGGAGGGGTGCCTCAAGCCGAACTGCTACAGAGTATGAAATATAGTGGGAGGTAGGTTAAAGGTGAGTAAAAAAGTGTTTTTTGATGCATAAAAGGTTGATGAAAAAAAGACAGTTGGCTTATAGAATGGTTCTGCACTTCCTACAGCTGTATGAGATATACAGTACAAAGAACACACTTTATTTGCACACACACAAAACAAAATAGCAAGCAAGAGATACAAAATTTAAAAATAAAATTGCAAAATTATTGCTTATCTCTTCCAGGTAATACCCCAGGTTTCCTCTACCCCAGGAAATATGTTTAATTCTACTTATCTTCATCAATCAACTTTTTTTAAGGGTTTTGGCCCTCCCATATAAAACTGACCTGATTGCTAATGATCACTGAACTTTTTTTAAGAACTCCGAACGGAGATTTTGAAACTGTGGACGCCATTTTCTAAATATGAATTCTAAACGAAATTAAAATTTAGAATGGCGAAATCGCCAGTAAAGAAACTCTTTCCGGGTTGTAATACGTCAGAGCCTTTTTTGTTGATCAGCAGGGTGTACCGCTAGCAGGTGACGATGACCGTTTTGGAGCACTAAGATGTTACGACACAGAATAAATAATAGTACTAACGTAGTTACGACCTCCCACATCCCTCTGAATGGGTTCGTTGTTTGTTGTTTTGAAGTTTTGCTAACCGATAAATAAATGATTTGGAAGCACTCCACTTACCCCATAGCTTTTAAAAATGGAACGAAAAAATAAAACAAGTACTCGCGTTCTTTAAATTGGTCGAAAATGCAATCGGTGCCAAAAATGACAAAAATTGCGAAAAAAAATCCCGGAACGCCGGCTGTAAGTAAATAATGTGCGTGATAGAAGCAAGTCTATGCCTATGTAAAAATAATTTTCTTCTTATAAGGTTTTCCAAAAATGTTAATTTAATTTGACTGGATTAGTCCAGCGGCTAGCATGTTAATGTTATGTTATGTTTATCGGGCGTTTTCCTCTCGATTGGGCCATTGTGCGTAATGCTGTTTGGTCTAGCTATTCCAGCCAGCCAATGTCCTCCAAGAAGCACGCAAATTTTTTTACGTTCCTGCATGCATCTGTAGGGATCCCGGGATATGCAAGATCTGTTGAGCGGCTAGCATATGCCTCTGAATCTACGGTGCTGGGGTTCAATTTCCGGTCAAGGTAAACATTTAAGTGAAAAAAGCAGATGTCTGGATGTTCGTGTCCATCTTTGTATGTATCTCAAGGGACTCACGATACAAGGGAAAATCTTAATGTAGGATTTTGAGTGCTCGTCGCTTTTTCGGAATTACGTATAAAAAGCATTTTTCTTGACAAACTTATTTTCATTTCATAATGTATGGTAATTAATATTATAGCCCAGTGGCAATGAACAGATCAGTGAGGTTAAGCTGATGAAGTATGATATACCTAGAGGCATCATGGAATAAAAGTGGCCATTTATCACGAGCGTTTCCGTGCGTTAAGCCGGTTTGAAAACTCTGACACCAGGGTGTCAAGTTCGTCATATGCTTGATTATACCTACACTTTAAGGATGGAAGGAAAATACGTATAGTACAGCATTTTCACCCAGTTGCAAAAGCATTCATTAAAGTTAATACTGCTTTAAACATCATACTGTCATTTTCCTTCTTGTTGGCGTAAAAAGGACAAGGAGTTTTAACTTTAATGAAGGTTTCTGCAACTGAGCTTTTATTGAATAACCAGCATTCCGCCCAGGACTTCAGTCCCCAGGGAATTCGGGGAAATTGTGTAGCCCTATGTTACTTATAAAACGCCATACACTCAAAGGCCCACACTAAGGTTTTCCCTTGTGTCGTGGGTCCCTCGGAACACACATAAAGGCAGACACAAACACCCTTACTCCCAAACTTAGGGATAATGTAGCATTCTAATGGTGAAAGAATTTTCAAATCGGTCCAGTAGTTTCGGAGCCTATTCAATGCAAACAAACAATCAAATCTTTCCTCTTCCTAAGTATAGATTAATTTATTTTGAAACTGGTATTATCAGGTAGAATAGCCAGGTTGACGTAAAATGCAAATAAAGCTCATCGAACCAGTTTTTTAAATCATTTGCATCTGACGTTGTTATTTTCCCGCCCCGCGCGCGCCGCTCGCCCATTGGTCGAGCTCACGCCAATGATGGCGGACGCAAATTCAATTCGAATTTTTTTAAATAATTTATTTTGACGTTTCTATTTAGGTTGGAATTATTTTTTTATTGGATTTTTAAAAATGTACAACCGATTTGAGTTTTTCTTTTTTTTTATATTATAAAATGGGTTAACTCTTGACCTCAATCTTGACCATAAGGTCAAAGATGAGGTCGACGATGGAGCGAGTTAACCCAGAAAATGCCTATAAAGGCACTGGTACTACGCACCGACGGAACACAGAAAGCTGTTTGGCGTCGGACTTCGGTAGGGTGGTCGCGAACCAGACGGCCCTTTACAGTGCCTACCACACCGCATGAGACCATAGGACGACACCTCAGATCCAGAAAAAAATGAAGTGTCGTTGTCTGGGATGGATTACTAGGAGGCAGGTCTCATTTGTGTTTCCTTAGTCGCCTCTTACGACACCCACGGAAAGAGATGGGGTGGTGTTATTCTCAACCGATCACCACACGGTTTGCTTTATGTCGGATATATTTTTGCCAGTTTTTTGTCCTTACCATTATTACTTACTTATTTTAAATTACAAAACAGCATCAAATCTATTATCATATCACCATAGTACTGCTACAGCTTAAGTAATCCTTGCTATCCTTATTACTTAATTTAATTTAAATATTATAAATGCGAAAGTAACTCTGTTTGTCTGTATGTCTATCTGTCCGTCCTTCACGCCTAAACTACTGAACCGATATTGATCAAATTTGGTACAGAGATAGATTAGAGGCTGGGAAAGGAATAGTCTACATTTTATCCCACAGTTGGGTACGATATAACCTGTAGTCAGCGCGGGCGGAACCGCGGACGGAAAGCTATAGTAAAACAAAGCTATAGTAGAAAGCTATAGTAGTTTGTGTATAAAACAAAGTCCCACGCCGCGTATGTCTATCTGAATGCGATGAACTCAAAAACTAAAGAACTGATTTTTCGTACGGTTTTCACCAATAGACGGAGTGATTCAAGAGAAAAATTTGTATGTATAATTTATTCCCAAAATTCCCACGGGAAGAAAGTCCTGGACGGGAAACTATTAGTATTATACTCGAAAATACGATTTTCAAATATTTGTGTTGGTCGGGAATATAACCCGCAACCTTTAGATGAGTCGGCAAGGTGAGACAGATTGACCTTTCAGTGTTTGCCCTGACCGGAACCGAACTTAGGTCCCATCGATTCAGAGACAGCGTTACTAACCAAATGGATCCTGTCACCGTAACATTGTCAAACCCCATTCCATCGTAATTTGACTTAGTAAGATTATAAACTCTCGGTACTTTGTAAACTGCTCCATTTTTTTCACATTGACGGACTGTTTTATAAATATTACCTATACTATACCTATACTAACCTAACCTAACCAAAAAGAAAAAAGAAACAACAAAAAAAAACAGAAAAAAATAAATTTTAAGTACTTACGTTTTATACAGTGTGGTGATCGGTTGAGAATAACACCACCCCATCTCTTTCCGTGGGTGTCGTCAGAGGCGACTAAGGAAACACAAATGAGACCTGCCTCCTAGTAATCCATCCCAGGCAACGACACTTCATTTTTTTCTGGATCTGAGGTGTCGTCCTATAGTCTCATGCGGTGTGGTAGGCTCTGTAAAGGGCCGTCTGGTTCGCGACCACCCTCCTACCGAAGTCCGACGCCAAACAGCTTGCTGTATTCCGTCGGTGCGTAGGAGTACCAGTGCCTTTATAGGCATTTTCTGGGTTAACTCGCTCCATCGTCGACCTCATCTTTGACCTTATGGTCAAGATTGAGGTCAAGAGTTAATCCATCTTATAGGTAATAAAAAAAAACGTAGATAAGTTTAGTTTTTAAGAAAACATAACGAGCTCATAAATTACATGGAGCGATTTGTAAATACAACAACAAATAAACATTAAACAATTTTAAACTAAAAAAAGTGCGGACCAGAGAGTCCGCAGATTGTAATTTCATTTAAAAAAAAAAACCTAACTTAACCCATCCTAGTTTCATGCGCCCGGCTCTTAAAGTTTCGTAAATTTATAATTTTCTAGGCAAATTTTATTGCTTAGAATAATTATTGTAGAAACCGTTTCACTAGTAAAATTATAATATTACGGTTTCTACAATTTTCCGGTGACAGATCAAGTAAATTAGCACCACACAAGAAAAGGCAGAGCTTGGTCTGTATGTAACAACGGGAAGTCGAACCCGTGGGTGATAATTAGTTCAATTTGTTAGCACAAGGGCGGTAACGACGTGTTTCTCATTAAAGCTCGTATTTATAGAAGGAGACTGAAATCTTTATCTATGCTTAAGTATTGATTATCTCTTTCTCTCACTATTAAAATGACATCCGATTGCTACTTAAAAAAAAAATATATGAGATGGGTTAACTCTTGACCCCAATCTTGTGACCAAGGTCATAAATAAATGAGGTCGACGCTGGAGCGAGTTACTCCCACGCACCTGTCGGTCGAGCACAGCAAGCTGTTTGTCGTCGGACTTCGGTAGGAGGGTGGTCGCGAACCAGACGGCTCTTTACAGAGCCTACCACACCGCATGGGACCATAGGACGACACCTCAGATTCAGATAAAATGAAGTGTCGTTGTCTGGGATGGATTACTAGGAGGCAGGTCTCATTTGTGTTTCCTTAGTCGCCTCGTACGACACCCACGGAAAGAGGTGGGGTCGTGTTATTCTCAACCGATCACTACACGGCTTGAGCTTTCTGCCCGGGACTTCGTTCCCGCGGGAATTTCGGAAAATTATGTAGCCTATGTGTTAATCCAGGGTGTCGCTACCTCCATACCAAACTATATCAAAATTGATGCGAGCGTGAAAGAGTTACAAACATCCATCCATACATACGAAATTTTCCCTTTAAGGCGACTACAGCACCTAAATTACGATTTTATGATGCGCAGATAAGCATGACGCACTGCATTAAATCGAAGAAAAAATACTACAGTAATATTCAGGACATAAACTAGATAAGTAGTTTGCTGAAAACATGATTCAGCACTTTTGGTTCGATAGAAAAAGCTCACAAAGTCACCTCTAAATACCCAATATTGTGTATCTTTTAAGCTGTAAAAACGATAGTTAAATGCACACAGGAACTTGAATGTGCTATCAAAATGTTCGTGATTGAACACTCTCGATAAGTAGTTAACGCATTTTTCGATTTAAGCTGTTACCTTTCCATAAATCTCATTTTTCTAACTTTCGAACATGTTTTTACGCACGCACGCTTTCATAGTCCGTAAACTTCGTGTATCGACATTGTTCGCACTGCCGGCCCAGGCCTGTTGAGAGACGGAGATGGCACTATTCCTATGTGTGCTGCCTTTATCTGGTGCTGTAGTCGCCTTAAGGATAAGGATTATTTTGCTTAATCGAGCAGAAAAACATAAAAGCAACACAAAAATCAATGAAAAGCACAAACAAGAACAACAGAAGTCCTTTTAAAATGAATCCTTTTTCCCGCGCTATTGACTCCCTAACTTCAATTAGCGACACATAGAGAAAGTAAACTAAGGCAATTAGTGACGTCACGCGACGTCACCGCTGTAATGGCTACGTCATCGGTTTAATGATGACGCAATGAGGCGTGTGCGCGCGGTAGGGGGCGCGCGTGATCATTGTTTTCTTTTACACACAGAGAAAAGTATACTATTTTTCACTTTTTATGTATGTAAGTGTATACACTTACAATTTTTCTTGTAAAACTTAACTGAATAACTTACTCCAAGGAATATGGGAGGAAATTAATTAAAAAAATCTTTGTTTCGCCCGAGGGGCACACAGATGGAGAAAGGGAAGACTAAAGAAGAAATTCGTTTTTAAAAATAGTGATATTATATTTATTGGCATGCGAAAAATAATAATAATATTGTACAATTTATTAATATCTGAAATAAAGGCTTTTTGATTGATTGATTGATTGTTTCACAACTCACAACTGCTCATCTGCCCATCAAAAAAAAACTCTCTGTACTAACGCATGCCTTAGTACCTACAGAAAGTTTTTTTATTGAGAGCTTGTCCTTTGCAAAATTTGTTCTGTCTTAAGAAAGGAACCACCCCATAGATTTCGCTAATTTAGACCCCACCCCACACAAGAATGCGGATTTGCAGGTCGAATGGATTATGTTTAATGTGTACAGTCAAGAGCAGGTCACGCTTTATACTACCAATTTAAGCTGAGCTCTGCTTTATACTGCGCGCTATACAATGCAGGGCTGGTCCAAAGTCCAAAGTGTCAAGCTTGACATGCTCTTGAGTGTACGAATCATTCATAGACAGTACTATAATAATGCTAACACCATCATCTTAGCAACTGGAATTTACCTAAGGCGTTTTCTCCGTATTAAAATAATCACAGCTTGATCCCACAGCGGTGGAAGCTAAAATATAACAATATGCTGCACCTTGTCATTTAATAGAACAGGGAAAATCTAGGCTCGAATTCAAATAACAGTCACACATACAAAAGAATAGAATAGAATAGAATAGAAAAATCTTTATTTTATAGGACATTCAGGATGTCACTTAAAACAAATCAAGATTACAATGAAATACATACGAACATACATTAAACGATTTAAATACATACATAGTATATTTGTATTTGTATTGTTTGTATACGCATTCGTTCTTTTGACCCTACTGACTCTACGCCTATTCGCAAAGGTGCAGTCTTCCTCAGAGAAGAACAGGCAAGAAACTTTGAGGTTGCTCTTTTAAATCGCATTACAAATTTTTTTATTTACTAATTTTAACTAAATCTGAAATAACTCTAGAGCTGAGCAGTTCATTCCCATGGCTGCCTGTCTGATAGATAATCAGAAATTTTGTAATAGCCGTTTTTGCAAAGTTTTTGTTTAATTACTGTCTTAAATTTGTCCAAAGGTAGAATACACATGGGAATCTTATTATAGAACCGTATACATTGACCCATAAAAGAGTTCGTAACCTTGTTGAGACGACTGTCTATACATCCAGTTTATGCTTGGTCCTAGTATTTACACTGTGCCTATCGCTATTTTTCTTAAACAAATGTTCATTTTTCTTCACATATAAAAGATTATCACATATATATTGGGATGCAAAAGTCAAAATATCTATTTCTTTAAATATTTGTCTAAGAGACATTCTAGGTCTCATTTGATAAATCGCGCGAACAGCCTTTTTCTGCAAAACAAAGATCTTATTGATATCCGCAGCATTACCCCACAGTAAAATGCCATATGACATTAGGCTGTGGAAGTAACTGAAACATACGGTTCTCGCGGTTTCAACGTCCGATAATTGACGGGTTTTTTTTAACTGCGTAGGCTGCTGAACTGAATCTGCTCGCTAACTTATCAATATTCCTCATATTTATCCCCACTGAAGCTTTGCATCAAGAGTTATTCCTAAGAATACAGTAGATTCCACAATGTCCAGTTTTTCATTCCTAAACTGTTTAGCATTGGGCAAGGTAAATTTAACACATTTGGTTTTTTTCTCGTCCAAAAGAAGGTTATTTACAGTAAATCATTCAACTACCTTTGAGATCGCAGTATTCACATCGTCATAATCGGTGTCGTACCTCTTCACTTTAACTATGAGTGATGTGTCATCTGCAAATAATACGATCTCATGGGCGTCTTTAACAAGAGAAGCTAAGTCATTAATGTGAACGAGAAACAAGAATGGTCCTAGGATTGAACCCTGTGGGACGCCCATACAGACTGTGGACCCAGGTGACCTAGTGCCGTTAACCTCAACCTTCTGGATCCTATTACTCAGTTAAGATTTCAGAAGATTAAGTGCGTCTCCTCTTATGCCATAATGATGTAATTTTCTGATCAGAGTTTCATAATGAACACAGTCGAAAGCCTTGGACAAATCACAGAAGACTCCAAGAGCATCTTGCGAGTCCTCCCAGGCCGCAAAAATATGACGAATGAGCTCAACACCAGCATCGGTTGTAGAGCGACCCCGTGTGAATCCAAATTGATTTATATTCATAAGGTTGTTAGTGTAGAAATGAGTGGTTATTTGATTGAAGATAATTTTTTCAAATATCTTGCTAAGGGCTGGTTGTATTGAAATTGGTCTAAAGTTGGTGGGGTCCGATGTACTACCAGCTTTAAACAGAGGAATTACTTTACTATGTTTCATCAAATCAGGAAACACACCATCATCAACACAATTATTAAAAATAAACGCTAGGTATGGAGCAATACAATCTATTATGGGATTTATCACCTTTACTGAAAGACCATCAAGGTCCGCAGTCTTTTTTATATTTAACATCTTAAAAGTTTTAAGAATGTCGACAATTCTAACATGTGAAAAACTGAAAGGAACTTTACTTTCGTCTACATTCTGTTTGAGCATGATTCAGCGAGAGCGGAAGATGAGTTTAGTGACTGAGAAGTAATTTAGAAGTACAATACAATACAAATATACTTTATTGCACACCTACATTACAGAATATGATACAGAGTAAAAGTTACATTATGAACAGTAATAAAGTTAGGGTACAAAAGGCGGCCCCATTGCTAAGAAGCAATGGTAATTGAAGCAATGGTGGAGTAATTAATTTAGTATCTTAAATCTATCTTATAATGGGGAGAATTTACCCATTTTAAGGAACATATAATCTGATAAGTACTAAACAAAAGTTTTTCGATAGCAGAGTAAATTATAAAACTTTTTTTTTTGCGATACTTCTAGTTTTGACACAGCCAGCGCTACCTACTGAAAGTTTTGGAACTATTTCGTTGCAACGCCATCTGTTCAAAATTTGAAAAGTATATGGAGTAGTACTGCTATTTGACAATAGATGGCAGAATTAAAGTACTCTGGTCCGTTACCAGATGGCGCGTTCGATAAAAATTTGTTAACAGAAATCATTGTTTATTATTCTTTTTATATGCAGTGGGAAATCTATAAATAAAAAACTTTAAATTCAGCCTTAAAACTATGATTTTCTTATTACAATAAATCTTCCCAAGACAAAATTACACTTTCAGAATGCAGTACAATTTTCAGTGAAGACATCACATTTAAAACATTTTGAATTTACAAAAAAAAATCCATCATTTATCTTAGAAAGCTAATTTCTTCATGAGCAAGTACATATGTTGGTCTACTTCAAAACCGTGCAAATTGTTAGCGTCTCCTTGCAATCGCATCAATAAACCTCCGAATGAGACGTATGCTGCTAACCGGGACGCTGGTTCTATTGTTGCTTCATCGCCTTCTATCCTAGAATGTGCAAAAATATTGCAAAATTAACAAATGAATAACACCACACCAAGTTCCTTTCAGCTACATAGTTTTACAGTGATGCCGTAAATCTTCTGTAAAAATATATTTTTGCTTTTATTTGTGTGCAGTAATAGGTTTCTTTATGTTACAGCTTCTTTGTCTTTGTTCTCACATATTATTTAGAATATAAAAGTAAACAGAGCCGAAAAAACTAACCTATAAACTTTTCCCGACATAACATACTCAAAACTGTCGGCCCGATTCCCTTCTGTTTCTAGAGGGTTCCATTCCCCTCCATCAGGGTATCCATTCTCCCTAAGAGTCGTAGCAAGCACCAGACGGAACTTATCGCCAATTTCCATTGGATATATCCACGAATTTATATCCAAAATCAAGTCCATTTTGAATGACTCTGATTCGCAATGTAACCGGCTGACTCGGTCGAATTTTTTCCCCTCAGGGTCCATATCTTTCACATTGAATATGTCCTCAAATAACACACCTGCCATTGTATAGAATTTAAGTATTTATTTCATAAAAAGCTAAATTTTGTGTTGGAATTTATGAAAACAACACACGCATAACACGCTACGAAGTTTGACATTTTATGAGTGACAGTTAGCCAGTGTTGCCACATGAAGTAGACGTGAAATCTGTATTTTCATTACAAAAATCCGTATAAAATCCGTATTTCTGTTTTCATTGAAATTCCGTATAAATATCCCGTATTATGATTGAAATTCCGTATGAATTCCGTATAGAAATTATACTTAAAATTTTTGAGTCAAGATTTAAATCAAAAGAGGGTGATTTCCCTAAAAGTTGTTTAGTCGTAGCGGGTCCGTTATCGTCGAGGTAATTTATTTCTTGGTTTCGTCTTCATTGAATTTTTGCTGTACTGCCACACTACAGTAGAACAAACTCACCAGCGTTGACGAAATTGGTCAAAATTAGGTAAAGATGGCTCGAAAACGGGGACCTTTTGAAACTAATTCTGTGTTTAGAGTAAATCCGTATAAAAATCCGTAATCTTGATTCATCCGTATTGAACTTGCAAAATCCGTACAAATACGGACAAATCCGTATATATGGCAACACTGCAGTTAGCTTTATTTTATTTTTTTTTTGTTAAGTAGTAGTAGTAATTTTTTTTTATCCATCCGGATAGGCAAAGGTCGGAGCCATACAGCCAAATCTTTCTTTAATTTCTTCCATTCAAAGTCTTCATTTTATGAAGGCAAAAGAAAGCCAAATCTTGAGTTTTCTATTTAAAAAAGGCAATATGCCAAATCTTTTTTAATATTTTATATCATAGTCAGTCCGTGTATTTCAAATCCAGTTAATATGTCAAATCCGTTAAGTTCAAAATACGTGTTAAATATGTCAAATCTTGGTCAAATCCAGTGAAGCAGAAGCATTTTTGTTTTTGAAGCATTTCTATAAAGTGTAGTGCAAGTGTAGTGCATTCTCTTTGGCGTTTTTACAGAATATCTTGAAAGCTGGAGGCAATAAAGCGATAAATAGGTTGAAAAGTTTCTGGCGATGCAAGGAGTTCCTGAAGAGATGGCGGGATGTCTTTATAGATTTCAAGCAGCTGATCAATGAAAATGATTCTAGCCAAGTTATGGGCGGGACAGTCATAAAAAATGTGTTCAAGAGTCTGTGCTGTGTTTAGAGTGCAATCTGAGCATACAGGAGAGCCAATTATTTTCATACGATGTAAATGGGCTTTAAATTTACAATGGCCAAATCGTAGCCGACATATCTGTGTATAAAACTTCCTGTTCAAATTTCTTGTACTCTTTGTAAACCAGGGCCTTTGATCTACCTTTTTATTAATTGCAGCATACCAAACACCTTTTTCCTGAGTGACAATTTGCCATTCATCCAACCATTGATTATTAATATTTACTTTAATGACATGTAAAAGATCAGTCCAAGGAATGATTTATCCCTTTCGGGAAAGGCAAAGGAAACTATGTCCATACAGCCATGTCTTCAGTGAAAAATCTTCTTTCTTCAACTTAACCTAAGCTCGTCATGTTCTGCGTAAAACCGGATAGCGTCTGTTTTACGAAAACTGGCGGCGAGAAGCACAACCGCGAGGATCTTTGTCGGTACCAAACGGAGCAGAAACACTGTTATCACTTGAATTTTTTATCACTACACGAATTTTAGTCAATTTACTGCATAATACACTATCACTATTACACATTAAACAACTTTTTCACGCCGAAAACGAAAATTCAATTGACAAAGCAACCGCTCACGCCGAGTTCCCGCCAAAGACCTCTTAGCTTTATTTATACAGTTGCCTAGCTTGATTTAAAAAAATCGGATAAGAGGCGCTCTTATTTAACAATGAAACAGTCGGAGAAGAAATGCGTCACATCGAAGAAAATATATTTATTGAACATTTTCTAAAATATAGATGACATGCCTAACGTTCCTCTTTTTTTGCGTCTGATAATATCGAGAGAGTTTTGCAAAAGAGCTAAAATGAGAGCCAACAGCCGTGAAAAAGAGCAATTATTCGAATTTTATTCCTCTAGGTTGGCAAAACTTTGACAACAGCAAAAGCGCCATCTGACGACAAAACACTAATAAATTTTTGATAACCTCTTTCAACGCGGTGCACGTGTTGAAAGTAATATTTTGTTTGTGCGCAATTTATGCTTGAATTATATTTATAATTTCCACAAAGTGGCTTGAAACTAGCCACTAGACTATTGAACTTGGTTATTCATTAAAAGTTTGTGTCATTTCTTCATCGGGGAGCGTTTAATTCTGTGAAAATGACCGACGTGGTCGCACCCGGCGGTGAGGTGGTATCAGAGAAAAAGAAGAAGAAAAACAAGGAATCTGTGTCTTTAGGCACATACCAGAAGCTTCAGGACTTCAAGATCGAGCCTTCAGAGAAAGTAGTCAACTTAGATACTGCGTATTGGCCTTTATTATTGAAGAATTTCGATCGGTTAAACGTGCGTACTAATCACTATACGCCTTTGCCATTTGGCCACTCGCCTTTGAAGCGCCCTATTTCGGAGTACATCAAAACTGGATACATAAATGTTGACAAGCCGAGCAACCCAAGCTCTCACGAAGTTGTGTCATGGATAAAAAGGATTCTGAAGGTGGAGAAAACGGGGCATTCGGGGACGTTGGATCCGAAGGTCACTGGCTGCCTCATCGTATGCGTTGACCGCGCGACGAGGCTGGTGAAGTCTCAACAGAATGCCGGCAAGGAGTATGTAGCTGTGTTCAGTCTTCATTCGGCTGTGGATGGTATAAAAAAAGTTACCCAAGGGTTGGAGAAGCTTAGAGGCGCTCTTTTTCAGCGTCCTCCCTTAATATCAGCAGTTAAAAGACAATTGAGGGTCAGATCTGTGTATGACAGTAAACTTTTAGATTTTGACCATGAAAGGAACATTGGAGTATTCTGGGTGAGCTGCGAAGCTGGTTCGTACATCAGAACAATGTGTGTGCATTTGGGTCTTCTGTTGGGTGTCGGAGGTCAGATGATTGAGCTGAGACGTGTGCGTTCTGGCATCCAAGGGGAGAAGGAGGGCATGGTTACGATGCATGACATTCTTGACGCGCAATGGGCATATGAAAACCACAAAGAGGAGTCATATCTTCGAAGGGTCATCAAACCATTGGAAGGGCTTCTCATAGCTCACAAAAGGATTTTTATCAAAGACAGTGCAGTCAATGCTGTTTGCTACGGAGCTAAAGTTTTGTTACCTGGTATTTTGAGGTACGAAGATGGTATTGAAATCGATCAAGAAATTGTTATAGTTACCACGAAAGGCGAGGCTGTAGCACTAGCTGTTGCGTTAATGACCACCTCAACAATGGCATCGTGTGACCACGGCATTGCTGCGAAATTGAAGCGAGTCATCATGGAAAGAGATACATATCCTAGAAAATGGGGTCTTGGCCCTAAAGCATCACAGAAGAAGAAGTTAATTGAACAGGGAAAACTAGACAAATTTGGCAAACCTAATGAGAACACTCCAAAAGAATGGTTAAATAGTTACGTAGACTTAAAAGCAAAACAGGAAGCGAATGGGGAAGAGGAAGGCAGCAGGAAACGGACAGCGAGTACAGCAAATGCCGAAGATCCTAACAACTCTGTAGAAATGAAAGCAGAAAAGAAAAAGAAGAAAAAAAAGAAGGATTTAGATGCAACAGCTGATGGAGACACCACAATGGAAGCAGAGACGACAGTAGAAGCCGACGAATCTGTACGTAAAGAGAAGAAAAAGAAGAAGAAGAAAGATAAAGATCACGATAGAGAAGCAGAATAGAATTGTAATGTAGACTTTGTTTGAAAGTTAACTTGTTAATACAGAGTAATTAAAGAAGAACTTACTGTTTCAGCTTTTGTGACAAGCAAATCTGCTTTAAAATTTATATTTTGGTGCGTGTGAGTTCCAGTGCCTTATCAGGCTTTTTCTGGGTTAACAAGCTCCATCTTCGACCTCATCTATGAACTTTGAAGAGATAACCCTTCTCATAATAAAAAATAAAACTAAAATATAAAGCAGTTGGCTTGAAAGGTTAAAAATCTTACATTACTTTGTGTTAAGCAAAAGGTCCTATTTTTAAGTGTTTCCTTTATTTAAGGACAGTTCTTTTATATAAGCAAGACATCTGAATGAGTACTGTTAAGTTGAAAAGTGTTAAGCCATCTTAAAAGTTTTATTTTTTATACGGGTGAAATTAATGTAAACTGTACACATAAGAGCAGGATAATTGAAGTGAGATTTTTTCCGTCACCATCCATTAAAAAGAAATGCATTTTTCTAAAAGATTTAAAACAAATTTTTAAATAGTTCTTAATTACATTTTACTCTTTAACTAAGTATCAATTTGTATAAACAATTGTAAGAAAATAGGTTTGTCATCAAAATCATTATCAACTAAGTACCAATACAGTGACCATTGTGTTAGTATTTTTACTTAGATCTTTTTTTTAAATGAACTAGTTTTTTTTTATCCCAGTAACTCTAAAATAAGGATATGTTTATAACCTGTCCTGTTCATAGAACTTTTTTTAAGATTTAAGTTAGTATAAGTTTGAGTTGGACTAAGTGCAAAGTTTTTATTCCTGCTGAGAAGTTATCATTAAATTGCAAAATAATATAGAATGTGTTTTTCTTTCTATAGATACCTGAGCCTAAAATTCATGTGGTATTAAGCATTTTGTTGAATAATTTCAATATTTTCATAACAAGTACTTCTGTCTGGCCTTTGCTGTCATCTCAAGACAATTTACCTCAGCGCTATTCGACACCAGATAGCGTTGGCTCGCGTTTTTTTCGTGAGATTTTCCTTTTACTGAAGTATGAAACAAAGTAGTAATATCTTACCAAGTATATTTTTGTCCTTTTCTTAAAAAACAAGTTGTTCTCTTACTTTGGCGAAAAAGCGCATTTGACAAGTGCGTCAGTCGTGATTGTGTATGATAAAAGGTGTTTTAAAGTTTTTATTTAATTACACCGATTTTAAAAGTGTTATTTATTGATTTATGAAAAAGAATACAATGTCTTCCAAAGCAGTTTTGCTGGACAACCGTTTGTACACACGAGAATATTTTTTATCCGAAGATATTTGCAGATTTTGCTGGGCAAAAGATGCCAGTCGAAGTTTAGCCTCTACATTATACGAAAATAACACAGGAGATACAAAACAACTGATTTACAAAATACAGGATTGCCTTAGCATCGATATCTCTCTTGAAAGTAGTGATATCTTACCGAAAAAGCTGTGCGAAAGCTGTTTTACCAAAATCGAAGATTTCTTCGATTATAAATGTTTTTGTCAAGACAATGAAAGAAAACTGCTCGAAATACTAACAAATTGCGAGGAGGAGTCCTCTGTACAGCATTTAGAAGTAACAAACGACCTAAAATCGGAACAAATCGAAGGATACTTGGAACTTGAGTCAAATTCTTTAAGCAGTTTTTTGGATAACTTCCAAAGCATATCTAGCCCGCTATTAGACCAAGAACAACATGTAGAAGACAAACAAACACCTAAAAAACCTAAACGAGGCAAGTACAAGCCAAAACGTAGTTCTACGTACTGTAATATATGTTGTACGGGCTATTTAGATGTAGAAACATTTCGAATACACAATGCAGAAGCCCATGGTATAGAAAGTAATGGACAATTTAAGTGTTTCGGCTGCGAGAAACGTTTTAAAAGCCGTAAGACTCGTTTGGGGCACGAAATGAACTTCTGTAAAGGCTTAGCAAATGGTTATCAGTGTTCATTATGTGACCATTTCTTGCCAAAACGGAGGTTGTATGAAGCACATATGAGAGATCATAAAAACAATATATTAATAAAACTTGGTGATGATTTATTTAAATGCAAGAGGTGTGATGAACGGTTCAAGACGAAGGAGTCGTTGGTGAAACATATGAAAGAGCATGATGGTGAAAAGAGACGTTATATTTGTGAAGTAAGTTTTCTAAGTATTAAATTACATCTTACCTAGATGATCTTTTCTAAATACACGTCTGATCTTTTCTAAATACACATTCAAACTTTTTTTTTATAAATATATGTAAGCAAGTATGTTTGAGTGCACATAAAATGAATACATTACCATAACATTGCATTATAAAACCTAATATTGTAATTTCATTTGGTAAGAATTAATGATGCAATGAATATGAATCCGAATACGAATAATGATTTTAATATTCTGCGAATGCGAATAGATACACCTAATAAATCCAAGGCAATAAAACCCACTTTACAATAAAAGTCAAAAAAAGTCAAAAGTCAAAAGTGTTTATTTCATTGAACATATAAAATGATACTTGAACACGTCAATATTATGAATTACATTAGCACTTTTGGCTTTGCGCCTATTCGCAAAGGTGCAGTCTTCCTCAGGAGAAGAATAGGCAAGAAACTCCGAGGGTCGCTCTTTTTAAGTCAATCATATAAATTTTCTTACTTTTAATTTTAATTGACTTAATATCTGAATAACTCTGGAGCTGAGCAATTTATTCCCATGGTTGCTTGTCTAACAGATAATCCGAAATTCTATAATAGCCCTTTTTACAAAGTTTTTGTTTAATTATCGTCTTAAATTTTTCTAAAGGTAGGTTTTGAATACACATGGGAATCTTATTGTAGAAGCGTATACATTGACCCATAAAAGAGTTTGTTACTTTGTAGAGACGGCTGTCTAGTATATCCAAGTTATGTTTGCTTCTAGTGTTTACATTGTGCCTATCACAATTTTTCTTAAACAATTGTTCATTTTTCTTTACATACAAAAGATTATTAAATATATACTGGGACGCAAATGTCAAAATATCTATTTCCTTAAATCTATTTCTATTTATAAATGTAAAACTGTGTTTACTAATCATACTACAGTTTTTTTTTCAAAAAACTAAGTTTTTGTAAATTGCTGGGCCCCAGATGATTCCTTTTTTTTTGTCTGGATATTGCCAGATGTCAAACAAAATGTAGCCACAGTGGACGGTTTTATAGAAAAATATTTTTGTGAAATTTTTTTCAAAATGGGAAAATGCAAATCTTCACGCCAGAATATCAAAGGGTCAGCAGTTGGCAGGGTCTGTTTTAGCTAACCTTGCTAAGTTAAGTATTCGTTGCATCACTAGTAAGAATATGATCACTCAGTACTTTGTGAACTGCCTCAATTTTTTACATATTGACTGACTTTTTTATAACATTAATGCAAAATAACATAACCTAGCTTATCCTAATTTCATGCAGACTGCTCTTAAAGTTTCATGGAATTGTAATTTTAGTGGCAAATGGGGCACAAAGTACTGAGAGTTTAATCATACTAAGTCAAACTATAATATTACGGGTTTCACAATGTATTCCAGACATGCGGCCGCGTGTTCGCGCGTCAAGACTACCTCCATAAGCACACACTCACGCACACAGGCGTGAAGAGACACGCGTGTCCCCAGTGCGACTTCAGCACCGCGCAGCGATCTTCACTCACCGTTCATATCAGGTGAGGTCATATCAAGACTACCTCCATAAACACACACTCACGCACACAGGCGTGAAGAGACACGCGTGTCCCCAGTGCGACTTCAGCACCGCACAGCGATCTTCACTCACCGTTCATATCAGGTGAGGTCATATCAAGACTACCTCCACAAGCACACACTCACGCACACAGGCGTGAAGAGACACGCGTGTCCCCAGTGCGACTTCAGCACTGCGCAGCGATCTTCACTCACCGTTCATATCAGGTGAGGTCATATCAAGACTACCTCCATAAACACACACTCACGCACACAGGCGTGAAGAGACACGCGTGTCCCCAGTGCGACTTCAGCACCGCACAGCGATCTTCACTCACCGTTCATATCAGGTGAGGTCATATCAAGACTACCTCCACAAACACACACTCACGCACACAGGCGTGAAGAGACACGCGTGTCCCCAGTGCGACTTCAGCACCGCGCAGCGATCTTCACTCACCGTTCATATCAGGTGAGGTCATATCAAGACTACCTCCATAAACACACACTCACGCACACAGGCGTGAAGAGACACGCGTGTCCCCAGTGCGACTTCAGCACCGCACAGCGATCTTCACTCACCGTTCATATCAGGTGAGGTCATATCAAGACTACCTCCACAAACACACACTCACGCACACAGGCGTGAAGAGACACGCGTGTCCCCAGTGCGACTTCAGCACCGCGCAGCGATCTTCACTCACCGTTCATATCAGGTGAGGTCATATCAAGACTACCTCCATAAACACACACTCACGCACACAGGCGTGAAGAGACACGCGTGTCCCCAGTGCGACTTCAGCACCGCGCAGCGATCTTCACTCACCGTTCATATCAGGTGAGGTCATATCAAGACTACCTCCACAAACACACACTCACACACACAGGCGTGAAGAGACACGCGTGTCCCCAGTGCGACTTCAGCACCGCGCAGCGATCTTCACTCACCGTTCATATCAGGTGAGATCATATCAAGACTACCTCCACAAGCACACACTCACGCACACAGACGTGAAGAGACACGCGTGTCCCCAGTGCGACTTCAGCACCGCGCAGCGATCTTCACTCACCGTTCATATCAGGTGAGGTCATATCAAGACTACCTCCACAAACACACACTCACGCACACAGGCGTGAAGAGACACGCGTGTCCCCAGTGCGACTTCAGCACCGCGCAGCGATCTTCACTCACCGTTCATATCAGGTGAGGTCATATCAAGACTACCTCCATAAACACACACTCACGCACACAGGCGTGAAGAGACACGCGTGTCCCCAGTGCGACTTTAGCACCGCGCAGCGATCTTCACTCACCGTTCATATCAGGTGAGGTCATATCAAGACTACCTCCACAAACACACACTCACGCACACAGGCGTGAAGAGACACGCGTGTCCCCAGTGCGACTTCAGCACCGCGCAGCGATCTTCACTCACCGTTCATATCAGGTGAGGTCATATCAAGACTACCTCCATAAACACACACTCACGCACACAGGCGTGAAGAGACACGCGTGTCCCCAGTGCGACTTCAGCACCGCGCAGCGATCTTCACTCACCGTTCATATCAGGTGAGGTCATATCAAGACTACCTCCACAAACACACACTCACACACACAGGCGTGAAGAGACACGCGTGTCCCCAGTGCGACTTCAGCACCGCGCAGCGATCTTCACTCACCGTTCATATCAGGTGAGATCATATCAAGACTACCTCCACAAGCACACACTCACGCACACAGGCGTGAAGAGACACGCGTGTCCCCAGTGCGACTTCAGCACTGCGCAGCGATCTTCACTCACCGTTCATATCAGGTGAGGTCATATCAAGACTACCTCCATAAACACACACTCACGCACACAGGCGTGAAGAGACACGCGTGTCCCCAGAGCGACTTCAGCACCGCGCAGCGATCTTTAGTCACTGTTCATATCAGGTGAGGTCATATCAAGACTACCTCCACAAGCACACACTCACGCACACAGGCGTGAAGAGACACGCGTGTCCCCAGTGCGACTTCAGCACTGCGCAGCGATCTTCACTCACCGTTCATATCAGGTGAGGTCATGTCAAGACTACCTCCACAAGCACACACTCACGCACACAGGCGTGAAGAGACACGCGTGTCCCCAGAGCGACTTCAGCACCGCACAGCGATCTTCACTCACCGTTCATATCAGGTGAGGACATATCATATCTTCTTCTGTTTTCGTCTTAACTAGCTTTCCGCACGGGACTTTGTTCCCGTGGGTAATTCGGGAAAATTATGTAGCCTATGTTCAACAAACGGCGAAATTTCTTATTCCTAAGTACATTACGTCGTGCGTGTAGGTTAGCGCCATCTGTGTGTCGTATGGAGAACTACACACTCATACCACTTAATCGAAGTAGATTATGACAAGGAAGGGCGAAACCTATTAACGATTAGTAAGGGAATGCGAAATGTCGCCGCTTGACTTGAAGGCACGATAGCTCAGTTGGTTAGATACCAGGAGGTCTAATCCTGGGGTCGTGGGTTCAAGTCACATTCGCGCCAAACAATTTTCTTTCCCTAAAAATTATTTGTGAATGACACAATGTAACATTATCAAACCCGTAATATTGTAATTTGTCTTAGTAAGATTATAAACTCTGGGTGATTAGTGAAATGCCCTATTTTTTTTCACATTAACGGACTTTTTTATAAAATTAATGCAACCTAACCGAACCTAAAAAAGCCTAACCTAACCTAACCTTCCGGTGACATCCACCACCTAAATAATATTTTTAAGTGTTTGTGCATTTAATGAAGAATTTCTTTCTTTCTACGTTAAAAGTAACGTAATTACTAATCATTAATAGGTTTAGCCCTTGTCATAATCCACTTCGACTAAGACCCAATTTCACCATACTCTGTTGGTTATTTAACAGACGATTAGCAGCTAACCCGAGATTTGACAACGTCACTTTCATACTTTTTGTTTGACGTTTTGTCCGATTAACTGCATAATCTTGGATTAACTAACTAACAGAGTATGGTGAAATTGGACCTAAGTGTTATGAGTCTGTAGTTCTCCATACGACACACAGATGGCGCTAACCTATATACGATGACTGATGAAGATGTAACTAATGTTTGTTGGAATAAATTTCCAGAAAGCACACAGGCGAGCGTCCGTTCGAGTGCGACATATGTCTGCAGCGCTGCGTGTCCAGCTCCAACCTGCGCGCGCATCGCCGGCGACACCTCGGCCTCGCTGCTTTCCAGGTATTTATTTATTGATTTATTTTATAACGAATGGGTTCGCTCTTGACCACAATCTAGGGGGTGATCCACATATTACGTCACAGCGTATGGGAGAGGGGGGTCATACCAAACGTGAACATGTTAAAGGGATACCAAAAAAGCGTGACATAGGGGGGGAGGGGTTCAAAAAAAAAAAAAAAACGAAATTTTGCGTGACGTAATATGTGGACGGCCCCTAGCTCAGGGGCGAAGATGTGGTTGAGGATGTATTAACAACTCACCCAAAAGAGGCCTATTCAGATTCACTAGAACTTTGAAAAGTGACCTATATGCCGTGGTGAAGATTTAGAGTACCGTGACTAAAGTGGCGGGCCAATAAAGGTGCCAGATTTAAAAAAAAAAGTACTGGCAGACGATACCTAATTAAGAATACTTCGCCGACATCATGACGAAACGTACCCCGGGATACAAACGGGACTAAGCGCTAGGAAAGACAAAGTTTTAATGTAGTGTGGAAATCCTTTTAGGACGTCTAAGTCCAGCAGTGAACGTCTTGCAGCTGATTCGGGCCTAAGAAGCTGATAAGACCTCTCTCACGAGTATACAACGTGTTAATGAAAAGTGCAAAAGATATAAAAGAATTATGTAAATTATTAAATTAAGTTTTCGCGGATTATTTACGAAGATATTAGCTTTGTTTTGTTTTCTTGTGTTTATTGCAAATTAAAAAGTCTATGCTTTCACACGCTGATTGCAAGAATCCAATTTATTAGACGGAGATCCCAGGGCCTGCTGGTATTCATACATTACTAGTACGTACTAGCACTACTATTTACCACACATTTGGTTTATGAGAAAATAAGTAAGGTCTGGCGGCCCTGGGATTTTGGTCTATATGTATGCACGTGTATGAGTGATTAGTAGCTAGCGTAGCTAGATAGTTCATTCGCCTCTGATAGAGTTAAGTAATGATTAAACACGGCGGCGTAATTAAAATATTTTTTGGTGACCCCTATTTTTTATTAGTGGAATCGATTCTACTCTCGATTCTGAACAAACAAATTTCAGGTTTTTCGCTTGTTCATTAACACGTTGTATAGGTATACTTTCGAATCAATACAAGGAAAATTAGACCTTATTTGTATAGAGAGAAATCTTTATTTCATTTACCTGTTTGTTTGTTTTTTAAAGAATAGCTGTCCGCATTGTTGCGATTCCTATGGGTTGAAACATGCGTCCTTTATGTAATTCAACATTATTTGTAAACGTCAATCGAATGTAAAAGAAATTCAGACTTCCTTTGTTACATTTAAGGTTATGTTTTCCTTGACAATCAACTCTCATGAGAATGAAGCCTCATTGCGCATGCTAGAGCAGATTATAATTAATTATCGGTACCAAACGGAGCAGAAAGAAACACTGCTATCGCTTGTTTTTTTTTATTTTAGTCAATTTACTACATAATACACTATCACTATTACATATTAAACAACTTTTTCACGCAGAAAACGAAAATTCAATTGACAAAGCAACCGCCGAGTTCCCGCCAAAGACCTTCGAAACCATAGAGTAACTTAAACAATTGTTTTTCTTTCCAGTGTACAATCTGCCAAAAATCGTTCGGATACAAGATCAGCTTAGAAGAACACATCGCGTCAGTCCACGAAAGATCTCAAACATTCTCGTGTACTCAATGCACAGCAACTTACACACGAATAAGGGGTCTTAGACGACATTTACTCGCAAAACACGGGATACAGCTAAAGAAATTGAACCAAAAAGATGATAATCAAGTTCTATACGTCGTCGCCAATGAAAACAAACAGTCAGTGTATCCGAACACAGAAGGCGCGAAAGAACAAGTGACCTGTCAAAATGAAAACAAAAGCGAATCGGTCAATCTGTTTTTGAATTTAAACGTGAAGCATGACCAAATAGTTTTGTATCAAAGTTCGGATGGATAAAAAGTACGTTTATGAAAGAATTAAGGCTCCAGGAACCTATTTTAAAATAATATGAATATGAGATTTCTTTTCACCGGCTAACAGATTTTTCTTTTTACTGGGTTATTTTTAAATCCAAGCAACATCGCTGGTGGATATAAAACAATAATTTTGTTGCGTACTATGGAAGGTGCATGCGTACCAAGTGTAATCGTGCCAATTTCTTGCAATAAATTTGGCTTACAGCACAGATTACTTTTATCATTTATTTCATCCTTAAACTAGCCCTTTTTGACACAAAACAAATAAAAACAACTGTTTAATATTTACTTACAAGATTTTTAATTCCATTTTTACAATACACATACAGAACAAAAATAAGATCTCTATTTTTTAAAACATCTACTATTCTACAATACTAACATGTAGAGATTGAAAACCTAATTAAGCAGCCATTTTTTTAAAGGATTGTTCTTCTCTGCGGTAATTAATATTTCTAGTTTTTTTAAATAAATAGTATCATATTAACAGTATTTTACTGTTAAACGATTAATGAGTGTTACACTTAATTCACAAATTGTATTAAATTAGTTCAATTGTACCCAATAATAAAATCGTAGTACCACTACTCGCCGCTAGAGGCGCTGTTCGATTTTTTTCTTACAAAAATGAACTCTAAACTCTGGGCTACATTGGCTATTATGCTACACAACGTTTGTAAACTATTTTAGTATCATTACAATACCCATCTCATTTGATAGGATTACATATATTGTTCGTAAAATCTAACGAATCAAGGGAATCCTATCATTGAATTGAGGACTGACGATCGCCATACTTTAAATTTATCTTCACCTATAGCGCTACCTCCGGACGCTTCTGGAACTAATAAAGCAGTCATTCAGCGTTTAGTTTTGACTATTTTGTCTAGATGGCGGTGGTTGTCAAGAAAATTGAAATGGGCGTATTAAGGATCTATAATCGAATAAAACGACATTAAACCTGTAATTATGGAACAACGGAGTGAGTTAATATTGGCGATCATGTCAGTCGCCGAGGTATTTTATCCCATGAACCCATGATCCTACTTAGGGGCCATCCATTAATTATGTCACACGTTAAGAGGGAGGGAGGGGGTCGATGAAGTGTGACAAGGGTGGGAGGGGTTCCAACTTTCGTTACGTCATATTTCAGAATCTATTATTAGTCTAAGTTGTAAAACTATTAACGAAAAACTCAAAAACATTTGCAACTCTATTTATATAACCATAAGGTTCAAATTGTTTTTTCGGCCACTCCGTCTATTAGTGCTACGCACCGACTGCCTAAGTGCTTTTAATTCAATTTCGGAACTACTGTTTTAATTCAATAATTTCTAAATGTAAAATTGCAAAACATGTGACGTCACACTAGGGAGGGGGGGAGTCTAACAAATGTGACCAGCTGTGACAAGGACGAGGGGGGTCGAAAAATCATGAAATTTGTGTGACGTAATTTATGGATGGCCCCTTACGCGACAAAAAACCTTTCTTAGTTTGGGATTAGATGGGGCTGTCTCTGTCTGAATTGTTCAAGTTTTTTTCCTACTGATATTTATTATATAAGATTCATTGTATGAAAAATATAATATTAGGTTTTAAATTATTATTTTATCATAAAATAATTATCACATAAAGAAACACAACCACAAATTAATTGGCTTGCTAATTAAAAACGAACTCGTGGTAATGTTTGTTCCCGTGGAAATTTCGGGATGAAAAGGAAAGAAGTTACCTGTTTCAATGGTTATTTTTGCCGTTTACAATAAGCTAGAACAAAAACATAAAGGAGAATGGGTAACAGCGTACCCAAATTCAAAGTTGATTGTAGCATTATGACCTATATTGGTGATCATTGCTTTTGATTTATTCTAAGGCAGCACATCTGAATTCCATTGGAGAAAGTTTTTTGGCAAAAAAATTTTTTTCTCCAATAATAAATAATAATTTTTATTTGTAAATATATTCTGTTGCTATCACTTTCAGTAATCATAATTATTTTTATTACAAAAAATCTATATTCAGCAATTAACAGCCAATACAATGATAAAATAACGCGCTATGTAGTACCTTAGATAAAATAATTTGTATCTTTTTTCTCCAATCGAATTCAAACCTGCTTCTTAAAATAATTAAACTACTACACTAATAAGGCAATAAAATCAACACGGACAGTCAAATGTTTGTTTTTGGGTCCAGTGTCCATACAGAATTACCAATTCTCCTTTATTGTATGAAAAAAACAGTTTTTCAAAAAAATACATAAAAAAAGACCTAATCAGACTGAGATTTTAACTTGAAAAAAACCTAAAATATCACTGAATAATGTCAGTGAATCTAGCAACAAAAAAGCGCTGTAATTCTATTTCACATAAATCCCTTTACAATGTAGGTGATATGTTACAACCTCCACACTTCAACCTGTAAGTACTTTAACTTCACTTTACAATTACGACAAACAACACGTAAACATACACATTACGATAAACTAATAGAATATTGTCACTTTAGAGGAACTTCGCGCGATTTTAAAATCTATTTTAAGTTTATGAGAGTTACATTAACATTTACGAATACCTAAGTACAGACGGCAGCACGTCAGATTACCCATTTGCACTACGAAAGCCCGCTATTACGAGCGAGATAAGGGCAATTATTAAGTCAACATTTATAGCCTGATATGGTGCCGTGTGTACAGAGGCCAGCGCATCAGATTACTCCATTTTCATTGCAAAACCGCTCGTATCACAACAGCACAGAGTGCACGCGTGTGGTAACCTGAGTTGCGGCCGTCCGTACATACTTATTTTAACTTATATTATTTAAACCTATTCACTATTAGACTAATGTCCTTTCTAAACAACCTGTCCAATTAATGCAAATCTATTTTGCGGACACGAAACTAGTTCTGCATACATTTTTGTATTGCTTTGCACTGAACGGCCCGCAAAAACAAGTTGGTTTTACAAACTTATTATTGCAGTTAATATAATGGTTTTCTGTACAAAGAAGATGGGAAGGAAGTTTTTTCAACCGCATTGTTTAGTTTGTAATCCTAGGACATTATTTTGGAATATGTTATAATTAGTATGTCACTATAGTTTGGTGTAATATTAATAGGTTCAATAATTTAAGGCCTGTATTACAGAAGACTGAAGTCTTGATCTATACTTAAGTATTGAATGTCTCTCTCACTGTCAAAATGTAAAAGGCGACTGCTACTTAAGTATAAATCAGAGTCTGAGTCGCGTTCTTTAATACGGACCTAGTGTTTAATTTTTTTATTAAGTCTCGGCGTGTTTCCAAAATTATAACAAAACAACAATAAAGTAGGTATGTACAGGGACAACTGCACATCATGCTATCCAAAACTGTCAAATTTCTTCAATCGATTTTCAATTTTATCTCCAAGCATTAGAGTTTAATGTCCATTGGGGAAATTTGACAGTTTGTGGTAACCTGATTTGCTGTTGACTGTACTTAATGCTATATTTAAATTATTGAAGACGATAAATCTGATAATTAGATATCATTGGTTATACACTTGTTCAAAGAAAATCCAAGAATAAGTAATAAAAAAAATTGATTAATGCGCATCTCTATTGCAAGCATGGGCGTAACCAGGGGGAGGGTTCAACCCCCCCCCCGAAATTTTCAAAATCATGATCATCACTCTGCTCTTACGCCTTTACGCAACACCGTAAAGTCGTATCGGCATCATCTGTTGTGTTACCTCCGAATTTTGCGACAGTTCTGAAATTGACGAAGCGATTTGTATGTTCAGAAGCCAGCGCATCAGGTTACCCCATTTTCATTGCAAAACCGCTCTTATGGCAACGGCACAGAGTGCACGCTTGTGGTAACCTGATGTGCGGCCCTGAAAGAAGTACATCTGTGGTCAGAGCAGAACTTGAAGTGTGGAAAGTAGCAGTGGCAACGGGTAGGTATGGTTGCTACGATAAATAAGATAAATGTTACTATACAATACATATAAGAAAAACATTGTTGTAGTGCCTACGCCCACGCCCGTGATTGCAAGTACTTATGTCAAGAAAAATTTCAAAAGATGTTAAACCGTGCAACTGATTATAGAGTCCATTTCACTTTAAAAAAAATTGGATGTTCTTTTTTTGTGTATTTTTGAAACACAATGCATCTATAATTCTACACATTCATTGAAATTCAAATTACATTCGAAAATACATACAATTATTACAATTACATTACATTTACAATTATTACTAGAAAACTATTTTTATAAAATAATACAATTTCATCATAGCACAAAAATAGGATGTACTTAACAGTAAAAAATAAAATACGAAAAACAAAAACAATTACCTATATCTAACATACTTACTTAAAAACGTAAATTCATAATTACAATCAAATTTCAAAATAAATAATACTAGTGTTTAATATTTAAAATATACAGAAGATAGTATATACAATCTTTTCAGCTTCTCATTTTCAAAATGGAAGATGTTCTTTTTAACCCCCTCCAAAAAAGGGGTGTTATAAGTTTGAGACGTGTATCTATATGTCTGTCTGCGGCATTGTAGCTCCTAAACGAATGGAAAACTCATAATTCTAAGCTATATTTGATTAAAATTGGTTTAGCTGTTTAAAAGTTATAAGCAATCGATTATCGAAGGCGATAAGTAGGTACATTTTTTAAAATGTTAAGTTACTTTATTAAATGTATTTTTAATTTCGGCTGTATTACCTACCAACGAAGTCAATGACGAGTGAACAATATCGATTCTTTTAAACTGACAGCCGAAAAAAACAGCGCCTAAGCACTTTCGGATTTTGGTATTTAAAAAATTTGAAAACCAGTCGAATCCTTGAAATCAACAAAATATATCGCTCGTCTCGTGTTCAAAAATTGTGCCTTAGGACTTCTCTGTACATGGAAGCACTTAGTTATAAATATTATACTTAGATGGCGTTACTTGTCAAGGGAATTGTAGGAAAAGTGTTAAGTGCACAGTTATAGAAATACTCCACAAATGCGACATCTATCTTTCCGTTAAGGAACTACGGAATGAGTAGCGATGTTTATTATGTACTTTGTCAATCCTCTAGAGATGCATTAGTTCATTTATGCTAGCAGCGTGAAATTTTGTCACACATGTATCTCGTTCTAATGCCATCAGTACGGAACAATTAGAACGACCTCGACATGATATCTCATGCGGTTTTACTAGCCCCGCATGTCTTTAATAAGGCAGGTTATCCCTCAAGAACGCTTGCTTCATGTACCCTCGTCGAAGGCACTTCCCCCACCAGGATCTCTTGGTGCATAGTTTCACAGGTTTGAGGACGAAGCACTTGGTTTGGACCACGTTGAAGAAGAGCTTCCCAACCATGTTGGAGACGGAGGTGTCAGCTAGTTTCAGACACGCCCGAAATCTGGGAAAAGAAATTGTAAATTAATTGATATCTATTGTCACTTTTGAAACATTTGAGGGCCGGCTTGGTCGAGTGGTAGTGACGCTGCCACTTGATCGATGGGTCCTGGATTCGATTCCCAGTCGGGGCAAATATTTGGGTAAAAAGCAGATGTTTGTTCTCGGGTCATGGGTGTTTGTGTCTATTTTTATGTGTGTGATCCCCGACACAAGGGAAAACCTATTAGTGTGGGCCTTTGAGTGTATGGCGATTTTTTTATTGTCACTTTTAATCTGCATCTTTGGTATATATGTAAATGCCATAATATGAGATTTATCGTCTATAATTATTTAGTATTGCGTAATTTTTGTTGTTGTTTTGTTGTAATTAATTCCAGAAACACAAAGTTTGCCGAGAGACAACACGAAAATCAAATTGTCGATCTTTTCTCTTTTGCAGATTTAAATGCTTACAATTGAAATCTGATTTGAATCCTACAAAAGATTTTATTATTTAAATAGCTTCATTTGTTGCCAAATGTGACTATCCTAGATTTTCCCCCTCAGCGGAGGTGTGTTTAAGTGGTGGGGGGTAAAAATGTACTCCAAAATGGATATTTTTGCGGTTATATCTCGTAAAGGACTTATTAAGTACAATATCGAAAATTGTTCTTCATAAAAGTTGGAGGGCATTTAATCCTGCATAGAATAAGACCAGATTCATATTTTTTGGACTACCCGTTCTCATGCTTTAGCTTTGAGCGATTAACTGATTGCCTGTACGTTGAGTTGAAAATTCATTTGAGAAATTCGTATTGGTTTCATGGGATTACTTTAGTTTCGCTTAAATTCAAGTCACCACATATAACTAGTGCGAACAAAAACTTTGCAAAAAGGGCTATTACAAAATTTCTGATTATCTATCAGACAGGCAGCCATGGGAATGAACTGCTCAGTTCTAGAGTTATTTCAGATTTAGTTAAAATTAGTAAATAAGAAAATTTGTAATGCGATTTAAAAGAGCAACCTCAGAGTTTCTTGCCTGTTCTTCTCTGAGGAAGACTGCACCTTTGCGAATAGGCGTAGAGTCAGTAGGGTCAAAAGAACGAATGTGTATGTATGTATTGAAATCGTTTAATGTATGTTTGTATGTATTTCATTGTAATCTTGACTTGTTTTATGTGGCATCCTGAATGTCCTATGAAATAAAGATTTTTTCTATTCTATTCTATTCTAACTACACAACACCAGTGTACTTAATTCATAACAATCGTGCGAAAATAATTAATTCCCTTATATTAAAATAGATTCAGTGCTGAACATCAATAAAACAATCAAATGTCTCTATAAAATGGCTTCCTAATAAAATGGCGGTTCGAAAAGTAATTACTGTCAGAAGCACATCAAAATCGAACTATATCTGCTCGTAATAAGGTTGAGTTAGCGTTGAAAACTGCTTTTTTATGGGGTGCCAAGCGTATGTTAAATCTTAATATGTCCACCAGCTGGCTAAAACTATAAAATTTTCTTATAAACCTGACTTTTGCAACGCAAATGTAGGGATGCAGTTAAAAACACATACGATTTTACACATTTTCGGATCGTTACTATTTCGATTGCGTAAGCATACCAATATTGCGTTTTTACCTGGCAAGAAAAAGTTATGTTTTTCGCGCGTATCTTGTATGTATGTTTGTAACTTCTTTATTAAAAATCGTATCTTCTAAACGGCTAAATAAATCAACAGATAAGCAAAAGCAACGCACTAAAACAAGATTGAGAAAACAAACTACTGAAACTTAATAAACTCTACTTTGGTTTAACAGACGAAATCATGAACAGCAGGCCGAGTACGATAGTGACAGCGCCGGGACAACACCGCAGTCCTATGTCAAAATGTCAACATAGACAACGCCATAGGACGAGCAAGCCTTTGCGCGGGACCCTCGCGCAATCAAAGTGAAGTTTCAGCGTGAGCCGAGCGCGAGTTTATCGTTAAATAAATAATAAATAAATAAACGCTACACACTCAAAGGCCCACACTAAAGTTTTCCCTTGTGTCGTGGGTCCCTTGGAACACACATAAAGACAAACACAAACACCCATGAACCGAGAACAAACATCTGCTTTTTACACAAATGTTTGCCCCGACTGGGGATCGAACCCAGGACCCGCCGATCAAGAGGCAGCGTCACTACCACTCGACCAAACCGGCCGTCAAAACGACTAGAGCTGCTGAAGCCTAAGTTACCTACATAATTTACATTATGTTTGGCACCAGGCGGGACCCATTAATTTTCTTTCGGTTTATAATGGGTCGTCGGTAGTATAATTTGCAGTCGAGTTTTTGTTTTTTTATGTAGGTACCGTGAAGTTTTTGAGTGTCTACTACGAAAACTCTGACACCAGGGTTAGCCAAGTTCGCCACACACTTGACTAAACCTATACAATAAGAAAAAGCTATATCGTTGGAAAGTCGGTAAATTTGTTATGTTTACAAAATGGCGGAAAGACATCTGCCAAAGAGGGTCGTTGCCAATATATTACTCAATTTTATAATACGCGCCATCTATTTTTAATCTCCAGTACTATAAAGTTTTCAATAAAATAGGTCCCGTTGCACCATCGACAATAAGTTTTATATCTGGGAAGTCAATAAAATGTGTAAGAAGGTGATATGGCGACCGTATAAGTTAATAGTAGTTTAACTAGCTTGCCGTCTGCGACTTCGTTGTGCTGCAGTCACGCTGCCTTTTTTTTAATTTTTATTATAAGATGGGTTAACTCTTGACCTCAATCTTGAACATAAAGGTCAAAGATGAGGTCGACGATGGAGCGAGTTAACCCAGAAAATGCATATAAAGGCACCGGTACTCCTACGCACCGACGGAACACAGCATGCTGTTTGGCGTCGGACTTCGGTAGGAGGGTGGTCGCGAACCAGACGGCCCTTTACAGAGCCTACCACACCGCATGAGACCATAGGACGACACCTCAGATTCAGAAAAGAAATGAAGTGTCGTTGCCTGGGATGGATTAAAGAGGCAGGTCTAATTTGTGTTTCCTTAGTCGCCTCTTACGACACCCACGGAAAGAAATGGGGTGGTGTTATTCTCAACCGATCACCTCTTGATCGATGGGTCCTAGGTTCGATTTCCGGTAGATATTTTTCAAAAGCAGATGTTTGTTCTTGTCAGGTTACTCATTTGTACTTTTTTGTTTCAAAATTGAGTGTATTCGAATAAATTATTTAATTTTAAAGCAAAAAGTACATAAAAACGTGTTTCCCTCCCAAAAATTCCACTGGAAAACCATTCCCTTACAGGGTGTATGTATATCTAAGTCTAACGTAACGCTACACACGGCGTCAGAAAGAGTTCCCCACTAGTATTTTGTTCGGATTACGACAGCTGACCAAGCTGTGCTTATTTCGCACTTAACGAGTCCCTACCTACCCCACCGCTCCCTGTTCTCTTTGTATGCACTTAACTCTGTACAGAGCAGGCTAGGAGACAGAGACGTAGATTTTTTTAAGTTCCTTCCTTTTCATACAGGTAATAAATAGTGTTGTTTAAGATTTTTGCGGTTATTTTCATAAATGTAAAACTTATTAATATTTCTGAGACGAAAATACATTTTTTACAATCTTTTTCAACCTTCCGCCATTTTGACAAATTTTCAAAAACTGAGTCGACTAAAAATTTAATACAATATGTTTTATTATTAAATATCCGAATCACGGACCTTTATCCTACTTATATTGGGGTCGACAAAGTGTGACATTGTGTGACAAGGGGGTGGGAGGGGTCATAAGTTTCGTGACGTCACATTTCAAAATGTGTTTTTATGAGTATCAAAACGCGCTAACTATTAACGACAAACTTAACCTCCTCAGTCCCAAGCACTCTTTTTACGTTTTTACTTTGGTTGAGACAATGAGTTTTGAGTTCCCAAAAAAAAAAAAAAAATACAACACTATTAAAGCAGTAAGTACTTTTATTAAAAAAATTACAAAAAATGGAAAACATGCAAAATATGTGACGTCACGCCAAGGAGGGGGGGAGTCTTAGAAACGTGACCAGCTGTGACAAGGAGGGGTCAAAAAATCTACCACTACCTATCTTCTAAGTTTTATCTTTGTTACTAACACCTACCTAAATCTCTCCGAAATAAATATTTTGAATTGAATTATAGTCCATGGTGTGATAACCCATCAAATGTATGAGAAATATGGCATCAAGTAGTTCTAGAACCACACGATGCACTGCCTACCCCGAAGAGGATTATAGGCGTGAATATATGGATGGATAGATGTTAGTCTCTATCCACAGTACACTACTCTGTGCCAAATCCGCGACGGGTCTCGCGCATTCGCTTCATTTGCCAAAGTCCCTGGTCAAGCTTCTGTTTAGGGATGGGAAATGCGTTGTATCGATACTTTTTATCGACATAATCCTACTTAGACAAAAATAAAACAAAAACTTTGTAAAAAGGGCTGTTATAGAATTTCTGATCTTTCCATGCTGGACTGGGAGTGAAAGAAAAATTTAGAATGTGCCAGCCACCTATTCTTCCCAGGTATACAGTTAAAATCTGTAAGAGGGATGCGAGGGTTTTGCTGTATAATGGGCGAAAGGATGACCACCTCTCACCATTATACAACTTGTTCCATCTAATAACCCTCAGAATTTGTGTGAAGTTTATCTCTTTTTGTTTTGTTTATTTTATTTTATTATTTTTTATTTCTGGTACTGGCAGAATATCAGCGTTACAGCCTCGCCGCTGTAGCAAATGCTGAGCCAGCGCCTTTTTGGGTGGCAATGTTATGATTGTTGGGTTTAATTGTAATTTAGATTTAAGAAAAATTCCTGTGTCTCCCAAATAAAGTTTCATTCATTCATTCATTCAAAAATGGCAAGTAGTTCGCTAACAACCACTGATACTCAGCCTATCCCGTTAGGGTTATAGGCGTGAGTGTATGTAGGAGCGTATGTAGTGGGATTTCTGATTATCTAGATGAATCAGATATTAAGTCAATTAAAATTAGAAAATTAGGAAATTTTCGTGATTGAGTTAAAAACAGCAACCATCGGAGTTTGTTTGCAGTCCTCCAAAGCTAGGGAAAATGATGCACAATTTCCCGGAAGGTATAGACATTTAATTCAATATTGGTCAACCTACTTATAATTTTCAGGAACATTTCGATAGCGCGTTTCAGCGAACTGACTGTGCCATCTAGCGGCCTTTTATATGAACTAATCACTAATATGAAACAAACTTAAACAGAGTTTCTTGCCTATTCTTCTCTGAGGAAGACTGCACTTTTGCAAATAGGCGCAAAGTTAAAAATGCTGATGTAATTCACTACTTTGTCTTATTTTAAGTAATATCCTGAATGTTCTATAAAATAAAGCTATTTTTAACATTTACTTGACTTACACCATCCTCAACTTTTAGAGAGCGTTACACCCGTATTCTAAGAAGTTAACTCGAACATTTTTTTACAGAAATAAACTAAATTTCTTATCAGCCCACATACGTCGTCCCCATAGAGGGGCATGGGCCTCCCTTCGAAACACGAAGGGGATTTAGGCCATAGTCCACCACGCTGGCACAATGCGGGTTGGTGGACCGCTCGTCTTTCGAAAAAGAATTTTCTTAGACGTGCGGGTTTCATCACGATGTTTTCCTTCACCGTTGAGCAAGTGATAATTAGAAATCCGTACATAAATCCGAAAAGACGAATTTAGTGGTACAGGCCCGCACCAGGATTTGAACCCACGACCTTCAGATAAAACTAAATCCATTTTCATAAACTAAATCCACGAAATAAACTAAATCCATTTTCATTATTAAAAAAAAACCTCTACATTTTCAACAATATATCGACATCGACATCCCACCCCTAAACCACCCGCGTAAGCCATAAGTGGCTTAGTTACTTGAGCGCCGTCAAATGCCGAATCAATGCGGGTAGAAGAACAAAAGAGGTCCAAATCGAAAATACCCACAAAAGAATTAGTGGAAGAACACAGCTAGCACTTTATTTTTTCTAAGAGTCGTTAACGGCGGTCAGCAAACAAAAATGGCGGCGATTTTGTTTTTTTTTCTCTAAAAGGCAAAGACCCGCATTGTTTGGCGGTGTCAGGTTCAATGCGGATTAGAGAAGTTAAAAATAGAATTCATTATAGAGTTTTTACTAGAATAGAAACTTCTTTTTCTTATTATATAGTTTGCCATAAACTTGACTAACCCTGCCAGTCCATTTGGTCCATTCTTTGAGGAGCTACTTTGCCACAGATACACACGTAAAACTTACAACATTCCTCGTTTTTTGTCTGGGTTTAAAAATAATAGAAACTTAGTTATTAATTATTTAAATACAATCTCTTCTTAAAAATCTCTTTGCTATCTTGCGTCGCACCGCACGACAAGTTGACAAGGCACGAGACGTTCCGATTCGAAAATTGCGCCACGTGAATGCGCGCGAAATGAAGCGGAAACCATAGACTAAACAGGTCGGCAGTTTTTAGGCAAAAAAACTTCTTTTTTAGAAATAAGTAATCATGGAGTTAAAAATTGGTTAAAAAAGAGTAGGAGTGTTTGAAATATAGTAGAATGGAGGGTATATAATTAATTTCTTGGAAAAAATTGCTATTCACATATATTATACATATGTACATACCTGGAGTTGTGTATGGTCAGTAGATGGTTATTTTTTTATTACTAGCTTTCCGCCTGAGACTTCGTTCCCGTGGGAATTTGTGAAAATTTATGTAGCCTATTTGTTAATCCAGGGTGTCATGTCAGCTACCTCCATACCAAATTGTATCAAAATTGGTCCAGCCGTCTGAGCGTGAAAGAGTAACAAACATTTACGTTTATAATATTAGTAAGGACGGATGTGATAATATGTGCCTACCTAATTATTTATGATTTTTATACACTAAATACGAACCAAAAGCTAATTATAAAAAACTTTACGCCCACTTTCGTCTTTTCTTACCTACAAATTGTTAAACTTTAAAAACTAAATATTTAGTTACCTAAGTGGTAAGAAAAATTAATAACTTGAAAATGTTTCAAAACATTTTATCTAATCTATATTTCCATACTTCCCAAACAAAATGTGATGGTGAAAATGCCTCTCCTTTCCCGCGAAAACCGCTGTCATTGAGCTGTCAATTTTCCCTTATCGTCACGCTCCACAGAATATATAACGCCTGAATAATGGCAAAGGTTAAATGCTCATAATGCCATAATGCCTTGTCTGACAATACATAAATTATTAGTCAAATAGGGGAAGGTTCTTTGTGGTTTGATAACTAGTTTTCTTGTTTATCCGCGTGGAAATATCTTTTTTTTGTTTGCAGGGGCAGAGGTCGTGTGTGGCCAGGTGTAAGTCAATAATATACTGATATTTCTTATCTGTTGTTTGTTTTTGTTTGGAAACAACAATTATTATTGTTGTGCCATCTTTTATCATAATGAAAAAAAATAGGCAGCGCGGATCTAAGTAGTTGTCGATTAATCTATTTAATTACCGAAAATAAATAGAAAAACCTCGACATAAAAGCATTTTTTTTGCATGTCTTTCGGCAATCTTAAATTTTACATGCATAGATACGCTCACGCCCATAATCCCATCAGGGTAGGCAGAGCATCAGATGGTTTCAGAACAACGTAATGTTACATTTGATATACACACATCAAAAAAAGTTTACGATCAGTAGCAAAATCAGGTGTATTCTTTAAAATATAAATTATTTAAAGAAACTGTTTACGTTTTATGATTTTATAATGAAAATGCACTAAGTAAATAAAAGAATCATTATTAATTATTTACTTTTTATTAACAAAAGCTAGGAAATGCAATTTTGGCTTAAATGTAATGTAATGAAAAATTTTAATTAATGAAAAAACAAACAAAATTTATTACGAAAAAATTAATAGTTAATTATAAAATTAAAAATTAATTATAAAATGACTCCTCCCCTGGCTCGCACACATGCGGAAACCCTTCTGGGCATGCTAAGAATTAAGTTATCTAGCATTTCTTGTGGTAACCTGTCCCACTCTTCAATAGCAGCTGCCCTGATTTCTGACACTGTTCGCGGAGGTGGCTGACGGTTCCAAACAGCTCGCTTAAGAGCATCCCACGCATGCTCGATCGGGTTTAAGTCAGGCGAGCCGGCAGGCCAGTCTAACCTGGTGATGTCGTATTGCTGGAGAGCAGCATCAACACGTCCGTTTCGATGTGCGGGCGCATTATCATCTACCATTATGAATTGGCGCCCGTGGTTGATGCGGAATGGTCTGACGTATCCATCGATTGCAATCGTTTTGTACATGGCTCCGGTCATGGTGCCTTGATACGGGATTAAGGGCGTCCTAGCCCCAATCATTATCCCGGCCCAAAAGGACACTGATTTCCCGCCCTGCTGAACGGTTCCAGTGGCAGTTCTCTGCCTTTCAGAGTCGCCAGGTCTTCTCCAGACACGGACACGTCGGTTATCTGGATGTGTACTGATCCGCGTTTCGTCAACGAAGAAGCAGTTCTGCCAGATGCTTTCGTCCTCAATTTCTTCATTTTGACGGAGCCTAGCCCATTGCAATCTGCGCCGCTTCCGTTGCTGTGAGTTCAGAGGTGCTCGCCAGGATCTCCTTGCTCGTAATCCAGCTTGGTGTAAGCAATTTCTAATCGTTTGGGTGCTAACTTCGCGGCCGGTGGCAGCTCGCAGCTCTGCTTTCATTTTAGTAGCGTTCATTGTTGGGTCACGGGCAGCCAGTAATCTGATATATCGCTTCTGAATTGCAGTAAGAACAGTTGGGCGACCACTGCGAGGTCGATCAGCTAAATCTTCCATGCCCTGATACCTCTCCAACGTGGTCACCACGCAGGATTGGGATACATGAACTCTGCGTGATATTTCCCTCGAGGAATAGCCTTCTCCACTTAAAGTTAGAATTCTGGCTCGTAAAACTGCAGTTAATCCTCTCGGCATCGTTACCAACTTAATTTTTTTTGAATAAATTGAAAATATTGATAAGTTGCGACTATGTCAGATTTCTGAATGAAAGCTAGCAAGGGTTGATTGTCTTTTTAAATGAAAAAACATTTGAATTACGAAATTATTTTATATTTAAATTTCATATTTTTAAATAAGGAATCAAAAGATAAAAAGTGATTAAGTTTTATTCTTCTACAATAAAAAATATTAGCACTTTTCCAAGTGATCGCAAACTTTTTTTGATGTGTGTACATTATAAGGGTTATGAGATGAAACACGATATACAAATGGTGATAGGTTGTCATCAGCCTTTCGCCCATAATACAGCAAAACCCTCGAGTCCCACTTATACAGCCTTTTACTGTATACCTGGAAAGAGTAGGCAGCTGGTACATTCTAAGTTTTTCTTTCACTTTCAGTCCAGCGTGGGAAGAGCATAAATTATATGTTAATAATCTACTATTATTTTGAATTCAGAATCTATTTTATAGGTTTTTTTTAAAATTTCAGAAACACGAAATCCCTTCGGGTATTAGTTCTCCTTTGTGTATTTTTATTACAACAAGAGATTTTGCCCCCACCCCTTTCTTCATTTTATTTTAACTTCTTCGTAAAACACTCTTGAAAATAAGTTAACACTTTTACACGGTGTCCTTGCGCAATCTAAGTGAAGTTTCAGCGTCGGCTGAGTCGCGGGCCGTTCTAGTACAATGATACAAAGCAGCAGGCTAAAAGATCATAAGATGTCACTCCTAAATTCTGAAAATTAATTTATCTTATTGTTCTGTGTATATTAATATTGCTGTTTATCTAACTTACATCTTGATTCAGCAATGAAAAAAATGCCACTTTTTACGCAAATATTGCGTAAGTAAGGAGTGTTTACAAAAAACATTGATTAACACTCCTTACTAAATGCGGTGAGCCAAATGATACCGCGTTGTAGAATACACGGTGCGCCATCTAGCGGGACTCTATGTGAACTAATTTCGTAGTGTTTATGAGGTGAGTTTTTTTTAATTAGTTAGGGGGCGTCCATTAATTACGTGAGGCGTTTTTGGAAGGGAAGGGGTCGGGCCGGATCTCACTCAATCTCACGTGGGGGAGAGGGGGGGTCTCTACAAATATCACGTAATATTTTCCCCCAAAAGAAATAGTGTTAAATTGTGGGAAAGCTAAGTTAAACCAACTAAACCATGTTGTTCCAGTAGCCACTCTGAGTTCCCGTGGACTGAATTGGAACAATCTTTTTTTTTTCAAATTTAAGTTGATAAATCATAGCGGCTTTTTTTTTGTTCGATGATTAAAAGTTTAAAAATAATTAGGCAAATTATGTAAGTTTTCTAAATAAATTACCAATTAACGTATTTACACTAAAACTAAGCATTTTCATAAAATTCACGTGAGATAAAAGGGGGAGGAGGGCTGTCGAGCCTAATCTCACGACATCTCACCAGACCCCTCAGGGGGTGGGGGGGGGGATCGAAAAATCGCCAAAACACCTCACGTAATTAATGGACGCCCCCTTAGCGAAACTCAATATGAAACATTCATTTAAAAAAAACTTACGATTTGCCATATTTAGATATTCAGTTGATCGGTTGAGTTATATGGATAGACGATATTTTTAGTTATATCTCACGTTTGATCTAATAACCCTATACTAGATTTGTATGTTTGTATGTATTTATGAATTTATGTCGAATGTGGCATCTAGTGAATCTGAACCACTGATGCTCTGCCTACCCCGATAGGGATTACAGGCGTGACCGTACATGTATCCTTAATAATATCATAAACGCAAAAGTTTGCATGTATGGATTTATGGATGTTTGTTACTCTTTCTCACTCAAATGGCTGGACCAATTTTGATAAAATTTGCCATGGAGGTAGCTGACACCCTGGATTAACACAGAGGCTGCATAATTTTCCCGAATTCCCACGAGAACGATGTCCCGAGCGAGAACATATAATTTTGTAAGGGGATCTTCATCCCGCCAAAAATGTAAGCGCCATGTATTATGTTCCATTTTTAAAAATATCGAGTTTCCATTCTCTATTCTCTGTCCGCGTCTGTTGATAATGTGTGAACAAAAAAATTGGGTCTTTTATAGTTCAACCATTTGGTATCACATGGTCCGATCTTTGATTTGGTTAGATTGATAAATATCTAAACCACGATTTTAGGAACTCCGAAAAAAGCACTTCAAAATAAATTTTGGACTTTTGTTTTCCTTCATTATTTGTTTTTTTTTTATTATAAGATGGGTTAACTCTTGACCTCAATCTTGACCATAAAGGTCAAAGATGAGGTCAACGATGGAGCGAGTTAACCCAGAAAATTACCTATAAAGGCACTGGTACTCCCACGCACCGACGCGACGGAATACAGCAAGCTGTTTGGCGTCGGACTTCGGTAGGGTGGTCGCGAACGAGACGGCTCTTTACAGAGCCTACCACACCGCATGAGACTATAGGACGACACCTCAGATTCAGAAAAAAATAAAGTGTCGTTGCCTGGGATGGATTACTAGGAGGCAGGTCTCATTTATGTTTCCTTAGTCGCCTCTTACGACACCCACGGAAAAAGATGGGGTGAAGTTATTCTCAACCAATCACCATACAAATGTTTATTTTGTATCATCTATCTATACACTGTCTCTATCTATACACTCGCATCTATGATCCCTTTCAGGGTAGACAGAACGTTATGTGGTTCTGGAGCGGCTGAACCAATTTTGATCAAAGTAGTTGCATAATATCGTGACAAAAGATTTAACATTGGATTTTGATCTATTGGGATTAAGTAGGCGTTCCACTTGAATATAGATTTAGACTAGAAATTTAAATGTCGAATCTTTAATTTACATTATGATAACGTGTTTCAAAAACACCAAAAAATAAAAAAGGCAAAAAAGCTGGGCATCCTCAACAGAGTTAAGCGCTATTTTACGCCCGATCAACTCCTTTCCCTTTATACGGCACAGGTCCGATCGTGCATGGAGTATTGCAGCCACCTCTGGGATGGTTCAGCCAAGTACCAACTAGCCACACTGGACTCGGTGGACCGCAGAGCCAGGAGACTCATCGGTGACAGGAAGCTAGTAAAAGATAAGCTCCAAACTCTAGCTCATAGACGCAAAGTAGCTTGCCTATGTATTTTTTATAAGATGTACTTCGGGGAGTGTGCTCGGGAGCTGCATGAGCTCATTCCGCCTGCCCCATTCTTCTATCGGACGTCCAGACGCACCGCTGGGTACCATCCTTATCTTGTTGATATCCCACGGATTCGCACTGAGCGCTTTTCATCATCTTTCGTATTGCGCACTGCTAGGCAATGGAATTCCCTGCCTGCGTCTGTATTTCCGAGTTCATATAACCCGAATCTCTTTAAAGTTCGAGTGAATAGGCTTCTTCTGGGTGAGCTTGCTACATCCTCGACCGCATCTTTGCCCTTGGGCTAGATTGTGGTCAAGAGCGAACCCTTTTTTAATAAATAATTTTTTAAAAAACCTATAGTAAATAACTCTAAAATTAAAACAAAAATATTCTCTCTCTCTTTCAAGCGCTTTTCATCGCTTGTTGACTCTTAAATAACTAAACAAAAGCTAAGAACCATTTCAATTACGTCAGCTTCGAAACAAAAAAAAACGCATCGAACGTCCATTTGTTTCGGAGCCACGATGCCACAGACAGACACACAAATACACACGTCAAACTTATAACAACCCTCTTTTTTTGTCGGAAGTTAAAAAGGTACCCCAAGATGTTTTAAAAATAAGTCAAAAAATCGTAACTAACTGTGACCGTCGCATATTAATAGAGTCATTTGATTCAACGTTGAGAAAAAAAGTTAAAAAACTAGAGAAAAAAGTTTAAAACCGTATAAATGGGTTATAAATGAAATAAATGAAAATAAAAATAGGAGGAACATTTCTGTCGTCGGCTGAGATAGTTTCGGATTGTGGACATAGAAAACTATGGAGTTTTATTATTAGATTTTTTTTAATAATAAAAATGGGTTCGCTCTTGACCACAACCTAGCTTAGGGCAAAGATGTGGTCGAGGATGTAGCGAGCTCACCCAGAAGAAGCCTATTCACTCGCACTTTAAAGATATTTGGATTGTATGAACTCGGAAATACAGGGAATTCCACTCCCTGGCAGTGCGCAATATAAAAGATGAAGATGCGGTATTTTTTGTGATATTTTTTTTAATCTTTTTTTTTCTATAAAAAAGAAGATTATGAATCAGCCCACAAACTGAACAACTTTTCCCAAGGAGCATAGGTCGTAACAAAAAAAGAAGGGTGTTATAAGCTTGACGCGTGTATGTATCTGTGTGTCTATCTGTGGCATCGTTAGCTCCTAAGCGAATGGATCGATTTCAATGCGTTTTTAGGGTTCCGTAACTCGAAAGGAAAAAACGGAACCCTTATAGGATCACTTTGTTGTCCGTCCGTCCGTCTGTCTGTCTGTCAAGACCCTTTTTCTCTGGAACGCGTGGAGGTATCAAGCTGGAATTTATATCAAATGCTCAAGTCTACAGTCCCTTGGAGGTGTGAAAAAATCAAACTTCTAAGCCAACGCAATCAAAAGATACAGCCGTTTACGCCGTAAATTTCCGCAAATGTTGGACACTCGCAAGGGAATCAAAACCTACAGGGTACTTTCCATGAACTCAGAATCTTGAAATTTGGTACGAAGCAACGTCTCATAGCTCAGATAAAGGAAAAATTGCGAAAACCGTAAATTTTTAGTTACATCATATAATAAAAATATTTTAAATAATTTTAAACTTACTACCTTTTTCCTCATGAACGCGTAGAGGTATTAAATTGAACTTTTACTGATATACCTACAGGTTTTCGAGTCGGACTCGGTGCGCGAGTCCCACTCGCACTTGGACAGTTTTTTTTTGTTTGAAAGCTAACGTGATCGAGATGTTTCTTCGCTATATTTCACTACTAACATTCAGCCGTTTACAAATTATAATCTATCGAACTCGAGGGTGATACAACAATTTTAATTTTAGATTAGCTTTCCCGCCCGCGTGGACTACAGGTTACGTTAACGTTAAGAATAAAAGTATATCGTGCCCAACTGTGGAATAAAATGTAGCCTATGTCCTTTCCCAGCAGGGCAATCGCGCTAAAAAATGTGAATTGAATCGCAACTGAAACGCAGCTGGGGGCTACCACCTAAGCGAAGCTAATGCTGAATGAACGACTTGAATGATGTACATTGCTGTGTTTGGTTCGTGTCGTTAATCAAGGTCTCCTTATAAAGATTCTCCTTATACGTAGCCCCTCAGCTACGTATCAATTGCGATTTAATCCACTTTTTATAGCGCGATTGCCCTGCTGGCTCTAATCTATCTCTGTACCAAATTTCATCAAAATCGGTTCACTTGTTTAGGCGTGAAAGATGGACAGACAGACAGACAGACAGAGTTACTTTCGCATTTATAGTATTAGCAAGGAATAAAGGATTTATTCTCTAAACCTTTGGCCTGTGCCCAGCAGTGGGATACACCACAGCTTGACTAAAAAAAGAGTTATTCCGATTCGAGCCTTCCTTTTGACCACTCATTATTATTTCGTACATTATTTGTACTACCTACTTATTTTCTATAATTCTTACCTATATATTATTTAACTATTACTATCTATCTCTTTTCCTTTTCTTACTAATATTTCTACTCTTAATCCTGATTTTCTTTGTTTGTTCTACGAAGTGCGCGTATAGTTTTAAAGGCACTGACAGAATATCAGCGTTGTGGCTCCAACCACAACACTATGCTGAGTCAGGACCTCTTCCTTGACCAGCGTTTCACATCACGATTCCCCTTGATGTTTTTTCTTTGTTTATATTTGTGTATTGTGTGAAGTTGTTTGTTTTATGTAAGTTGCTGGTCATTGAATAAACGTATTATCTATATATCTATCTATCATTATCTTATTTTTTTAACAGCCCATATACCTACGTCCCCACCGAGGGGACGAAGGCTTCCCTTCGAAACACAAAGGGGATGATCTTCTATCTAATATTTGTATGTATGTATGTATGTAAATCCTTTATTGTACAATAAATATTCTTACAGGAGCAAAATATGGTACTTAAATTTAGAATACATTTAAGGTACAAAGGCGGACTTATCCCACTAGGGGATCTCTTCCAGTCAACCTAATGAACATATTTAAACTCCTCCGAAACGGCTTGACCGATTCTTATATAATTTAGGTCTGAGAATAGAACGTAAACTATAAAAATATAAAAAAATACTCATTAGAAATAATATACAGGGCTTTAGATATCTCTCTTTCAACCTCTCGGATGGTTAATTAGTCCATAAAACTGAACCCCAATAATACTTTGGTCAAAATACGAAAAAAAAAATTGAGTTCCCATAAAAACTTCATCAGCATATAGCGCATTTTGTATGGGAGATCAAATTTTTTTTTCGTATTTTGGCCTATGTTCCTTGGGAAAGTTGTTCAGTTTCATGGACTGATTAACCACCCGAGAGGTTGAAAGAGAGATACCTAAAGCCCTGTATATGCCAAAACAACGTTTGCCGGGTCAGCTTGTAACGCTGTAACAATGTAGACTCAACCCCACCTTTGTTCCAAAGCGACAATTACAAAAAATTCGTTGATACGATCGGTACAGCCTAATTGGTGGCTATAAATTAACAGACGCGATATCTGTCCGTATGTACGTTTGTTTGAATCTAGCTTGTGTTGTAGATAAAGATGGATACAGATTTGGAGTATTTTATTTTAAATAAATTATTTAGGTTAAAAAATTCACCCGAATTGAGAACCTCCTCTTTTTTTTTGAAGTCAGTTAAAAAGAACTAATGAATCGCAAATTTTTGAGGATAAAAAAGGTAAACATTAATTAAAAATTTCTACCCGCCATAAGCAAAACATACCTAATTAATTTTCGTTAAAACATGTAAAGCCATATCGTCATGCAAACACAAATAATACACTACACCATCTAAGCAAACGAAATGCATATTTAATTTGAAAAATAAATTAAGGATTTCTTAGATTTTTTCGGATTAAAGTGCTTTACCGGAAGTGACAGCATCTAAAGACAACGAAATTTATTTTTTAAGCAACGGAAATAAACAACATTCAGCCTATTACAAACCTTTCGTCGCATCGACAGTGCATCAATGTATTTACGCGCCAATTGTAAAGTCCGTATTTCTTCTCCATACCGCCAATCCAAAACGGACATCTCAAATCATGGACTCTGCAACATCTATCCGTCCGCGTATACCCTCCTAGTTGGGAATATCGAGTAGCTGAAAATCCTTTGCCGCACCATTTTGTGCCAGGTACGCGTAGAATTTCCATCGCATCACGCTTGGTCCTGTCAAGTCATTTTTATATTTTTACTTTTTTTCACATAACACGCACTGGCACCTTCATGTAATGACCTCTTTCGTAAGTCCAGCCTACACAGTATTAAAATGAGACCACCAAGGAGATTTTATGATTGATAAAATAATAATCGTAAATGTGGTGTTGCAGTTGTAAATCCGTCATAGCACCGCCTGTACGGGCATTCCTGTGAATGATCCATACATCACTATCGTTTATTGCTTTATTGCTGTACTTAAAGTGGTGAAGTAAGTAATAGATAGGCTCATCTTGGCGCTTAAAAGATTTGCGTTGAAACTTTGTATTTTGAAGTAGCCATAAGCATTTAATAGTCATTGTATTAAAAAACATAGTCTGCATTAACATAATTAGCGCAAAATTACGTATTTATCGTTTATTTAAACACAAAAATGTATTTTCTGTTTTCTAAATTCTTCTTAAAACATGGCTGCTTAGCTTTTTACTATCCGGCAAAGGAGAGAAACCCGTACAGCCACTAAATTAGAAGCGATTACGGCGTATTATTTAACCTATGCCCGTTCAGATAATAAACCTCAAGATACTCGTCCTTAATTAAACCTCCTGATGATATCTTTATGGCATATTACTCGGAATAATAGCAATTATATTTTAGATAACCTGTAATTTCTAGTAAACGGTTAATTTGGAAACTATTTTTTCTGTAGAGTAGAAAATAAAAAGATTTCTGTTTTATTGATTTTAGTTTTTTCGTACCTATAACTGTCGTATGGATTTATTTAATCTCCACTTTTTATCACCTTTATTATATTTTTCTTATTATAATTTTGGAGTTACTAAATTACAAGCATTTAAAAGGGTCAAAAATAGGACCACATACTTTCTATCGGTTACCTTTTAGTTTGAAAGAAATTGATACGAAAAATTAATATTTGAGTTTCTTTTGGATGTTGATGAATTCTTGCCTGGTATATATTTTTAAGGTTTTTTTTCCTGGTTTCCAAGCCAATTATATCAACCCGAAGAATACAAACAAATTAAACACACCGAAATGTTTAAAAACAAAAAAAAATATTTACAAAAACTATGACAATCCCGTTTCACCATCACCATTTACTTGCACCCCTCTATAAGGTGACAATGGCACCAATTAATGTCGCCAGTATTATGGACCAATCTTTCGGGAAACAATTGCCACTATAGTGTGACCATTACCGCTGTACTGCGCCTTAGGTAAGCGGGACGAAGTGAGGGGCAGAGGGTGGCCGCTCCCACTCTGTCAGTTCGCCGTCATCACTAACAAACTGACAGAGCGGGAGCGGCCTGCTCTTCCCCCGCCTCAACCCGCATTTCTAAGGCATGGTACAACAGTAATGGTCTAACCAAAATACGGATTACTTTGGGTACAAAGATGAATATCGAGCTTATTGGATGCTATCGATTGCTCTTACATTGATGTATTAGACTGACGTTGGCAGTCAAAATCAAATTGTGCAGAAGCAAAGAACGAGCATTCGGCATGGTTCAATTCGATATTCACCTTCAAGATCTGGAATAGTGGGTACCAGTTCTAATTGAGTCCCTAGAATATTGCATTGGTTTATCTGGACGATATATTAATGGCAATTGAATCCTTAAAAGCCTGTGACAAAGGAAAATTATTGAATTAAATTATTGATTGATTAATTAAAAACTTTGTAAGTATTTATTTTTTATATTAGTACTTCTCAAGTTGTTGAGTTCACATTTATTTGTAACTGAAGATGAAAAAATTGCAAAGTACAAATTGACTGTCTTTATATTAGTTAGCGAAAATTTTGAATGTGAATCAGCTCACTAAACTGAACAACTTTTCCTAAGGTACAACATAGGTCAAAATATTAAAAAAACAAATATAAAAAGTGCTACTCTCCATATTAAGTTGAGCGATCAGCCTTAAATAAGATGTAAAAAATAGTTTTTAAGGAATTTCATATTGTACCCGGGGATGAAGTTGTTCAGTTCAATAAGAGATAACCCTCCCGTAAAGTTTCGCTTACTAATTTAAAGTCTAGCATTTTTAACAATGTTTTCCGTTACTTCCTCCGTCATTTCAAAATCTTTTTTCACTTATAAAGGGGTTTACAAAAGCACATTGTACAGCGTATGAAAATGAGTACCCACAAAGTGAAAAACGGTTTAAATTGATGAATTGTGATCAAGCTACCCGAAACCACGTGACTTTTACATGGTCAACAATTAGACACAGCCCTCAAGCTACAAATCCCAAAAAAAAAACACTGGCCGAAAACGTGATCGTGACAAAAAAAAACAAAAGAAAAATAAAAACTAACCTCCTATCACATCGGCAGTGGGATACCGTGAACGGTCTTAAGTTGAAATATCCGAATCTTCTTTTAAAGGCACCTATGTTCACTCTGCAGTTGTCATGTGCCCTACAGCACCTATCTTCATGCTCATCTGTGCCAAGTTCGTGGTACTCCTCCGCCAACTGGCCAGCTCCACACCATTTTGTCCCGGGAACTATGAAATTTTCTCTTATTGACCGCCGCGACCTGTTATATTTTTCGTCTTTGGTTAAGGTGAGAAGGCGGGAAAGTTGTGTTTGTATGGTTAGGTAAAGGTATAAGATAATGTTTAGCCTTTCTTTCTACATTTTATATTTTGCAGTCAAATTGTAATAGTAAACTGCTTTTAAGAATAAAACATATACGGAGAATCGCACGAATTCAAAAAATTACAATTTAAGTTTTCTGTTAAGGCTACAAAATATGAATCTAGAAAAAGTCAAGAAAGAAAGAAGAAACCAATTGTCTATAATGATGCTGATTTTTATAAGAAAAATTAAATAAATGAATCCGTTGAATATGTGATTGATTAACTTATTGCGAAAATGATCAGTAGAAATGTCTGTTATAGAATGAAAAATGATTTTTTAGAAATGAATGTGCGTTCCGATAGATGGCGCTTATTGTGATGAGTTCTGTCAAGTTATAAATACATAATTATTTTGTGGTATTTTAGTGCAAGTCTGATGTAATGGTAATAATTGATGAAATGAAGGATGCTTTTATTTAAGTAATAGGTTAGTCGAATAAATAAAAGCGTATTAATAATAAATAATTATAATTAGTTATTCCTAACTTACGGAAAAGACTGTAGATAATTTGCAATATTTGTGTTTAATTTATAGATAATGTTATTTTCGCTTCCTGTTTCAAAATGGTGGCGTTTGAAAGCCACAATCTTTTCACAAATATATATACAAATACGTGTAAGTACATATAATAATGTACATTATACATATATAACTCCAGAGACTATAAACTATTTATAGAAGGTAGTTTCCCATACTTATAAATATGTATTCATAAAAATCAAATCCTTAGTAAACATAATATACAGGTAAATGGTGACGAAGTACGACTTAAATCAAATGACGAATGTGTATAATACACCGCAATGGTTTTGGTACTTTAGCTACGATGTAAAGAACGTGGTGCACCAAAATATCAAGACAAGCCGTCATCTTAACTAAAAAATCTACACAAATAAAAATAAAATAATTGTTTTTTTTTTATTTTCTTGACATTTTGGTTCATAATAAAAAGTGCCGAGAGGTCATTACATGTGGCGTGACAGATAAATACAACTTGGAAACAAAAGAAAATAGAAACAAATGAATGTCGTGCATTTAAAGAAAAAAGAAACCCACAGATTGGATTTTACTTCGCAAAATTCTTAATTTTTAATTTTTAATAAATACTTATTGAAAGAGCATACTTAAATAGAAAAGTCTTATTAACAAATAGGTGTATATACTTAATTATTCTTAAATCAATCCCAGGATAACCATTCAAAAATCATGTTAGGATGAAATAAAAAAGTAATCAAGAATTTTCTATGACTTTATATACACGTCATAAAAATCGTTAAAAACGTAAACTAAACATGTCTGATAAAGTGGCTTTATACAAGGAAATCTTTTGCGAAATAAAATCCTAAAACTAAAGACTTTTCAAATTTCGAATTACCTAGCCAATGACGCTTCGCCGACTTTATTTTTATTTTCCATCATCCATTTCAATTCTTCGTGCCTTTTCAAACATTCGAATTTCAATTTATCATAGTCAAACCATGACGCTACATCGGGCGGCAAACTGGCGTCTTTCAAAATCCGAAACGTCACGTTTCCAAAATGGCGGTAAAATTTTTCATCTTCAATATTATTTGTTTCTTTCTGAGTTAATTTATAGGTTTCCTCGTCTAAAGCTAGTTTTAATTCTTTTCGAAGTGTTTTAAGGAAGTTTCTCGTCGTTTTCCCTTGGGAAATGTATTCGCAGTCTTGTATCTCTCCGTTTGGTGAGTAGATTATTTGGACCAGATGGCGGCCGTCTGTCAGCTGTCGTAATCTTATCCCGCTCCTGAAACAAAGACAGGAGGAATTAATACACAAGTAACTAAATTAAATTTATCTTTTACAGTTTAGGCGTTTTGCACAAGTAGGGTAAGCGCCCGCTATGAAAGAGTTTCCCGAAATTACCACGGGAAACTAAGGAACTTAGCTGGCGAAGTAAAATAGGACACATAGCCACGTGGTCTATGCAAGTGTTATATTTTTAACCAAAAAAGGGGGTGTTATAAATTTGACGTGTGTATCTGTGTGTCTGTTTGTGGAATCGTAGTTCCTAAACGAATGGACCGATTTCGATGCGGTTTTTTGTTTGAAAGCTAACGTAATCGAGATGGTTACAAAATAGGTTCAACCAATAAATGTCGAGGGTAATTTTTTTTTACTAGCCCTTTAGATCCCACTGCTGGGCAAAGGCCAAAAAAACGCAATTAATATCGGGGGTGATAATTTTTTAAAAAGAGTTATTAAATTCAGTTAAAATTGTATTAAAAAGAATACTATTAGGATTTTGCAGCAATCTTTTTTGTCCTCGCAACCCAAATGCCTAATGTTGTAGAAATCTGTAAGGCAAACACTTGAGCAGCTCACTCAGGCTGTAAAAGGGCTTTAGAGGAGGGCAAATAGGTACTCAGTAGGTACTTTATCGACATACGTACATGAAAAGCTTATGGCGATGTTTTGTGAGCAGCTTTTATACCCAAATCAATATTTTGAGGCATGAATGATTAAAACATATAAAAGACTATCATTCCGCTCAGGACTTCGTTCCCATAAATTCAGGAAAATTATGTAGCCTATGTTACTCAGGGATAATGTATCATCCTAATTGTGAAAGAATTTTTGAAATCGGTCCAGTAGTTGTTAAGTTTATTCGTTTAATACAAAAATACAAATCTTTCCTCTTTACAATAATTTATTTCACTTTGAATAATTTGTTACAACAGCGGGCCCTGCACTAAGCAAGCTTGTATCGCAGGCGCGCTGGGCCCCGATGCCGTAACTTCAGTGTGTGTCGATGGAATGGTCGCCATTTTATCCATTTAGGTGGCGAAATTGAGAACTATCCTTTCATACATCTATGATGGCTGTTTTGACTGAAGGCGCTACCGCCTACTGAATTTTCAGTTGCTAGGTAATTTGCAACTTTACATTCGGTTGGTGGTGGCGCTCCTGGTCGGGATGGTTGTCAGCAAGTATATGAAAATTAAATAGTTGTTAATTTCGCCACCTGAATAGATAAAATGGCCTCTATTCCATCGACACACAACTGAAGTTACAGAATCGGGGCCCTGTAAGCGATTACCTACCCGTGTACAAAGTTTGAACAAATGGAAATACATAAGGCAATTTAAAAATTAAAGTTAAACAAATTATATAAAATTAAAATAATAGAAGGAAAAGAATAAAAAACAAGAACATAGTTTTAATCTTATCCTAAATGTATACTTCTATACTAACATTATAAAGAGGAATAGAATAGAATAGAAAATTATTTATGACAAAGGACATCACACCACAGAGACATTAAAGGAAAGTGTAATGGCAAAAAAAAACACAAATGACAAAAAACAAAAAAAAAACTAATAAAAAAAATAATAAAAACAACTTAATATCTACACAAAAAAAGAACAAATATGTATAAATAGTTAATTAAATTAAGAGTGAGTCTTCTGCGTTGTGACGTGCCGTGCAAAAGGGTAGCACTCAGCTAAAGCCATGACTTGAGACTACCACAAGTCATGGCGCTGGTATTATGTGCACCCTATTCCGACATGACGGCAACAATGTACACAAACACAAACAACGTCTATTTAAAGAATACAATAAAATATAAATAATGTATAACTGCAATGTTATAATAATTATAAAAACACGAATGAATAACGAGCAATAAATAAATTAAAAAATAAATAAATTTAAAGTGATTTTAAGTAATATAAATTAAGTGATTCAAGTATACATATCTGAATGAAATTATAAACATTGTCTACACATTTTTGTACTCAATTATACAATAGTCTTATTTATCTATACATTTTTAATCATAAATATAATTCAATTCTACATTTTATACAAATCAACTGTGTTTCACTACTGATTATCATAAATACAATTTAATTATACATATAAGTATACTTATATACCTACCCGTGCCGAAAGATTTGATTGTTTGTTTGTTTATTTGTTTGCATTGAATAGGCTCCAAAACTAATAGGCTGATTTCAAAAATTCTTTCACCATTAGGATGCTACATTAACCCTGAGTAATATAGGCTACATAATTTTCCCAAATTCCTACGGGAATCCCGGGCGGAATGCTAGTATGCGATAAAAACACTACAGACCCCAAAAGTCTCCCACCGCTCTTTGTATCTTATTTCGTTTTGTCCCTCTGTTACAGTTTGTCAATGCCACCACATCAGTTTAATGAGCCGAAAATGATCCCTGCACGCTGGGGATTGTGGTTTATGTAGTATGTTCAATTTAATATGTCTGTGGTTTCTTTAGGGTGGCCTCTGTGATATGATTTGACGAATCGTACACATACTGCAGGCAGGTGTGCAAATGTCATAAATTAAGTATCGCCGTGTGAGTCCCCGGCAGAGTAGAATAGGACCACCCTCTTTCTTACCGAGGTGTCGTACAAGGCGACTAAGGTAAATATGCAAGCAAGTTCATCTGCACACAGAGAAGGAAAACTCTGCAATTATATCAAAACCCTCGCCAACCCGTCTGCCAAGCGTGGTGAGTATGGCATTTACCCCTCATGTTATTGAGGGAGGCCCGTGCCCCAGCAGTGAGGACGTATATGGGCTGATGAAAAAGAAAAACACATACTGTTTTAAAAAAAAAAGTTTCCCGCCGCGTCTGTCTGTCTGAAAGCGATAAACTCAACAAAAAAAAAATGAAAATCCGTTCAGTAGTGATTTCATACACTACTGAACGGATTTTCATACGGTTTTCACCAATGAAGGAGTGATTTAAGAGGTAGGTTTATGTGTCTTTGACTTACCACTAAATTCGTCTTTTCAGGTTTATGTACGGAGTTTTCATTAATCATCACTTGCTCTAGCGGTGAGGGAAAACATCGTGATGAAACCCGCACGTCTAAGACAATTCGTTTTCAAAATTCGAGTGGTTACCAACCCGCATTGGGGCAGTGTGATGGACTATGGCCTAAAGTTCGCTTTCGTGTTTCGAAGGGAGGCCCGTGCCCCTCGGTGGGGACGTATATGGACTGATAAGAAGTGCAGCAATACATTTTTATATTCCACTTGAAAATATTTTACAACAGGTTATATGTTCGCCACTTAGAAGTAACACAATTTATTAAAGTAGAAAGTTTTTTATTAAAATTCCTTTACACTAATAAATAAATATGTTTTTATTTTAAATCAACATGGAAAGGGCGTGTCATTATTTAGAAGAAAGCCAACTTAATTAAAAAGTAAGATATTAATTTTTATCAATAAATTCTCCATGTAGGGTGGTAGCCAATGTCAGAGGAGTCATGGATGTTATCCAAAAGTTTAGCAAGCTGAAGTGGCAGTGGGCTGACCATGTCTGTCGCAGAACCGACGAGCGTTGGAGTAGACAGGTTCTCGAATGGAGACCATGTCTTGGCAAACGTAGTGTAGGACGCCCCCAAGCCAGGTGGTCAGATGACCTAAAGAAGATAGCGGGTAGTGGCTGGATGCAAAAAGCGGAGGATCGTGCAAAGTGACGCACCATGGTGGAGGCCTATGTTCAGCAGTGGACTGCAATAGGCTGATATGATGACACTCATCAAACTTAAAACATCCCACTTTTTTGTCAGACGTAAAAAAACAAAGTCCGCCCCGCTCGATCTGTGTGAAAGCAAATTTTTTTTTGTTGATAATTTCTTATGTGTTCACTGGAAAAGTTATTTAGTTTCACAGAGATCACCCCGTATACTCACGCTTATCATCCCTATTGGGGTAAGCAGAACTAAATAGAATCACTTGATACCACAATTTAGGCTTTTATTACCGACTTCAAAAAAGGAGGAGGTTCTATGTTCGACTGTATGTATTTTTACTTTATTTTTTTATGTATGTTCACCGATTTCTCCGCCAATTATGGACCGATTTTCAAAATTTTTTTTTGTTCGAAAGAGTAAACTTCATAAATGGTCCTATATAAATTTTATCGAAAATAATTCAGTGCTTTTAAAAAAATCAACAAAATCAAAAAAATACTACAAACCAGAACATCATCTAAATAAATGAGTGACATTTGCGAACTGTTGTTGGGATTGTCGGTGACTCATAAGTTTTTATAACGTGGAAAATTATTCTGAGAGTTTCTTAGCCTTTTAATCACAATACAGCGTAACTCTAATTCTAATTCTAATTTATCAACATTAAATATTGCAAAAACATGAATGAATGATCTTTATTGCAGTAAATGTGGTTTTACAGATGTTTCATGTAGAAAAAAAAATTATTTAGTCATAAAGGTGACATGCAAATAGAGCAAAATATATATTATTTAAATAAGTACTACGATTTAGTTTTCATAAAAGTCACATCAATTAAAAGAGCAAATAATTACATTCAAATTTTAAAATTAAAAATGTTATACCACCCCCGACATTTTTGATTGCTTATAACTTTTAAACGGCTGAACCAATTGTAATCAAATATAGCTAAAAACCATTTCGATGACGTCAGCTTTCCAAAAAAAAAACGCATCGAAATCTGTCTATTCTTTTAGGAGCTGCGATGCCACAGACAGACACACAGATATACAGAAACACACGTCAAACATAAAACATCCCTCTTTTTAATCGGGGGTTAAAACCCTCGCGAATTTGTAACTTGATAACAAAATCTATAGGTACTTAAGTATCAATATAAAATGATATGTCATCATATAATAAAAATGATAATACGGCTACCGACCCCAAGGGAGTGGGGTGAAAGTATTCCATCTTTTAATTTGTCTGGGGTGACATTTATATTTAGGGGAATGAACGATTGTATGCTAGAGAGAACCATTTATTTTTAACCGACGAAAAAAAAGAGGGTGACGTGTGTATCTGTATATCTGTTTGTCCATGTCATCGTAGCTCCTAAAAAAAAAAACTCTATACACAGCTGAAAATCAGTTTGTTGTCTGTCATAGACAGCAAGTATGCTGAGTTCTGTGTCCTATTTGCTTCTACAATCTACGTCACACATTTCGCTAACCTTTTTTTTAAATTGTTTAAGAACATTGTACAATGTCACAAATTGTTAAGAAGCAATAAAGTTTATCTATCTATCTATCTATCTAAACAAATGAACCGTTTTCGATGCGGTTTTTTTACTGCCATAATTGATATATTTGATCAAAATTGATTCAGCCATTTAAGACTTATAAGTAATACTCTACCACAAAACATACCAACACAACTTCTATCAATCAATTTGTTAGATGTGGTGATTCCATATAAGTATGTGATTTCGCGAATGTCAGAGTGCATTCTGCTGCGTTTAGCACAACACGACTTAGAAAATATCTTAAACTGACTTATGACATTTTGGAAAGGCAAAAGAAAATACCTTAATCTGACTTTTGAAATTTTTTTAATACTTAGAATGATGTTAGATTGTAACACAAAATTTATTTTCAACTTTTTTCGAATTCAATATTTAAAAATAAAAAGATCTTAAAATAACGCTCACTAACGATTTTTTTTGAAATGTTCGAGACACACGTGTATTGTTTTCTTATTATATTTATTTTGAAGCCCTACAAAAGCACAAATATTTTTTATACGTTGATACAAATGTTGACCTTTATAAGATACTAACTGATGCCCGCAACTTCGTTTGCGTGTTAATTTAGATTTTTACATACAAAAGTTTTTTCCCGCTAACTCCCGTTCCCGTGGGAATTTTGCAATATCCTGTTGGAACTAAGCTTTAAGTTTACTAAGATACCTGCATGCCAAATTTCAAGCGTCTGACTTAAGCGGTTTAGATTTTTCATACAAAAGGATTTTACCGCTAATTCCCGTTCCCGTGGGAATTTCGGGAATTCCTTTCTTAATGCACCTCTAAGGTACCTAAGCTACGTTCCTTTCAAATTTCAAGTGCCTACGTTTAGCCGTTTAGGCTGTGCGTTGATATGTCAGTCAGTCAGTCAGGTCGGTCAGTTTCTCCTTTTATATATTTAGATACCTACTTCTTCTAGGTTAAGAGTATCTAACTATAAATAAATAAATAAAAAAGGAATCTATGCCCATACAGCCATTTTTAAACATTGTCTAAATTTTAGTTTTATTTTTGTGGTAAGTCCCTAAATGTCGGGAATTATACAACATTTTTAATTTTACAGTTATTCTACACAAAAAAACATAATTTTCGTGAAAAAATGAACTCGAGAAGCTATAGTAGACAATATTTTTGGCTGCTTCCCTCGCGCTTACCCCCGTCCAAATTTAACTAAATCAAGTACCCCAACTGAACTGTAGTTAAGTGTAACCGATATGTTTGTTTGTAAGTCTGTCTGTCAATGCAGAGACGGCTCGTTTAACTCATTTGTATGACGATTTGTACATTTGTGCGTTTGGGGAGCTATAGTATGGTTTAAGACATATCTTAATGGTGGATTCCCCTCTTAGACTACGCTGACTGTTGCTACTTTGACGCCACAGAGGAGCTCCTTAACAAGCTTGAGAGACTTCAAAATCTCTGTATTCGTTTTATTTTCGGCCTACGTAAATATGACCATATCTCGCAGTTTCGAAGTCAACTCAAGTGGCTCCCGATCCGACTTCGCAGGAATACTCATATTCTCTGCCTTCTGTTCAAGATCCTTCAGTGATTCTTCTCCGGAATATCTGCGCCAACGCTTCAATTTTTCACGTCCTATTGATCAACCATGTCGTTCTCATATAAGATCTATTGTTTCTATACCTCCTCACCATACTGACTTCTTCTCCTATTCTTACACTGTGCATGTAGCGAGGCTGTGGAATTCGCTTCCTCACGATGTCCGAGACAGCAACTCTCTAGGCATTTTCAAAAAACGCCTAAAAGAGCACTACCTTTCCATTGCCCATCCATAGTATTTATTTTTTATATATGTATTATATGTATTTGTTTATATATATATATATATATGTATTTATTATATCTTTAGTACTAGGTTTATAAAATTTTATATATATTTAGCTTGAGTAACATTTAGTATTTAAGTAATAATAAGCATTCAATTTGTTCAGTACATCTATTTCTCTATTTTTCTCCTATAGTACACGTCTGTCTTCCTTTCTTCTTGCTCTATCCTATCAACAGGGCTGCTGGTAGAAATTTCTTTTTAGAAATAAGCGGAACCTTTTTGTATGTACTGTCTTATGTCTGTAATTTATGTCCTGTGTGTACAATAAACGTTATTATTCTATGAAATAAAGCTATTTATCTTTGACTTCGAATCTCCACCGCGGGGCACAGGCCCTTTAAAAAATCGAAGGGGATTAGGTATCCCTCTAAGCAGGGTCACGGAGGTGAAACGGCAGTCGCTCCGATGTGATGACTTGACCTACTGAATCTTGGATCATGATCAAGCGTACCCCGAATGAAGAACTGGACTATAGGAAGAAGAAAATTAGACTTTACGATTTTGGAACTCTTGAAACGCCAGTGACGTTCTATTTTGGAACCGATCAGTGAGGTTATGCATGATGGGTGACCGTAGTGACAATTAATCATGAGAGTAAAATTACGTTTTTAAAAAGAACCAACTTCAAAAAGTGAAAAATAAATACAATATCATTTGATGTGCTGTTTGAAGTCGGTGCGAAGGTGGCCTATCAAACTAAATTTTCTTGGCACCGACTTCAAACAGCTCAATAGGTAGGTACCACATAGCACATCAAATGATATTGTAGGTATTTATTTTTTGCTTTTTTGAAGTTGTTTCTATTTAAAAAAATATATATATTTTTCCATTTTTAGCGCATTTGCATTAAAATCTATCCATTTTTTTTGAAGTCGGTTAAGAAAACGAAGTGTTAGCTTTGAAAAAGTTTAAGAAAATCATTATAATATATTATTTTTTAGATTTTTATTTTACATACATAAAGTTTAAACTGAGAACCCCCCTTTTTTGAAGTCGGTTAAAATACTTAAACCTTATCCTAAATGTAACAAATACTTTTCTGAAAACCGCATCAAAATCGGTTTAGCCAAACGCGAGATAATCGTGGACAAACCAACAAACAAAAATACATACAGGTCAAACTGAGAACCTCCTTTTTTGAAGTCGGTTAAAAATTAAAAAGTATTTTCCTTGTATAAAAAAAATTATGCGCGTTGAAATCTTTTGTATGGAATTCGCTCGAAATTTCGTAAACTTAGAAAAGACATCAACGAAATAAGTACAATTTTATTATTCCGTGCTTTGATTGAGTACTTTTTTTATTTTTTTTATTATAAGATGGGTTAACTCTTGACCTCAATCTTGACCATAAAGGTCAAAGATGAGGTCGACGATGGAGCGAGTCAACCCAGAAAATGCCTATAAAGGCACTGGTAATCCCACGCACCGACGGAACACAGCAAGCTGTTTGGCGTCGGACATCGGTAGGAGGGTGGTCGCGAACCAGACGGCCCTTTACAGAGCCTACCACACCGCATGAGACCATGGGACGACACCTCAGATTCAGTAAAAAATGAAGTGGATGGATTACTAGGAGGCAGGTCTCATTTGAGTTTCCTTAGTCGCCTCTTACGACACCCACGGAAAGAGATGGGGTCGTTAAAACCAAGTCGGAGGCCATTAGCCGGCTTCAAAACTCTGACACCAAGGTTAGCCAAGTTCTCCACATACACGATAAGAAGAAGAAGATTAGAGTTTGAATCGATAATTGATTATCGACTTATCGTAATGTCAACGAAGCATAAAAAATGATCCCACCAAAAAAGGTCGTCCATGTAAACGAAGCAAAAGCGAAGTTGTTCCCTGAGACTTTTAAGTTATTTTTTAGGGCTCCTTTGTGTCCTGGAGCTACCTACTCTACCGGTCACCGTTTAGTGACCATGTGAGTTTCTAAACAGCCAGTGTGAACTTAGCGCAAACTTATTTGAGCGGAATAAGCCGCAACAATTACGCGGTGAGTTCCATATTTAAAATGTAACTTTTAATTTCACGAATTGTCCTAATTTGACAATTAATTTTAAATAGCTACTACTAATATTATTATATAATATCAATAAATAGTTTAGATAAACAACTAGTTATATTTTCCTCATATTCGAAATGAAAAGTGTTTAACACGGGTAAAAGAATCAATTCCTACTCGGACTATAGCCGTCTAAGTACGTCTAAGTACCTCGGAAATTGATTCTTTCCACCCTTGCTTTAACAATCTACTATTTTATCAGCTCACATTTAGAGAAGAATTTTTTTCTCAAAAATTATTATAAAAAAGAAAACAAAACAGTAACGTTGTGTACGGCGCGAGTTAAACTTTGCCTTTCCTTTTATCAGTCCACAATACGTCCCCACCGAGGGGCACGGGCCTCCCTTAGAAACACGAAGAGGATTTAGTCCATAGTCTCTGGCCCAATGCGGGTTGGTGGACCGCGTAACTTTTGAAAACGCGCCAAAAGAAAACGAATTTAAATGCCGCTAGATGGCGCAGTCTGTTTTCTGAAACGCGGTATCGGTATTGTCATATGTTTTTAGTAGGCGGCCGGCTTTGGTTTGATATTGCATGAAGGAAAAAAAACAAATCACATAATTTTTAATAATGCTGCAAGTACTTCTACTTACTTGAACAGCATTATTATAGCATCCAGTTGTATAAACTCACTGACTTAAAATGTATGGACTGGCAGTCCTCTATAAATTACAGCATTTGTCTCTAGGATGCATTGAAAGTGACAAATTCGTAGGAATTTTGAAAAATTGAACGGAACTTGACGCAGTGAATTGTAAACAATTTGAAATATTTGAAAATTTTGTTAAAATTTTTAAGACTAAGTGAATTTTTGTATAAAGTTTTATTAATATTCAATTTTGTGACCATGAGAATATGCTTGGTTTGTAAATATAAACAGAAAAAAGGAGATAATCGGTCAATGTACAAGTATGTTTTTTTACCAACTGTTTTATTTAAAAAAATGTTGTTTTAAAACGTCTTAATTCTACTTTAAATGATAAGAAATTGTCGGGAAGACATTCCTCTTTTTCTAAATATATATATATATAGTAATGTTAAAATGACTATAAAAGACTTCGATCAACTATATAAAACTAGATACACAGTCCCATACAAAATGAAATTTAAAAGTGTCCTAACTACAATACGTGCTTAGATAGTTGTATACCACTTCATGTATTATGAAAGAGTTCTAAAGTGTCAAACATTTTAATCTAATTTAAACCTTAACGTAATATTATAAGGTCGAAAATAAAATCTGTTTAATTTGTAAAATACCACTTTTGGTTTTGAACAAAGGATAACGTAAGACAATTTGATGACACTGGCTGTCACGTAGAACATGGGAGGAGTGGAGTTGCCTTTGTTAATTTTAAAAATATATTAGTTGGGTCGATTTCACATAAAAAAATCTTCGTCTAACCTTTATAACAAATTCAAAATGCTACGAAATGTTGTGGTTTTCTTTTTAGCCCCTGATTGTGTTGTGTATGTATAGGATTATCATAGCTCTTAAACGGATGATGTTAATGGTGTAGTTTATTTTATTCGAAAGCTTCTTCTTGCGTTGGATTTCAGATATGATTTATCAAAATTGGTTCAGCCGCTTACTTTTATGTTAGTTTTTATGGTTTTTTTATTATTAAAAAAATCACATTCATTTCAAATTAACCGACGATTAATATACATTACAATTGATAATCACAGCCGCCGCCATTCTTCTTAATTATTGCTTATAAACATAATATTCTATGCTTATTTTTTATGAAATATGAAATAACTTATAAAAAAGAAAAGAACTGTGTCTTTCCCGATTACACATATATTATGTTTTGCTTATTTAAAACTTAGTATAATTTTTTGAACAGAAATGACCTATTGAGATTTAAGAGAGGAATTAGCTATGAAACTGAATAGATATTTAAGTACAAGTAATAATTTATTTAAAAAAAAGCAACTAACTCCGCTGTCATCATCTTTGTCCTGAAGATGAAATATTTTTATTTTTATTTTATTCAATACAAGAAACTCCAAATCAAAAGTGATAAAAAGGTACATACTATTTGAGGTGCAGCTGTTTTGTGTAACCTTTTGACTCCTTTTGTAATGACATACGAGTCACTTTCTAAAAAATGCTTGGAGCAAAAGACACTACTTTGCGACGGCTAGAAAAAATCTTCACATCTTTGACGTGCGACCACGTATGTCCACTGTCCACATCGCACAGGATCTCTAGGAAAACTAAAAATCCAATAAAACTTTGTTTGTAAACGTCACGCACGTTAAATTTTTTATTAATTCAATTTTATATGATTAATGGTTTTGCCATAATACCTTTAATGTAAGTATAGAAAACAGAATTAATATATATACTCTTTACACTTAAATTTTATAACACAGATGAAAATGAAAAAAAAACAATACAAAAAAAGCGTCTCTATTTGTTTTAGAACAGAGTCACTGCATAACCCGAACAAATGATGTTGAAATACAACGGTATGGATTTGTAAGTTCCGCTAGTGTCTATTCAATTTAAAGGGTTATACTCTCGCCGAATGTTATTAAATTAAACTAAAAAAATGTTTTATAACCTTTTCTTGGCCAAATACCAAGATAATTTCAATTCACATATAATAATTACAAAACTACTTATTTAAAAAATGTCATTCCATATTCTTTTAATGTTCTGGAGGTGTGATTTTTACAATTTTTCACTGCGCACTGAGGCATGCTTACTTTTGGAACGAACGAATGCTACTAAACGAAAAGACAACCCAAAACGTCAAGTGGGTGATCATTTAGCGAGGGAACTTTTTTGTTGTGGATTGTGTATCTAGTTCTTTATAGTTGATCGAAGATAAAAGATAAAATTTTCGCATTTTCAATTTCGCTTGATTCGCCTGTTTTATTTCGCTAGTGCTTCCAAAGACATTTTTTTTTTGTTAAATTTATCCCTTTCGGGAAAGGCAAAGGAAACTATGTCCATACAGCCATGTCTTCAGTGAAAAATCTTCTTTCTTCAACTTAACCTAAACCCTAAGCTCCTCATGTTCTGCGTAAAACCGGATAGCGTCTGTTTTACGAAAACTGGCGGCGAGAAGCACAACCGCGAGGATCTTTGTCGGTACCAAACGGAGCAGAAACACTGTTATCACTTGAATTTTTCATCACTACACGAATTTTAAGTCAATTTACTGCATAATACACTATCACTATTACACATTAAACAACTTTTTCACGCCGAAAACGAAAATTCAATTGACAAAGCAACCGCTCACGCCGAGTTCCCGCCAAAGACCTCCGCTTCCAAAGACAGTCGATAAAAACAATGTCGATAGAAACACGTTATAGGTATATTAGTGTAAAATATTACTTAATGTTACGTACAATGGCAAACAAAACCGTTTTTATTTTGTTGAGTACCCATGATTACTTTTTTAGGGTTATGTAGTAGACTACAAAGTTATAGTTTCGCCATATCCGTCTACTCGCAATTTTCTAAGAGACCCTTGATACTACAAAACTGTAATCACACCTTAGTACCTAAGCTTTTCAAGATAACAAGTAATGTTTGATTAAATTGCGCGTCGCTCGACACGCTCTTGAATGATTTTAGATAAATATTTAAGAGTTACTTCATAAGAACAGTAAGACAGAATACCTAACCAACCAAATTTCTTACAACAGATTTCCAACCGACGAAGTTTTTAAAAAAAAATGGCTTCAAAATATGAATATTTCGAAGAAATTGACATCAAAGAAAAGCCACGAAATATGTTCGAAACATTTTGACCCTAACTGTTTTATAGGAAGTAGGAAATTGTTAAAATTTGGTAGTGTTCCTACAATATTTGAAGAAAATGTTCAAGGTAAAGGTTATACATAAGGGTTACTAGAAACATGTCACGCTAGAAACATGTACCAGTTTTGAAAAATTACATACTTTAACTTTTTACAAAGTAACACAGCTATAAATATTATTGTTTTTGAAACTAACGCATTTGTTTGTTTTATTTTTCATGATTGTAGTTAACTTACTCCCTAATACATGTTAATTGTTTTTTATCTTAAATTTACAACTCGTGCATCTATGGCCCATTTGTTAGTAAAACAACTTTAAACTATAAATGTTTCATAGGAAGTAGGAAATTGTTAAAATTTGGTAGTGTTCCTACAATATTTGAAGAAAATGTTCAAGGTAAAGGTTATACATAAGGGTTACTAGAAAAATGTCACGATCCCCGCTAAGGGATGGTAGTAGGCTTTATGAACTATTGAATAATATTTCAAAACTGAAAAAAAGAGTACCAGTTTTGAAAAATTACATACTTTAACTTTTTATAAAGTAACACAGCTTTAAATATTATTGTTTTTGAAACTAACGCATTTATTTGTTTTATTTTTCATGATTGTAGTTAACTGCCTACCCCGCTGGGAAATACATATAGTTTGTCGACTAATCGACTTTTGGCCTCACTACGTCGAGTTCGGTTTTCTGCCGCTGCCGCCTACAGCGCCAAAACGGCGAAAATCAAATGGTCTCGTTTTTGATTTGACAACAGCCAGTCTAGTGGTATTTAACTTATTTTTCTATGTCTATGTATAAACTAGAAAGTTTGCCGGCCGGTTTGGTCGAGTGGTAGTGACGCTGCCTCTTGATTGGAAGCTCCTGGGTTCGAGTACCATGCGGGGCAAATATTTGTGTAAAAAGCAATGTTTGTTCTCGGGTCATGTTCGTGTTTGTCTTCATGTGTTCCAAGGGACCCACAACATAAGGGAAAACCTTAGTGTGGGCCTTTGAGAGTGTAGCGTTTATTTATTTATTAGTGTTGAATAGCTATCGATAGTTGACCTTGAAAAACTAAGAATATCGATAGGACAATCTATCGATAGTAAAACGAGTAGCGGTAGTTTTTTATAGTATTAGTCCTAATAGTATTGAATTAAATATAATTTAAATATAAAATAAAATGTATTGCTAAAAAAATGAAGTTTACGAAAAATACTTACAAAAAGAGAACACAAGATAAAAAGTGTAAAATTGCTTTCTTGTGACCCCTGCACCTATCAACGTGGCCGTATAATACTTATCGAAAGTTTAACAAATTTCAACTCTAAAACCACAGCAGCAAGTGCGATAATATTTCGATATGTTTTAATAGTCGGAAAAAAGGAAAGGAAGACTACTAATATACCGTCGATCGACCGTCTCAATCGTCGTCAATTCGTCTCAGTTTAAACATTGACTAGTCGAAGATTACAACTAGTTGACCAATAGTTGATGAACGACATTTAACGGTCTAGTCTCGTTGACGAAAATACGTCGATGACCCATCCCTAGTGTTTGTCTGTATTAGCTCCCAAACGAATTATTGTCGGGTGAGTAAAACAATCACGGGAAAATCGCGCGTCAACTTTTGCGCGAATTTGATGAGTTCACTCAGAGTGCCGCTAGATGGAGCAGAATGTAATCAAGAACGCGGTATGGATTGTTTCACGTGCTTGTTAGGTTCTCTGTTTGATAGTGGTCTTAGTATAGTAAGTCAAAAAGACTGGCCAAAGAAAAAGACACAGTCCAAAAGAAGGACAAACAAAAAAACTCTCATTTTTTGAGATGCTGCAGCAAGTTCTAAGGAACTTGGCAGCATTATAATCTTACTAGCTGGCCACCCGGGACTTTATTTCCGTGAGAATTTGATAAAATTATGTAGTCTATGTATAATTCCAGAATGTTAGCTACCTCTATACCACATTTTATCAAAATTGGTCCAGCCGTTAGAGCGTCAGAGAGTAACAAACATCATTTTCTAACTCCCTACGCAAAAAAGGAGTGTTGTAAGTTTGCCGTGTGAGTCCGAGTATCTGTGTGTCTGTCTGTGGCATTGTAGCTCCCAAACGAATTATTGTCGGGATAATAAAACAACCTCAGGAAAATCACGCGTCAACTTTGGCACGAATTTGATAAGTTCACTTAGAGTGCCGCTAGATGGCGCAGAATGTGTTCAAGAACGCGGTATCGACTGTTTCACGTGTTTTTTACGTTCTCCGTCTTATAGTGGTCTTTCTTAGACTGGTCTTGAAAAGCATATAGTCTAAAAAACGACAGACACAACTCTCTATTTCTGAGATGCTGCAACAAGTTCTAGAGAACTTGACAGTATTACAATCTTCTAGTTTTAAACAAATTATCATGGACCTATTAGTCTTTATTAGTCTAGTATATTTAATAAGGGTCTAATCATCAATTGCTCAACGATGAAGGAAAACATCGTGATGAAACCCGTTCGTCCAAGAAAAAATCATTTTAGAAAGACGAGCGGTCCACCAACCCGCATTGGGCTAGCATGGTGGACTATGGCCTAAATCCCCTTCGTGTTTCGAAGGGAGGTCCATGCCCCTCGGTGGGGACGAATATGGGCTGTTAAAAAATAAGGATCTGTAACAATGAAAAATTCGTTACAGCTGGATTTAGGAAAATGAACTGTAAGTATGTATATACATTTTTTGTTTATAAAAAAAACTGTTTTTTAAACAAATCTTTACTAATATTATAAATCCGAAAGTAACTCTGTCTGTCTGTCCGTCTTTCACGCCTAAACTACTGAACCGATTTTGATGAAATTTGGTACAGAGATAGATTAGAGCCTGAGAAAGGACATAGGCTACATTTTATCCCACAGTTGGACGCGATATAAACTGTAGTCCACCCGGGCGGAGCCGCGGGCGGAAAGCTAGTAAAGTATATTTTCCAATGCGCCTTATACAGAGGCAAATTCGAGCTGAGAGAGATAGTAACAACGGAAGTCGTGTGTCTCGTTCTCTCATCTTGCCAGTCTAAAATAAAACGGCCAAGTGCGAGTCGGACTCTATAAAAACCAATCACGTTTGTTGTATGGGAGCCCCCTTAAATATTTAATTTATTCTACTTTTTAGTATTTGTCGTTATAGCAGCAACCAAAATACGTTATCTGTAAAAATTTCAACTGTCTAACTACCACGGTTCATGAGACACAGCCTCGGACAGACTTTCTATAAAAACGAGCAAAAAATCACGTTTTTTGTATGGGAGCCCACTTAAATATTTATTTTATTCTGGTTTTTAGCACATAGAAATACATAATATGCGAAAATTTCAACTGTCATGAGATACAGCCTGGTGACAGACGGACGGACGGACGGATGGACGGACAGCGGAGCCTTAGTAATAGGGTCCCTTTTTTCCCTTTTTTTATTATAAGATGGGTTAACTCTTGACCTCAATCTTGAACATAAAGGTCAAAGATGAGGTCGACGATGGAGTGAGTTAACCCAGAAAATGCCTATAAAGGCACTGGTACTCCTACGCACCGACGGAACACAGCAGGCTGGTTGGCGTCGGACTTCGGTAGGAGGGTGGTCGCGAACCAGACGGCCCTTTACAGAGCCTACCACACCGCATGAGACCATAGGACGACACCTCAGATTCAGAAAAAAAATGAAGTGTCGTTGCCTGGGATGGATTACTAGGAGGCAGGTCTCATTTGTGTTTCCTTAGTCGCCTCTTACGACACCCACGCTAAGAGATGGGGTGGTGTTATTCTCAACCGATCACCACACGGCAAAAAACCTTTGGGTGCGGAACCCTAAAAATGTCGTTGATAAAAAATATTGGCTCGAAGATGTTACTTGAAACACGACTTGTAGTTCAGTCAACATACTTCCATACATTAATTTCGATATATCCCAAGGAGCATTCGAAGTTCTATAAAAGATGTCTTATGGTTCACGCTAGGAAATCCAATCCCGCATAAAAATCGTGATCCTGCACGCCTGCGGGATTGAGGTCATCAATGCCGCGGATCCTGCGGGATTTTTTTAATATTTTATTTGTTTTAAGCCCATTTATTAGTCTTAAAAATGTTTCCATACTTCACTTGAACTTTTAAACTCTTTATAAACTAAACTCACGCTCGTTTTTAATAATATCCTAAGTCATTTTTCACTCGTTAAACTTAGTATGAAAACTTTTACAAAAAAAAATGTAACTTTGTATCGTACCTTTCCCATAACAATTAAGACACAATAACTTTCTCTAACAATAATTAATCGACGGAATATGCGTGTATTTTTTTTTAAATAAAATTTTATTATTATTTTTATTGGGTTGACTGCAAGAAATACCATTGGGAGATAAGTTCGCCTTTGTGCTGTTTTTCTTATACTGTGACTTGTATAACTTAATAAACCCCCCCCCCCCCCGCAAAAAAGTAAAGCGGACATTTAAAAAAGTAAAAAATAATACCTTTCGTTGAGCCATCAAATTCATTTCAGAAATACCTATATATATTTTAATTATCGAAATCGATGGATGGCACGATAGGGTTTGCTCATTAAAATGGCGCTATAATGTCGCGTCGGGGTACCGCTTTAGTGAATCAGACCCTTTATTTGATTGACTATTCACTGATTCACTAAAGCGGTACCCCGACGCGACATTATAGCGCCATTTTAATGAGCAAACCTATCGTGCCATCCATCGATTTCGATAATTAAAATATATATAGGTATTTCTGAAATGAATTTGATGGCTCAACGAAAGGTATTATTTTTTACTTTTTAAATGTCCGCTTTACTTTTTTGCGGGGGGGGTTTTTTAAATTTTAATTTAATTTTTATTTCAAAATTTTTAACTTATTTTCAAAATAATTAAGAGTGTACTAGTGTGCTGGATATCCTGGCCGCAGCATCAGCTCACGGTGTTGCCACCATTGCATTGTATGCAGAATCAAATACTGATCAAAACGAGTCCAAACACGACATGTCTGCTATTATTTTTTCAAGGATGTGCTAGTGTTCTGGATATCCTGGCCGCAGCATCAGCTCACCGTGGTGCCACCATTGTATTGTATGCAGAATCAAATACTGAACAAAACGAGTCCAAACACGACATATCTGCTATTATTTTTTTAAGAGTGTGCTAGTGTTCTGGATATCCTGGCTGCAGCATCAGACCAAGAGTTCCATAATCCTGCATAGTTATTAAGCATACATGAGTGTTTCAAGTTTTAGGTCACATGTATGTTTGAAAGTAAAGTAAATACACATTAAGAGTCTAAGAACCCTACCGCAGCTAACAAAAGAGCTGATGACCTTGAAACGGCTGAACCGATTTTGATAAAACGTATCTAAGAACCATCGCCAAAAAACCTGCTTGTAAATAAAAAAAACCGCATCCAAATCGGTTCACCCGTTTGAGAGCTACGGTGCCACAGACAGACACACAGACACACACACACACACACACACACACATAGCGGTCAAACTTATAACACCCCTCTTTTTGCGTCGGGGGTTAAAAATAACTTACATCGCTAAAAAATCGTTAAAAAATATCTACTACGAAAAGTAATCATAAGTATATTTTTTTTCGAAAGTTAAAAGTAGCTTACCGTAACGGGTACTTTAAACGGCCACCATTTTGGCGCGATTAGCGTGACAGTTCACGACTATTTTGTGGATTTTAATATATTTTGACTAAAGTTTCAACTAATTCATCATGGAACAACATTCTCCAACCAATATACAATTATTAATTTACTTGAGTAATTTTGTTGTCATGAACTTTGACGTCATATTGACTCTTACCAATAGCAACGCGTTTCGGATATTTAAATTTTCCGCAGTTTTGAAAAAATTATTTCAGACTCAAAATAAATTAAAATAAAAAAATATTCAAATAGACATTATTGTGAACTTTTTTTTAAATGACTCGTATCTGAATTACATGTAGGTATATTATTCGATTGTTCTGTTTCAATACCTACAGGATTCACACAACACAAAATAAAAATTCAAACTATATTTAGCTATAAAATAAAGACTGAAAACAACATTATTTTCTAAAAAAACTCCATAGATAAGTCACGTATTCCATAGGAAAAGTCTTAAAATACTTATTAATGGGTTTTACTATCTAATAAATAATCAGAGCATCGTCTGAGCCCATTTTACAAACTTTTAGTTCTTAATAAATAAAAAACATTCAACGCGGGATCCCGCACGACTAATCCCGCATTTTCGATCCCGCAAAAAAGGTGCGGGATCCCGCGTTTGCGGGATTGGATTCCCTAGTTCACACTTACCCCACAAGTAGGGTTGCCAACTTTTTTTTCATGAAATAAAGTATATTTAGGTGGGTGAAGGTAAAAAAACAGTATTAGATAAAATAAAACAGTATTCTTTATTTTTTTTTACTTAAATACATATTTTTTTGAACTGCATATTTTATTAACTTGTTGTCTTTTTTAAACTTTTATCTGCCTCGATTTAGTCAAAATTATAATTTAAATATATTAACAGTTAATTATTAATTAAATTTAACATCGCTTTATTTCTGTCGTCTCTCTATTTAGTCTTCATGACTGAAAAAACTATTTCGATGAAAGCTGAAGAAGCAGGGACAGAATATGAGATATTTTTTTATAATTGTAATTTGAAGTTTATTAATTATGAATATAATGCATTCATATCAATAGTAAGTCTATGCAAATTTTTCAGTTGGGTCAAATGTGACCAAAGATTTTAATGACAAACAGCTTATTAAACACAGCCAGTTGGTGTCTTTAAATAAAACCATTTTTCAAGGTACAGAATAACCTTATCAATAAAAAGTGTAAGTTTTTTTTATTTATTTATGGCCTAATAAAAAAGACTTTTGATGCTGAAAACAGTATTTTTCTATACTTTATTTTTATTCAACAGTAAAAAGTATAATGTATTGCAAAACAGTATAACACTGTTAAGAACAGTATAGTTGGCAACCCTACCCACAGACTTCTAATATACTATTGGAAGTCTGTGACCCACAAGCTGTATAAGTCAGCCATATAAGAGCAGTATAGCGTCCTATAACGCCCTTATACGACCAGTTTGGGCACAAATTAGTCAGCCTTAAGTTCACTATGGCAGTACAATAGCAATATATTAGCATTAAAATAGCAGTTTAAGTAGTAACAAGTGGACTTAAGGCTGACTTACGACACTATGTGGGACTCCTTGTGAACCATACAAAGTGAATGAGTGTAATAAGGAGTAAAACGTGGCTAAATACACAGCCTTCACAGCTATAAATGCTCACAAAAGTACCCCAAATCTACCTAAGGATCATGCGTGCCATAAATTATTGCTTCATTCCATTGAATTATTATGTACTAGCGTACTGGAAAAGTCAGCGCGAACAACATAATTCAACATATTATTTGCAACAGTGCGGGGTGCGCGGTTGGCGGCTAATGATTCATAGATGCGACGTCACCGTTATAGAAGCGACACTTTGTTTATATTCTGCCTATTTAATTGGGTACCTCTTACGTGTACATTATTTGACTAACAATTTTTAGTATAATATTTATTTTTGGTATAAACTGACTTTACTCTGTGGAACAAACAATATTTGGCATAAATACCTATACTAACTGGTTCAGTCAGGGTCATGGGTCATGGGAAGTTTCATTCCTTACAAACAGTGCCTTAACTATTTTCAATTAATAACCAAGGTTTCTTCTTTTCTAAATGTGTAAGATTATTATTTTCCACTATAAAATTAACGTCAGGTTATACTATATGTAATGTACCTACCTACACTGTTACACACCCAATGTCGCTTCTCATATTTTTAGTCTATGACAAATGACGCAAAATGGCATCCACAAAATATTTTGCTCGAATTAAGGTTTAAAAACGAATATCTAGTTACTAACCGATGGAAAGTTATTCCTTTGCATTTTGACGTGTTACTCGAATTATTAGTGCAATATCGTAAAACACACGAAGGTATATTTATTGAGTTATAACGGGTTGTTGCTTTAAAACATACAAGACCTAAACGCTCAAGAGCGAGCAAGCGACTGAGTGAACTGCGGCCGGCCGACCGCAGTTGAACGGAACACAGAGTTAGTGAGCGGCGTCTTCTCTATACGTAGTAGCACAGATATTATAATACTAGAGTATTTGTAAGTACCTTCAGAACCTGATAGCTGAAAATTGGCCGTCGGCCCAGGTTAGCTGGTATTCATACATTACAAGTACGTACTAGCACTATTATTTCCCACACATTTGGTTTATGAGAAAATAAGTAAGGTCTGGCGGCCCTGGGATCTCCGTCTATTCCTTCTGGTATCCCCTTAAAGTGTCATCATAGTGTCATGGCGGCCGGCATGTCACCTTCTACTCTACACTATAAAGAGTCAAGATTTGTATTTTTGTATGTTACGAATAAATTTAAAAACTACTGGACCGATTTCAAAAATTCTTTCACCATTAGGATGCTACAATATCCTTGAGTAACATAGGCTACATAATTTTCCCGAATTCCCATGGGAACGGGAACGAATGCTAGGGTTATATAAAGGGACACACAGCCTCTCTACTACATATCTCGCTTGGCTCGTTTTTTCAGCTTCAAGAACATAGTTCCTGTTAAATATGAGGTCCATGCATTTTAAAACTGGTTTTTACCTTGATTTTTGTTATAAATGAGAATCCGATATATGGGCGCTGCGCTGTTGCAAGCACCATGGTCAGTTTCGTTGGTTGATTCAAATCATTAATTTTCTCTAATTTACCTAAAGTCTGCACTGAGGTGCAAGACGTCGTCGAGTACATACGGCAGAATACAAAAGTTCCCTTAGGTCTCCAGAGAGTGAAACCGTTGGAATCGCATCACCATGCTAGTTTAAAAGCATTTGTGGTGCGGTTCCCGACGTTCATGCTGGAGACAGTTATGAAGGAGAGCTTTTGGCCGGAGGACGTGGTGTTCCGCCGGCACCGAGGGAGATTCCCGGCTGCAGACACCCCCGGAAATAGTGTTAATTAGTTTATTTTAATTATATTATATTATCTATGGGCCTCGATGCCTGATAATAAATGATTTTATTATTATTTATTATTATAAAAGACCGACACCGCTCCAAATATGAATCCCTCTAACCTAAAATACTCTAAATATTGTTTCTTTCAGTTAAGAGGAGCGTCTCAGTTTGGACTAGCGTCTCAGTTGTTTTTCATGCTGTCTCGATGTCGACCACCCGCCTTAGACTTGTGCGAAAGGGACAATTGCAGTTTTCCGGCGAAATGCCGAGTTTTATTCTTTGAGTATTTAACCAGACAGGAGTGGATATTACGCGCGTACCCCTCTGCCAAGTGCTTTCAAGGACACACGACCGGCGGTCGTATACGTTATATAAAACTAGTTGCCGCGCGGACTTTGCCATTCGCCGAGTAGTATTGCGCGTGGCACGAGCTCCAAAGAAAATGCTTACTTGTAGTGTTTTTCGATGCAAAAAAAGGGCAGAGACATCAAGTCTGCAGAAGGATGGTACTTCTTACCATTTGTAAGTATTATTTTATCTAAATATTACCAAATAACGTGCAAAATTATCAAAAATCCGAAAAATATTTCCAATAAGTAAGTGTTGCCATGTAACCGTATAAGTTCTTACTTGGACTTTTAAAAGTGTGTACTAACCCCTGAGATTAATATTAATAAGTTTATAATTTTAATAATACGACATTCATTCAGCTAAGTATATAACAATACATCACACTATACACTATACACAATACATACATCACACACATCACAATTTTGATCGCTTTTTACATTAAAACCCTATTTAATATTCTTATAATCGAAGAAACTGTCAAAATGTCCAAGCATCAAATAGTCAAATCGTTATTTTAGCTGTACAATAATATAGGTAGTTCTATTTTACTATTTTTTTAGTATACAAATTACCGATTTTTTACATTCTAGTACCTTCTAAAATTAACCGTCATAACTACCAAGCATCTATCTGTCTATACTGTCCGTAATAAATATTTAAGTCTAGGAAATTATAAAATTCTATACAATAACTTACTTAAAAATAAATAATAATCAGTTAACTTTAATTTAAATATCTAAGTATATTCTACTGTATTAATTTTAAGTTATTGTTGTTGGTCACACCAGGTGAAATTAGTGATGGGGTGGCACAAACATAGAATTGATATCGATATTTCGGTACTTTGACGTATATTAGTACTAACTGTACACTTTTACAGATTTCCAACAGAACCGGGTATTCGGGCTGCGTGGGTCGAAGCTTGTGGAAATCATAACATGTGGGAACCTCAACGTCTTAGTACAGTTTTGACTTTTGAATCTTCATGTATTATTTCAAAGAACAGTCTAAGAATAAAAGAAAATTTAATCCGAATGCAGTGCCAACATTAAAATTATTTAGCAATAAACTAAATAAATGTTTTTTTAGCAATAAACTATTATACCATGTGCAATTACATTTATATTTTACCCTTACCTTTTAATGTCAAATTTATAACATCGATGGATGACACTCGCATAATTTTTAACCGACTTAACAAAAAAGGAGCTTATCAATTCGACCTGTATAGGTACTCGTAATGTTGTATAGTGTGAGTTTCATCAAATCAGTTTAGCAGAAGAAATAAAAGTACTCATTAGCCCATACATGTCCCAATCGAGGGGCACGAGCCTTCCTACGACAAAAGTAATTTCAAAAAATTAAACCGACTTCAAACTTAACAGAAAAGGAAGAAATAACGATGTCATGTTGTTATGTACGAAAACAATTTTGTTTTGAGGTCGATGCCAGATAAAACTGAAAAGCGAAATAAGAGCTGGCTTCGACCTCAAAACTAAATGGTTTGTACAAGACATTGTTATTTCTTCCTTTCAATTAAGTTTAGAGTCGGTTGAATTTTTCTAAATGACTTTTTGTAATGTAAAAATAGATAAAACTACTGATTATAAAATAAAAAGTAAAAAAAACCTAGTTCATAATTTAATTTAATTTATTTATCATACATAACTTTGCTGAGGAGGCACTTTGAACTGGTTTGCAATTATTAGTTCCTTGTCGTCGAGTGATAGTCGGCTGGGTTGTCTCTATATAGTATTCCTTATGTGTTTTTTGTTATTATTATTTTTCCTTTCTGTAGAATGTTATTACTTTTCTATTGTGTATTTCCGTAAAGTGTATGTTATGTATAGTATATATATATTATATGTATTTATTTGTATTAGGTATATTGTATGTGTGTAATGTAGTTTATGTAAGTATATTTATGTATGTATTTTTGCACCCACACTTATATGGTGTAATTTCATCTTCTCCATATCCAAAGGTTGCCGATAAGATATTGCTTCTTAGCAATGGGGCCGCCTTTTGTACCCTAACTTTATTACTGTTCATAATGTAACTTTTACTCTGTCTCATGTTCTGTAATGTTGGTGTGCAATAAAGTATATTTGTATTTGTATCATTACAGGAATTCCCAATTCAATCATGTAATTCTCAAAATAGTTTACATTCTAAAAACAACAATTTATCAATGTAAAACAGTATAGATAATAGATTGATTAGCCAAGGATTATCTTTGATTATTCAAATTCATCGATAGTATGAATATCGATAGTGTCATGCACTGTTCCATTTAAATAAAACCAGAATAACTTGGCCTTTGTTTTGATACAGCTTACTATAAAACAAGAGTCTATTTATACTGGACTGTTGTTTACGTATTTTATAGACGGTTATGTGTGCGATTGTTATTGTTTGCGTACAGTGTAAGCTAGTGTTCGTAAATTTTGACTATTGCAAGAGTGAGCGTGTGTAGCGACGTGATCAAAGAAATGCGCTTGTAGGCAACAATTATTTAGTGTGTGTTACCTCGTCCCCCGCATCTATTGGCAGACTTTTTTGCTTAGGCGCGAGCCGCTATATCCACTCCTGTCTGGTTAAATACTCAAAGGTTTTATTTCCAAAATTATGAGTTTAGGTGTCAATGAATTCCTACCCCAAAAACTTAATGAAATCGTACGTTTTTGGCCTCCATCGTTAGTTTTTCAACAGTCACCTCTTAAATGTTGAGAATTTTTTTGGCGAAAAATGCTGACTATTAGTCTCAAATATCTTCATGTTTACTAAAAATATCAAAAAAATTAAAACGTATGGACCTAGTTTTTGGTGTTCCTGACACTACACCAAAATTTCACAAGGATCCGTTGACGTTTAGGGGATGGAATCCATTGACGCCGTTTGTATGGGGAATAAACACTGAGACGATCCTCTTAAAGGCTTGTCTGGAAGAGATCACTTCTATAGTGATAAAAGCGTCTGTTGCATTACTGTAATAATTATGTTCTTTATATAACTTAATAAATATTCTTAGATGATTCCATGGATATAATATTATATTACTAGCACTCCGCTTGGGACTTCTTTCCCGTAGGAATTCGGAAAAATCATGTACCCCTTGTCCATCCCGGATAATGTAGGATTCTAATGGTGAAAGAATTTTTCAAATCGGTCCAGTAGTTTCGGAGCCTATTCAATACAAACAAACAAACAATCAAATCTTTCCTCTTTATAATATGTACTAGCATTCAGCCCGGGACTTCGTTCCCGTGGGAATTCGGGAAAATTATGTAGCCTATGTCCATCGGGGATAATGTAGCTTTCTAATGGTGAAAGAATTTTTCAAATCGGTCCAGTAGTTTCGGAGCCTATTCAATACAAACAAACAAACAATCAAATCTTTCTTCTTTATAGATAGATATATAGACTACACCACATAGCGATCTAAAGGTAGTTTGTTGTTGTTTTTATATTTCTCTAGTGTATTTTGTATTACTGTGATCTTACCTGCACATATTCTACTGTGTTGTCATATCCGAAATAATATATTTGTCTTTCTTTCTTTACTATTGGACAATTCACACAGCCCCCGCACCCATTTGTTCATTTATGATCTCTCAGCCTACCCCGCAAAGCATAGTATGAAGATAAAACAACACTACATTCGGTCGAAAGTACCAGGAGAGCATATACACCAAAGAGGTTCGACCCACCGTCTGCGGCGAGTGTGGCGAGGGTCCATAAAGATTAGCTTCAGGCGGTCAACTTAGGACTTACATTAGGACCTAGCCTGAAGCACAGAATACTATTCTAAACTCTATTCTACTATACGGGATGTATAAGACAGCTCAGCAAATAATTTAACGTTATAATTACTCATAACTGTGATTGGCTATTCCCGAAAACGTCAAAAAAAGTTTATTTTGGTGTTACGCAATGTACCGCGAAACCGCGCCGCGCTTCTGTTCAGTTCATTTCAGTTCAGTTATTTATTCAGTTACAAAATTACATTTCTGTTTGAATTTTCTAAATTAATTTAACATTATTTAAATTAACATTAAAACAAGTACATTTTATTATTTCTGTTTGAAGTCGGTGCAGGGTGGATGTATGTATAGCATCATACTTATTTGGCTTGGCACCGACTTCAAACAGATCAGTAGGTACGTAATGCAAGGTTTTTTTTCGCTTTTTGAAGTCGGTTTCCTTTTTTTGTAATAAGGTTATTATTTTTCTATTTTTAGTGTAAATAATTGAAAGTATGTGAGAAACAATGTAAGTGACTATTTAATTTTAGGGTTTCCTTCGATTTCCCTGGGATTCCATCATCAGATCCTGACCTGATTACAATGGGACTACCTCTGGAGTACTTATACTTTTTCGAACAAAAAATTATTTTAAAAAACGGTCGATAAATGGCGGAGAAATCGGTGAACATCCCTAAAAAAACACGTACAGTCAAACATTCCTTTTGGAAGTCGGTTAAAAAAAAACAAACAGCCGATCTGAGAACCTCCTCCTTTTTTTGAAGTTGGTATAAAAGGTGAAAAATTTAGCATAGTAAATGCTCCCATTGCTTATCGTCTCTCGGCAAACATAGTAACAATATTTACTTATGTACTAAATTAAAATATGTAATTCCAAATTCAAATATAACGTATGGTGATCGGTTGAGAATAACACCACCCCATTTCTTTCCGTGGGTGTCGTAAGAGGCGACTAAGGAAACACAAATGAGACCTGCCTAATATTAATCCACCCCAAGCAATGACACCTCAATTTGTTCTGAATCTGAGGTGTCGTCCTATGGTCTCATGCGGTGTGGTAGGCTCTGTAATAGGGCCGTCTGGTTCGCGACCACCCTCCTACCGAAGTCCGACGCCAAACAGCTTACTGTGTTCCGTCAGTGCGTGGGAGTAACAGTTCCTTATAGGCATTTTCTGGGTTAACTCGCTCCATCATCGACCTCATCTATGTATGACCTTGGTCAAGATTGAGGTCAAGAGTTAACCCATCTTATAATAAATATATATATATTTACGAGTATATGCGATGAATCTAATCTTCCACTTTTTTATATAAAAATGCAAGTCCTTGGACTTAGAATATGTTTGGCACAAAGGTTACTATTACAACATAGGCAAGGAAAAAGGAAGGATTTTACGAAATTCCCACAGGAACGAAGTCCCGGGCATTCACTAGTAATTGGGTCATTCCATCGTTTCGGGTGTTACACTTGAACTCATTATAAAATGTTTTATTAGAGTAGTAATTACAACTGTACTATTACAACTATTGAATCACACACATATGGGTGGTTTTTTCTGATTTCTAAAATCGTATTTTTTAAATATTTGAGCAATAAAGAGAAAACAACGAATAAGTAGCTGTTTCGGGTGTTACACCAAATTGCCTCAACCTTTTGACCATCAGTGTTGACATGCATAATTCAGCGAATTTTCCAAGTAATCTCCAGATTTATTTATGACAAGTCAAACTTAATCCAGTAGCCAACCTAAACACGAGACAAAAAGTTAGTAATAAATTTTATATTTATTTTAATAAATAAAATTACCCGTTTCGGGTGTTACGAGTACGAAATGTAAATACATGTAACAAAAATTATGGGTTTTCTTAATGTAATTTTACACTCTCATTTAAAATTATAACAGCATACTAATCAACAATTATAGAATTATTATAAAACACAAATATAGATTAACATTTAATAGCTAAAATATTTTTTTTTCAAAGTCATTAATTTCTACTGATAGTTCCAATTTAAGATCTTCTGTACATAACTCTTTCTTTGTGTAAATGTTCAGCATACTTCTTAGGATCTTTCATGCTGTTTTCCCTTATTTTACCTAATCGTTCTTTAGTTGTTGATGGCATTATAATATACCTAAAGGAAAAACTAACACCATATTAACACACCCATACATTAATAATTAGATGCTGCGGCGAAAAGTAAGTACGTAAACAGTATAAGCTTGTATTTCAAATTATGTAACTCCCGAAACGTTTTGGGTGTTACAACATTTTAAACGTTGAAAATACAAATAAAACACATTCTTTCGCAATAACTGTTAGATATTCGATTAGATTAAACACATAACCTTACTTTGGCAAAACGAGTTAGGTTAAAGATAATTCGGCGAAAAATTAAACAAACAATTACCTTTTTTTTTGTTTCGGGTGTTACACTGATACCACAGTTTGGAAAATTCTTCTTAAAATAGTAAATAAAAACTTTTTAATATTTTTTTGTGCGAATCAAATAACTACAGTATGTAAAGCTTCTTGTAACAGAAACCTAGTGAAGTTGACCGCTTAATTCTTTTTTTAAAGTGTTCTCAAATAATGACTTAAAAATTGCCATTATGAACTGATCTTTCTAGCGTAACTTTAAGTAGGTTAAACATGGAAAAACAATGTAAATTTTGTAAAAAAAAATCTAGACATGAAGGATAGGAATGTTTTCTATGAAAATAGGCTACAGTTGACTTCTTACGCCGATTTTTTTTTTCGGAGGCCTTGGTAACGTTTATTATGGAATGACCCAATTGTTATTCTTAGACATAGTTTGTACATACCTGTGTAGATTCGGAAAAAAGAAAGAAATAAAAAACAATTTTACACTTTGAGCCCACTTTATTACTAGAAAGAACGAAAAAATAAAATAAATTTATTCACTTTATTAAGGAAAAAATAATGTCGATTTAATTTTTCCATAATTATTTAATAGCAATCACATAGAAATCCATCAAAAAAGTACACAATTCAACACGTAGGGCAAGAGTTGATTAGTTCCCCTAAGCCACCGCTAGATGGAGCAGGCTGTATTCTGAAACGCGGTATCGTTTGGTGCACGGCGTTTCTATATAAGCTCGCCTACGAAAGAGGTTCGGCAAATCGGTTCAGTAGTTTTTGAGTTATTTTTGTAATGCTTCATCAGGTTCCCTCGGGAACTTGACTATAGGCATTCATTTAAGTGTGAGAATATATAGATCGTGTAAATGTACCAGATTTACAGGATCTACTGAAAATACCTTTATTAAATTAACGCGTCTGTTCCTGTTGTTCCATTGATTTGATTCTAGTTGGACTTTTTTGTCCAAATAGTTCCATTGCTTTCTGTTTCTTAAAAAAAAAATGTAAGTAATTGGACCATTTGTCCAATAAGTTCTATTGCTGGATATGTGATTAATATATATGTATCTTCCATTGATAGTACATTCTTAGATTCCAAATGCTACATAAAAACAAATTGAACTGCTCAAACGACTTTATTGGGAATAAACAAAAAAAAATGATCTAGCTAGCTAGTATAAGCTAACAGGTGGTCTTTGGCGGGAACTCGGCGTGAGCGGTTGCTTTGTCAATTGAATTTTCGATTTCGGCGTGAAAAAGTTGTGTAATAGTGATAGTGTATTATACAGTAAATTGACTAAAATTCGTGTAGTGATGAAAAATTCAAGTGATAACAGTGTTTCTGCTCCGTTTGGTACCGACAAAGATCCTCGCGGTTGTGCTTCTCGCCGCCAGTTTTCGTAAAACAGACGCTATCCGGTTTTAAGTTGAAGAAATAAGATTTTTCACTAAAGGCATGGCTGTATGGACATAGTTTCCTTTGCCTTTCCCGAAAGGGACAAAATTTAACAAAAAAGTATAAGCTAACATTTTATCAAGAAAATATGGAACAATTATTTGCCCTATCTCCAACTGCATACAAGAAATTGTCACCAACGCAACCACAGTAGTAGATTGTTATTTAGGAAATGTATAGATTTCCTAGGAAATGTATCAAATATAATTCATTTCACACATTTCCGAGCGATTTTAGTAATTGTATACCTACATTTTCTGGGAATTGTATACAATGATGGATTTCCGTTAACATATATATAAAATAAATCATCAAAATATTGATTCGCTTAGATGTGAACATAGCTAACTTTTTGTTTTATTAACTGACTTCAAAAAAGGAAGAGGTTATAATTTCAGTTAGTATCAGATGGCCGTGAATGTATGTGGTCTGTGTAGCAACTCAAAGGAAAGAAATGATTATATGTATGCAAAGAGAAGAAATGATTATATGTATGTATTACTAAACATTTGATTACTTTTTGCATTTGTATAATAATATAATATGCTAGCATTCAGCTCGGGACTTCGTTCCAGTGGGAATTCGGAAAAATTATAGTTTATAGTCCAGAATTATAATTTACACGAGTTGATAATTAGACAAGTTCACAATTTAGACCAATCTAGTAGTAGACAAAAAACGCTTTAGACTGGTTGCGAAATAATATTTTAGACCAGTTTCAGGTTAGACGAGTTTCTAAAACACCGAGTTGCAAATTGGGTTTTAGACGAGTTGCTACACAGACCATATACGTTCGCGGCCATCTGATACTAACTCAAATTATAACCTCTTCCTTTTTTGAAGTCAGTTAATAAAACCAAAGTGTTAGCTTTGTTCACATCTAAACGAATCAATATTTTGATTATTTATTTTATATATATGTTAACGGAAATCCATCATTGTATACGATCTAGGAAATGTATATAATTCCTTAATAACAGTCTACTACTGTGGCAAATAACTTTTTTACATTTTCTTGATAAAATGTTAGCTTAAACTAGCTAGATCATAATTTTCTTTATTTTAATTTCATTTTTTTGTTTTTTCCCAATAAAGTCGTTTGAACAGTTCGATTTGTGTTTAAGTAGCATTTTGTATCTAAGTAATATACTAGCAATGGAAGATACATACATATTAATCGCATATCTAGCAATAGAACTAGTTGGACAAAATGGTCCAGTTAGTTACATTTTCCAAGAAACAGAAAGCAATGGAACTATTTGGACAAAAAAGCTGGGCAGCATTTGGGAAGCTGCGTCATATCTCTTCGTCGCCACTCCCGCAGTGTCTAAAGACCAAGGTCTTTAATCAATGCGTCCTACCAGTCATGACCTACGGAGCCGAAACGTGGAACATGACAGTGAGGTTGGCCCACCGATTGCACGTCGCTCAGCGAGCAATGGAGCGCTCCATGCTCGGGATCTCGCTGAGGGATAGAATCCGAAACGAGGTCATCCGACAGAAAACCGGAGTGATGGATATTATCCAAAAGTGTAGCAAGCTGAAGTGGCAGTGGGCTGGCCATGTCTGTCGCAGAATCGACGAGCGTTGGAGTAGACAGGTTCTCAAATGGAGACCACGTCTTGGCAAACGTAGTGTAGGACGCCCTCCAGCCAGATGGTCAGATGACCTAAAGAAGATAGCGGGTAGTGGCTGGATGAAAACAGCGGAGGATCGTGCAAAGTGGCGCACCTTGGGGGAGGCCTATGTTCAGCAGTGGACTGCAATATGCTGATATGATGATGATGATGATGAGTTCTATCAATGGAATAACCAATGGAACTAGTGGGAACAGACGAATTAACGATGCTGTTGCTCGGAAATGGCCACGGAGTGAAACGTACACTCGCTTCGCTCGTGTTTCAAATGGGCTCACGTTACACATTGTTTACGACACTTGTACATCATAATATTTTTAATGTAATATTGTAAAGAGGAAAGACTTGTATTTTTGCGTGTAACTTAAAAACTACTGGACCGATTTCAAAAATTCTTTCACCATTAGGATGCTACACTATCCCTAAGTAACATAGGCTACATAATTTTCACAAATTCCCACGGGAACGAAGTCCCGCGCAGGAACCTAGTAATATTATAAAGAGGAAAGATTTGTATTTTTGTATGTAACGATTAAACTTAAAAACTACTGGACCGATTTCAAAAATTCTTTCACTATTAGGATGCCACATTATACCTGAGTAACATAGGCTACATAAATTTCCCGAATTCCTACGGGAACGAAGTCCCCAGCGGAATGCTATTAATTTGTATATACCTACTAAAAAATGCCCTACCCTGTTATATGCGCGTGAAAGCCTACGTAATGGTGGGAATTTCCTTACATTTGTTATTTGCATTTTATTTATTATTTTTTTAATTAATTGTGTTTGTAAAATCCCTATATGTACAGTCAAGAACAGGTCACGCTTTACACTACCAGTTTAAGCTAAGCTCTGATTTATACTGCGCGCCATACAATGTAGAGCCGGTCCAAAGTCCAAAGGGTCAAGCTTGACGTGCTCTTGAGTGTGCCTTACCAAACAATTAAGATGTAGCTTATTTTTTCTATGTATAATTAAGCGAAGCGCATGACAGTTAAGACGTAGGGGAATACTTTAGGTATAATTTTCTACGTTAAACACAATGTCCGACTTCAATCCCAACAACAGTTAGTTCAAAGTAGATATTATGTATTTTTGCGCACCACAATGCCTATTAGCACATAACTACAAACGAAAATGCCATTCGTTTACTTAGATGATGTTTTTGTTTGTAATTATTTTTTGATTTCGTTTATTTTTTTAAAAGCGCTAAATCATTTTTTGATAAAATTTATGTGGGACCACGTCTGGAGTATACTCTTTCGAACAAAAAAAGAACTTTGAAAATCAGTCCATAATTGGCGGAGAAATCAGTGAACATACGTAAAAAGAAAATACTTACAGTCGAACATAGAACCTCCTCCTTTTTTGAAGTCGGTGGATATGTATTTATTACCATTTTGATTCCAATGCAATTATTTTGTTTAATGTACAATAAAGTACTTCAATGCAATGTACTTCGTTAAGTAGGTAAGTACTTAATACAATACGTACTTAGTAAAATTTTTTAATGTACAAGGTGATAAAAAACCTCCTAGCTATATTCAAAATCCTGAACCAGTATCACTCAAAGAACACATTTATGTTTTTTTTTTCAATGGTATTAGTTCAGTTTTTGCCTAAACGTAGACATTACTCCTACACCAGGCAGCGAGGGGTGCGGGTAGCGCTCGGGGGGTGCACCCGAGTGGTGTCTACGTTTTTTTTTTTTTTTATCTAGCCAACAAGATCCCACTGCTGGGCAAAGGCCTCCCCCGCATCCTTCCATTTACGTTTAGGAAAAAAAAACCTACCGAAAAAATAAAAATAAAAAAAGACAAAAGTGTTCTGTAAGTGATAATGGTTCAGGATTTTGAATATAGCTAGGAGGTTTTTTATCACCCTGTATACTGGGTTTCGGTATAAGAAAAACAATTTTGTTTTCGGAACTTTGGAACTTAAAAGCGAGTCAGAGGCCATTTGGAGGTTTGAAAACTCTGACACTAGGGTTAGCCAAGTTCGCCACACACTTGACTATACGAGTACCTACACGATAAGAAGAAGAAAAATGTAATAAGTTGGTACTTACTGACAGCAAGTTGTACTAGTTGTACATACCTACAGATAGCACACATTTCGACAAAACACTATCATCGAAACTGAATCCAGACGGTGGACCCAGCCGCAACTGCCTAATTCTAGCTCAAACTCCGAAACAAGATTAACTCAAGCCTCCATTTGCGGCGGCCATTTTGAAGCAAATGTCAAACTTGCAAAATGGATTCCGCTGGGACGGCGCGCGGGAATTCCGCGGGCTTTTTCGAAGGTTTGCTTTCGTCATTTGTTTTTAACACCCGACAAAAAAAGAGTGGTGTTTATAAGTTTGATGTGTGTTTTTTTATCAGCCTATGTACGTCCCCACCGAGGGGCACGGCCTCCTTTCGAAACATGAAGAGGATTTAGGTCATAGTGGATTTAGGATTTAGGTCATAAAAAAGGGCTATTACAAAATTTCTGATAATCTATCAGACAAGCAGCCATGGGAATGAACAGCTCAGCTCTAGAGTTATTTCAGATTTAGTTAAAATGAGAAAATAAGAAAATTTGTAATGCGATTTAAAAGAGCAACCTCGGAGTTTCTTGCCTGTTCTTCTCTGAGGAAGACTGCACCTTTGCGAATAGGCGTAGAGTCAGTAGGGTCAAAAGAACGAATGCGTATGTACTTATGTTTTTAAATCGTTTAATGTATGTTTGTTTGTATTTCATTGTAATCTTGACTTGTTTTAAGTGGCACCCTGAATGTCCTATAAAATAAAGATTTTTTCTATAGTCCACCAAGCTGGCCCAATACAGGTTGGTGAGCGGGTTTCATCACGATGTTTTCCTTCACCGCTGAGCAAGTGATCATTTGATTTAAAATTCGTACATAAATCCGAAAAGACGAATTTAGTGGTACAGACCACCAGGATTTAAACTAGAGTTGCCACGAATAGTGATTTGGCCGAATACCGAATGTTCGGCAACGCTGTCGGCCGAAGCGCCGAATATTCGGCGGCCGAATATTCGGCACAAAATACAATTGCTTGTCGAGCGCGTAGGTAATCAAGAGTAATACAAGTCGTAACCTGTCTCCCTCGTTGCGGTGCATACCTACAGCAGCGCGGGCGGATACTATTTGTTTCCTTACAAGTGGTAGTCAGCAAACGAAAAACAATATCCAAACCTTTCGAAGTTTGCTAAAGTTAATCTTTCTTCTCCTAGGAGTAGCGTGTACAGTTAGAGGTTGTTTTCGGAAGCTGGTATCATTTATGAAAAAAAGCGTAATCGTTTGCTACCAAAAAATGCTGAAAAGCTTTTTTTATCCATCACAACTTATCACTGATCAATTTTACTTATTAAGTGTTATAATTTATTAATGAATACAATATAATCTTGAATATTATGACGTCTTTTTTTCATGATTTTGGTATTCGGTATTCGGCCGAATAGTACGTATTATTCGGCCGAATACCGAATAACAAAAAAGTGGCCGAATGGGCCGAATACCGAATAGTTGCCGAATATTCGTGGCATCTCTAATTTAAACCCGCAACCTTTCGGTTACAAGTCTGACTCATTACTAATTTTTTTTTTATTATAAGATGGGTTAACTCTTAACCTCAATCTTGACCATAAGGTCAAAGATGAGGTCGACGATGGATCGAGTTAACCCAGAAAATGCCTATAAAGGCACTGGTACTCCCACGCACCGACGGAACACAGCAAGCTGTTTGGCGTCGGACTTCGGCAGGAGGGTGGTCGCGAACCAGACGGCCCTTTACAGAGCCTACCACACCGCATGAGACCATAGGACGACACCTCAGATTCAGAACAAAATGAAGTGTCGTTGCCTGGGATGGATTATTAGGAGGCAGGTCTCATTTGTGTTTCCTTAGTCGCCTCTTACGACACCCACGGAAAGAGATGGGGTGGTGTTATTCTCAACCGATCACCACACGGCTAAAATGGGCTCTATCATGCGCTTACACCTATCAGGGAAGGTAGAGCATCAGTGGTTCAAGAACTACTTCATGCCACACCCTTACTTTAATCCATAATAATATTATAAATGCCGTTGGGGCAGAAAAGTTCTAGAATGGAGACCACGAATCGGCAAACGTAGCGTAGGGCGCCCTGTTACTAGGTGGGGTTACCATATTCGTAAGGGAGCGGGCAGTGTTGGAGGAGGGGAGCTGAAGACCGAGCTCAGTGGCGTGCCATAGGAGAGGCCTATGTCCAGCAGTGGACTGATACAGGCTGATGATGAATATTATAAATGCAAAAGTAACTCTGTCTGTCTGTCCGTCTTTCACGCCTAAACTACTGAACCGATTTTGATGAAATTTGGTACAGAGATAGATTAGAGCCGGGGAAAAAGCATAGGCTACATTTCGTCCCACAGTCGGGCACGATATAACCTGTAGTCCACGCGGGCGGAGCCGCGGGAGGAAAGCTAGTATTAATTATAAATGCGAAAGTAACTCTGTCTGTCTGTCCGTCTTTCACGCCTAAACTACTGACCGATTTTGATGAAATTTGGTACAGAGATAGATTAGAGCCTGGGAAAAAGGACATAGGCTACATTTGGCCCACAGTTGGGCACGATATAACATGTAGTCCACGCGGGCGGAACCGCGGGCGGAAAGCTAGTTTGACATAAATTGTGAGGATTGTCAGATGAAACATGATGTATGATACTGAGTGGTGGTCGCGTCCCACTTACTGACTTTTACAGTATGCCTAGGAAGAGTTGGCAGCTGGTACAGAGGCCAGCACATCAGATTACTCAGTTTCCGTTGTAAACTCGCTCTTATCGCAACAGCACAGAGTGCACGCTTATGGTAACCTGATGTGCGGCCGTCCGTACAATCTAAGTTTTACTTTCACTCCCAGTCCAGCGTGGAAGCTGGGCTATCTATCACTGCTATTAAATATACCTATATGTTTTTACCATTGCCCCTCGAAAAAAGGTCCGTTATTCTTCAAAAACAGTGAATAAAACGCTGTTTATTTCACTGAGTGAATAAAACATTTTGAATTTGGAACATGCGCGAATATACGGATTTTAGTAAGAAAACAAAAGAAAAAGTTCAAGGAGGTTGCATACTCTCGCTATAAAAACGTACTAAAACTTGGCTGTATGGAATATGGCTCGGTTAACAATTTTAAATTTAGAATAAGGAATTCAGCCAATTTTCTGTGCAATTTTCATGCAATTAAAAGTTTCTGTTAAAAGTTTTTGTTTCAAAATCATAAAATGAGTTCGACATCCAGTGATGAAAGTGAACCTCACGTTCCAGAGTCATTTCGCGTTAAAGCAGCAGCTATTGTTGATAATTTACTGTCACAGAGTAATTATTTTATTTTTCTCGTAGTTAATGATAAAAAGTAGAGTACCTAACACGTGAAAAAAAAATTCATCTCGGCTCTTGTATACCTCGAAAAGAATTCACCTTTTTTTCACTTGTTGGGTAATCTACTATTATTGAACAGTAATTTCGGAAGTTCGAGTATGTACCTAGTGAACTAGTGAGTCAATGCGCAAAAACTTATTACCGTTACACGGCGGCGCGTGCGGCGCTAAAATGACGCATAGCATATTTCGCGCAAATTACTTAGCAGCCAGAGGTAGAAATAGAAAATCATTTATTTAGTACTGGCATGTACTAGCTTTCCACCTGAGACTTCGTTCCCGTGGGAATTAGGGAAAATTATGTAGCCTATGTTCATCGGGGATAATGTAGGATTCTAATGGTGAAAGAATGTTTCAAATCGGTCCAGTAGTTTCGGAGCCTATTCAATGCAAACAAACAATCAAATCTTTCCTTTTTATATTATTATAGTATAGATTTACAATTAAATATTACATCAAAATATTACAACTTCCTAATTAAACAGTACTACTTAAAAACTTCTGGACCGATTTCAAAAATTCTTTCACCACGCTGCCGCGCTTCTGCAGTGCATCGGGCATGCTTGCCGAGGCGCAGACTGACTGCTTCTATGCAATCATCCGCAAGCGCAGCGCCTCATTGCTGAGACGCGTGCGCGGCACCTCGAACGGAATCCTGGACGCATTGGCCAACCGGTGGGACTCCACACTGCTCAGGCAGTGGACAAGCCTGCACGCGACGGGCACACTAGGTACCCGGCGCAAGATTTAATTAATCAAATTAAATTGTTTACTAAAACTAGCTTAAGTTTTATTATCTGCTGTTACTAACACTAATATGGATGTTAATCTGAAATAAATATATTGAATTGAATTGAATTAGGATGCTACATTATCCCTGAGCAACATAGGCTACATAATTTTCCCGAATTTCCACGTGAAACGAAGTCCCGGGCGGAAAGCTAGTCAGAAATAAAAACCTCATAAAACCCAATTATAAATAAGACATATGTACGTGCTTAAATACTAGAATATTACAACAATATTTTTTATCTATACTAAAATATTATAAAGAGGAGAGATTTTTATTGTTTATTGGTTTGCAGTGAATGTATACAGGGCTTTAGGTATCTCTCTTTCAACCTCTCGGGTGGTTAATCAGTCCATGAAACTGAACCATTTCCCCAAGGAACAAAGGTCAAATACGAAAAAAAAATCCATACAAAATGCTCTATATGCTGATGAAGTTTGTATGGGAACTCAAATTTTTTATTTCGTATTTTGGCCTATGTTCCTTGGGGAAGTTGTTCAGTTTCATAGACTGATTAACCACCCGAGAGGTTGACAGAGATTTACCTAAAGGGGCGTCCATTAATTACGTGAGGCGTTTTGGGGGGGAGGGGGTCGGGCCGGATCTCACTCAATCTCACGTGGGGGTGAGGGGGAGGGTCTCTACAAATATCACGTAATATTTTCCCCCAAAAGAAATAGGGTTAAATTGCTGGAAAGCTAAGTTAGACTAACTAAACCATGTTGTTGCGGTAGCCACTCTTAAGACTACTCATGAGTTCCCGTGGGCTGAATTAGAACAATCTTTTTTTTCAAATTTAAGTTGGTGAATCATAGCTGTTTTTTATTGTTCGATTATTAAAAGTTTAAAAATAATTAGGCAAATGATGTAAGTTTTCTAAATATATTACCAATTAACGTATTTACACTAAAACTAAGCATTTTTATAAAACTCACGTGAGATAAAGGTGGGACGGGGTGTCGAGCCAAATCTCACGACATCTCACCAGAGGGGTTTTTGGGGGTCGAAAAATCGCCTAAAGCCCTGTATAGAGTGGTCTCGATACAATGCTGGTGTTAGCGTCAGAACCCCTAGACCAAGTGCGATATTTGATGTTTAGAGAACATCGTATTACAGTACCTTTTTAACCCCGACAAAAAAAGAGTGGTGTTATAAGTTTGGCGTTTGTGTCAACCCCGCAGATATAGGACGCGAATAAGACTCTGATCTATACTTGATTTGCAGTCGTTTTTGTCATTTTGATAGTGAAAGAAAGAGACAATCAATACTTGAGTATAGATCTAGACTTAAGTCTCCTTCTGTACAAGTTTGCCACATAAACGATGAGGAAAGAAGATTCAATGTGTGAGCTCCGTGGCTTATTAGAGTCGTCTATTACTACAGTCAAACTATTCTTTTTTCTTCGTTATAGAAACCCATAAAAGTATTAAGAAAAGCCATAAACCATTTATGTCTTGATTGACCTATAATTATACTGAATATAGTACCTATTACCTAGAATAGAAAGCTCGACGCGTGTGACGCTGACGGCGCGTGACACCATTTTAGTCACCACAGCAAGTTCAAAGCTCTCATTTTGTTTTTGCAATAGATTTTTTTTAATTCGCCTTTTTTTCAAACGAAGGAGTATGCTCTTGACCACAAGAATACTTTAGGAAGAATGTGTTACAGTTTTTACAAGCTTTTTTACAACCCTCGACATAAAAAGAGGGGTGTTATAACATAAGTTTGACGTGTGTATCTGACTCAGTATGTGGGTCTGTCTATGGCATCATAGCTCCTAAACGAATGGATTTATTATTATTATTATAAGATGGGTTAACTCTTGACCTCAATCTTGACCATAAAGGTTAAAGATGAGGTCGACGATGGAGCGAGTTAACCCAGAAAATTCCTATAAAGGCACTGGTACTCCTACGCTCCGACGGAACACAGCAAGCTGTTGGGCGTCGGACTTCGGTAGGAGGGTGGTCGCGAACCACACCGCATGAGACCATAGGACGACACCTCAGATTCAGAACAAAATGAAGTGTCGTTGCCTGGGATGGATTACTACGAGGCAGGTCTCATTTGTGTTTCCTTAGTCGCCTCTTACGACACCCACGGAAAGAGATGGGGTGAGGTTATTCTCAACCGATCACCACACAGTTAAATGTGGACCTATTTCGATGTGTTTTTTTTTGTTTGAAAGCTAAAGCGATCGAGATGGTTTCGATCGAGAGATACCTAGATTAGATTAGATTAAATTTATTTATCTCATAATATAGCTACAAATGTCAAGTTTATAATATAATATGTAAATCATTTCAGCCATAATAATATGATCATCAAAAATATAAATTACTAGCATTCCGCCCGGGACTTCGTTCCCGTGGGAATTCGGGAAAATTATATAGCCTATGTCCATCGGGGATAATGTAGCTTTCTAATGGTGAAAGAATTTTTTTAAATCGGTCCAGTAGTTTCGGAGCCTATTCGTTACATACATACAAAAATACATCTCCATATATCTCTATATATCTATATATTATCTATATATATTATCTATATATTATATATATTATCTATATATTAAAATTACAATTAATCTGAAATAATTTAAACAATGTCAAATAAAAATAAGCAAATAAATTAAATATACAGAAGTATACTATCAAAAATGTCAATATGACCAAAATAAAATCCTCGTGCCAAAATAAATTCCGGTATAAAGCCCGACAACATTGCAACCAGATTTAAAAACAAAATGGCTGAGTTTTTTGGTGCTGTTATCCTGTCATATTACCTTAATGTCAGTCCATCACCAAGTTACGAATGGTATTGGATAAAAGGGCACAGTGACCCTGATCCAGGAAATTTATTGGGGCTGCCAGTCTGAAAATCGAAATTTATTTTACAACCGTGTGGTGATCGGTTAAGAATAACACCACCCCATCTCTTTCCGTGGGTGACGTAAGAGGCGACTAAGGAAACACAAATGAGACCTGCCTCCTAGTAATCCATCCCAGGCAACGACACTTCATTTTCTTCTGAATCTGAGTTGTCGTCCTATGGTGGTAGGCTCTGTAAAGGGCCGTCTGGTTCGCGACCACCCTCCTACCGAAGTCCGACGCCAAACAGCTTGCTGTGTTCCGTCGGTGCGTGGGAGTACCAGTGCCTTTATAGGCATTTTCTGGGTTAACTCGCTCCATCGTCGACCTCATCTTTGACTTTATGGTCAAGATTGAGGTCAAGAGTTAACCCATCTTATAATAAAAAAATAAAAAATATATTTTACAAGCTTTTTAAATGACTTCAAAAAAAACGGATGAGGTTCTCAATTCGAATGTTTGTTTTTTTGTTCGTTGTTACGCGATAATTAGTCA